>MIEF01006658.1:0-13647 GCA_001870725.1 Taenia solium
GGTCGAGACGTTGCCTAAGTAGTAAGGTGCATTTATCAACGCTCAAAGCCCGCAGTGCAACCTGTGGGTGAAACGGGTGGGCAACTGAGTGGGCGGCCCACCGAGCCAACTATCTCTGCTACATTCCTTGCATGCCTCTCTCAGCCTTTCATCAGGCGGGTTATCTTTCGCTTTTTCCGCCCTCCTCCGGCCTCGGAATGAATCCTAGAAGTGAAGTGAATCCTTCTTTGGAAGGTGTGAGCGGCTGTTGTTCACTGGTTACTAAGATTAGTACTACCTCATGGCTAGGACCGAGTTCTATAGCATAGCTGCCCTTTGGAAGTCTTGAAACCTCAAACTGTTGGTTGTTGGTTGTGTTCTAGGGATAATTTAAGTTTGAGGTCTCTCTTACATTTCAAATGATTCCTGTACTCACAGAGCTCTTCGTTTGAAAATTGAGTGATTGTTCACTACTTCAGTCTTGTAATTTATTATGGCGACGTCATCGTTGTCACCACTCATGCATGGGAAGTGAAGATGAGGGGCTGAGTTTTAATGACCACAACTTGTCATCTGGCTCTGTTCAGAGGTTATGTAGTGCCTGAGTGGGTCACCCTGAGGTTTGCGTAAACTGCTTTAATCTTGTAAGCATGGCAGGCTAGTAGATGGGAAACATGGGTGGCTTAATCACAGCTTTGAGTCGACAATGCAGAGGTCGGCTCGTTGCCGTCTGTGAAGATCCACATACGCCTACGCACACACACACACACCTTTTCTGCGCTCCCCCACGTCGGTAGGTTCGGTTTGTTGGAACGGCACTGGTTCTTCACCACTCCTCCAATTTGGGCAGATAGAAAGCTAAGTCATCAATAGTCCAGCAAGTGGCAGGTGCCTTGGAAGTCGCAGGGCACACAAAAGTTAATTACAAAGGAGGTAAGTGAGTGTATCACCTGCGGGCGGTAGGATAGAAGAGACGCATTCCTAGCTGCGCTTTGTCGAGAGCAAGACAGCAAACTGACTTAACTGGGACTGAGGTCTGGCTGCATTGTAGGTGAGGAGGAAGTGCCCCAAGGGGACTGACGAAATGGCTGCCTAGATGCCTGGCTGCCTAGCTGCCTGACTACCTGGCTGCCCGGCTACCCAGCAGCCATCTCCAGCCATCCAAATATCTCCTTGTCAGTCTTTCTGTCTCCACTCTTTCTTGCTCCAAGTATTTTTCCAATTCCACGCACGCTTTTCCCCGCTCTGCGTGGCTTTCTGGCTCTATGACTGTTTGGCAGTCTAGTTTGTTGGCTGGCTGTCTCGATGTCTGGCTGGTTTACTGGCAGGCTGGTAGTCTGGTTGTCTAGCTGACTGGCAGGCTTGCTGTCTGGCTGTATGGCAGTCTGGCTGTCTGGGTGGCTGTCTGTCTAGGTGGGTGGCTGGCTGGCTGTTTTCCTGCCCGTCTGGCTGCTGCCTGGCTGTTTAGCTGGCTGGCCGGCTGGTTGCCTGGCTGGCTCTCCGGGTGTATTGCAGGCTAGCTAACTAGCTTGCTGGCTGCCTAGCTGTTTGCCTGGCTGTTTGGCTCTCTGGCTGTCTGTCTGTCTGTCTGCCTGGCTCCTGGCCGTCTGGCTGTCTAGCTGGGTGGCTGGCTGGCTGTCTGTCTGGCTGGCTGACTTTCTGTCTGTATGGCTGGCTGTCTGGCTGCTCGTCTGTCTGGATGGCTGGCTCTCTGGCTGGCTTGCTGGCTTACTCTCTGACCAACTGGCTACCTACCTGGCTACCTTTCTTTCCGGCTACCTAGCTGCCATCTCCAGCCATCCAAATACCTCCTCATCATTCTATCTGTCTCCAACCTTTCTTGCTCCAAGTATTGTTCCAATTCTACGCGCGCCTTTCTTCGCTCTGCGCGCGTCCCTGCCGGCTGCCCGTGCGGATAGCGCCCCCTGTCAAACAGTCTACCCACTTCTTCAAGCCTCATCCACCCGCACTTCTCGCACAATCTCACGAGGTCTGGCACACTGCCGCAATCACTGCTTGCCACCTCATCGTACACATGCTCCTCCTCCTCCTCCTCCTTTTCCGCCTCCCTACCAAATTGCGTTGTTGTTTAGAGTGTTTTGTCTACACAGTACTAACAATGCATTTTGATTAATGAGGTGTAACTTATTGGGAAGAATTTAGCCTTACTAAGTACTTGGCTGTCGAGTGTTGTAAAATGCTGATTCTCTGGGAGGATTCAATGGAGAAGTCGGGTCTGCCGCTGAGTGGGACACCTCTGTCATATGTAATGGTTCCCCACACTCGCTCCTCGCTTTCTCTTTGTGATGCGGTAAAGCGGCGGCATTCAAAATACACTCTCGATGTTGTATAAACCTTGGAGAGTGGGGTTTGCATAGCGTGGACAGGAGGTGCTGAAGGGTGTTTTTTCCTTTCAGTTGTGGATTCGCATAAATGGTTGAGTTAGAGTCGTCAAAGACGCTAGTTAGTAACGGCGAACTCCGTAGACAGCGGTTCCTTCGTCACAATTGAGATGATATTGCACCAGTAGGCTTCTCATTCCATCTTCACGTGTTGAACAGGCCGCTCACACGTGGCATTGACAAGCTCTAACTGGAGGCATCAGTAAGTGGGTAGAGCAGTGAGGGACACGCAGGGCCAAGTCTGTGCAGACGAAGTGGTGTTGAGTGGGGGCAGGACCGATTTTGGTGGACAGCAAAACGGTAGGAATGTAGTGTGTGTGGGATGGAGGCCTGACTACTATCGCGGTGGGGTAGAAGTCCCCCAGTGGACGTGTCTGTGTGTGTGTGTGTGAGTGTGGGGAGGATGGACGGGATGCGCGATTGTAATCTACTCGACAATGTGAGCTGCACGCACACCTCACTGAGGAGTGGTGGAACAACTCTGCTAAATGTGAGAATTGAGGCGATATCCTTGCGCAGGCTAGTTGTTTTGAAACAGATTTATTAACTCAGATGACAGGGATCCGCACAGCCTTAATTGGCAGGGAATAGCGACTACTGTTGGCTTCGATGGAATAGACGCTTCTCAAGCATGGGGTTCCGATTTCTTCTTGGCACTACAAATTTACTGACTCATATGACAGGGGATCGATATGGCTCTAATGGGAAGCGAAGAACAGCTTCTCTTGGCATGATTTATGTTCCTTGTCGTCTGCCTTAAAATCCTTTGAACCAATAAGTCAGATCGAACGGACTTTAGTGTGCACTTGGGGTGGTCGAGATACCATCTTCTCTCTGCTCCGAGGAATTCTGATGAAACCTACCACAAAGTGTGCGATGGCTGCCTCTCTGTCTCCCAAATATCCATTTCAACAACAAAAATATTGCCCTGTTCCCTGGTCTTACTGGCCCCGTATCTAGTACTGTCCTTATCAGATGCCTTTTATTCAGTCATTTGTGCGCAAGCTTCACTTCTACTTCTGATCAGTGGTGCGCCTTTGTCGAGTTGCGGTGTTAAATGTCCAATGGCTATAAAAGGAGCGGTGTGATGTGGGCAAAGTGGTTTGCAGGTAATGGAATGTTTGTCACTGAATTAAATCAGTATTCAACAGGTGATGAACTTTGCATCGCAGCCCAGGTGAATGAGATTGACATGGATTTGTGTTCAACAGGTGATGAACTTTGCATCGCAGCCCAGGTGAATGAGATTGACATGGATTTGTGTGCTACTTTCCCACCTTGGTAGACGTTATTCCAAAGCACCTTGACGTAATGCGTCTTCTGGCTCATGTAGGACAGTGGTGAGTGGTTTCATGCGATGCTACAAGTATCAGAAGACACTCCTATTTCATGGTCAGTAAGCCTCACGCCCGACAAAATCTTAATTACTGCATAACTTGTAGCCATGTATGCGTGGAGGTCCCGTTCGGGCTTAAATTCTAGTCGTCAGATTGCACAACTTCAGTGAAGGCCCTTGCCAGTGCAATCTAATTGCAATTTGCCCTTTCTCCTTATCCCGGACCCTGTGAAATGTTCCAGTGTACCACTTGGCAATGAGCTCTGAAAGGACTTAGATAGTCTAGCAGGAATCGACTTTCAAAAGTGGGGCCCTAACAGCTATGGGCCGAATTGAACACTCCATGCATGCATGCATTACCATGAGTACACGCTTTTTGGTGTTAGATCGCATAATCGTAGTGCCGCAGTTCCTCATACTAGCGTGCAGCTGGACGATAAGTTGCATTCATTGTTTTAACCAGGTGAGTGATTGATCATCCGTTCTCCCTCCAATCATCCACGCCATCTAGCATTGTTTCAAGTTTCTGACCATTGTACACAGCAAAAGGCAAACTCTGGTAAGCATTGGACGCAACTTGATATAAATGGCATCTTGAACCTTTGATGCCACCAAGTGGGCGTCAGGATGGATTACCATGCTCACATTTTGTCTTTCCTTGATGTTGTGTTTTCAGGCACATCCGTCCCCCCATAAACTTTTGGCTAGAAGAGGCAAAGAAATAACTGGGGTAGAAGCGAGGGGAAGAATGGTCGAGAAAACGGAATGAAGGAGAGTGGACAAGGAGAAAGGGGGATTGGATATGGACATCGTAGGATGTCTCTGCTCAGTGCGTTGCTGCAGCATGCCTTATTTCTTCTCCTCTTTTTCCCATCCATTCCTGAACAGATTCACTTACCCACAGATTTGGCCATGTGTCCAAGTAACATGGGAAGCAATTGGCCTAATGGAAGGAATTTGAATTTCATATTGAATGGCACACTCGAAATGGCTACTCCATCTGGTGCTGGTGATCCTAAAAAGCCCTCTCTTGTTCCTTTTGACAGACCATCCTGATGCCGAAAACAATGGCTAACTACCTGTCCAAATGCAGTGTCAGTTCCGTAATCGGTTTTACCCTTTCACTGTTGGCACCGAATTGGCTGCTTGAGATTTGTATGCTTCAGTGGACATATTCAGCGTGTCTACCAGCACACCTACTGATCACCCAACGTAGCGATAGCAATCAGCGAACTAGCAGACGAGAGACCCTGCAACGACCGAGATGCAAGGACTTTATTAGTATTCCTGTGTTAGCTTTAAGTGCTCTTGTCTGTAGATTCGAGCTTAATGCGCAGAAGATCGCGTGTAGAAGAGGCAACTTAGATTTCCGCCTCCTTCCTCAACCGATCTGTCATCGTGCACTCGAGAGAAGGGAGAGTTCAGTTTGGGACGAATGGGAGAACTTCACGCAAGTAATGCCTGAGCATTGGGAAATTTCGATTGAGTGATCCAATCGACGAGGAGGCACTTCTTAAGATGGAAATGTGAAGGTCAAAATGAATTGACTCACGAATTTGTGTCGAAAGGAATCAGGTGTACCTGGACCATTTTCCCTTACAACGTGTTAATCTGAGTTTGGCCCCTAAACACAGGCCAGCAGATATGTAGGCAATCTGCGATCCAGAGACTCAAAGTCAGTTCAGATGAAGGCGATGTTTGCATCCACACTAACCACCACTTGGTAAACGAGACGGTCGGCTATTTATACAGTCAGTTAATAGACGAGTTAGGAGTGCTCAGTGGCTCACTCTACTGTGAGTTGTGTTGACCTCGTCTCGGATGAGCATGAGGCCTTACATTCGACCCGTCAACAGCATGTGAATTCTGGACTTGTGGACGGAAGGACGGAGGGACAGAGCAGTGGTCGCATGAACGAAAAAAGGACGCCTTGTCGCCACCGAATGTGGAGGGAAGCGTAAAGAGTCTTGGTTGTTCCTTGTCAGTGAAAGGCATGAAGTGTAAATTCACTGACAAACAGCTCTTTGTCGTCAGAGACATCCTCTCAAGACGGAATACTGATCGGAGAATGACTTTGCGCTTCGGATGCTAAGCATGCTTTTAGACGCCTTCTCCTAAAAACCTAAGTCAGGCACTGATCCTACCATACTAAGCACCGTTCGCACGGAAAAGTACTTCAGCATGCAATCTTAAATTTCTCGATGTGCGCATAATTGTCAAAGCACGAATCGACACATCCAACCCTTCGCTCCACCCCTCCCCGCCTCCCTAATTCCCCATTCTAAGGAGATTTGAGGCGTTCAATGCGACTTGAGGGTCATCTTTGTCTGTCTACACCGAAGCTAAGGAATCTTCCTTTCAGGTCGTTGGAGGACAGATGACACTGTAACATGGGCTCTTTTGCGTCTTTAGAATGACTTTGAATGCTGCCGATGATATTGCCCACAAAATGCATTATTCATGCAATGGAAGGCAGCAGTCATGACTGCTCAAAGTGCCTCCACGGCCAAACGCCTTTAAGGAACTTGGGCTGATTTGAATGACCCTGGTGGTTCAAGACGTTAACATCTAAAGTGTATTACTAATAGGCGAACGGACATTTGGTCCCGCTCTAGCAAGCCTTTATTTCCTTTAACTAGATTTATCGCAGGGCGATTATTTAGAAGTAATTTTCCTTTGTAAGCACGAAATCTATCTGGGCTGATGTTCTAACAGCATTTTCCACCCTGTCCAAATAACTTCGATTCCTGAGGAGAAATGGTTGCGGTCTAAGATTGCAATTCAAGGTACAGGAGAATTGGAATCAGTAGATTAACATGAAAAGCTTTAAGGGCACACAAATAGGAATATCGACACAATGTGCATAATGATTGTGGGTCCTTCAGATGGAGATCGTTAATGGAATAACTTTTTCCAATTACTACCCTGTAGAGTGGTGCGAATCAAATCCGCTCTTCGAATTCGGTGCCAACTTGTCCTTGATCGAATGTTTTTTAGGCGTTTTTACCAGTAGAGTATCATTTGACACCCAAGTAGTTAAATTTGTTCCTTCTCTTCTTCCGTTGCACGTCTCTTCGTTCGAATTCTATTCTCTCCTGACTGCCCGATTATACTGCCGCTTACCTCATTACCGCATGACCAGCCACGCTCATCTGCATTAGCAAGCACTGTAGTGGCACAGCTGCAATTAGCCTGCCCTCTTCAGGAACCTCACGTCTTAAGGATGTGTTTGATGGCCAATTTTAGACTAACTGCGTCAAATCATGTACCATCTAATCTGAGTATGCGGGATGGGAAGTATCGAATAATTGACTGTGGTTTTGATGTAGCCAGAATTGGTCAGTCAGGCGGAAGAGCTATGCCCTTCTTCAGACGGATTCAATATCTCGTTCCACAGCCAAACTTAACTACGGGGAAATTACTTTCATTAAAATGGGATAAAAAATGCCGCATTATCCTTATTCACATTTGTACCTTTATTGTTGTGCTGCGATCACTTTTTGGAACATCATCGCATTTGACATCATACAATCACGTGGAGAATAGGCGATCCAGAAAGGAGAGTGAGGGAGTGGTAGACGTGGGCAGAGGAGACTTGTTGTCTCCACGGGAGAGGCGTGCTACAGAAGTGGAGATCGCAAGACTGTGCTGCTGCTGCCAATAAAACCCCCATTTCTAGTTATGCATGTTCGCTAATGGACAACTGCAGGAACGCACAGGAAACCAACTTTTATTTTTTGTATCGAGATAACCAAATGCATATAAACTGACGTATAATTGTCAGATGCGCATTGCATAAGTATCCAAGCAAAGTGTATACAGTTGTTCCTTGATCCCTAGTGTGCTCAGTTTGGCCTCATTTAACAATACTACAGCCAGCCCTTTGTGATTGCATGTATGGGTACACAAGGCGATGGGAAAAGTGAAAGGCCATTAAATTTGCTATCAAATGTCAGAAACGACCGGTAGCATACAAAGCAGGCTACCTTGTGGGATTTGAAGCAGCAGAACACACGCCACCAACATACAGAGGAGTTGCGATCCTAACAATATGGTCAAAAGGTCCATGCTGCGAATCAGAAGCACGACCTGGGGACGCCCAAATTATCAAGTAGATCAGGCACAAGTAAATGACTGGCCACACTTCACACTGGTAAAAGGAGGCCAACTTGCAGCTCTGCACTTGACTAAGCTCGACATTGCTTTAGCGGGCCCAATCCTTCACTGTCCTGTTAGATGATCTAAGAGGAGTGTGCAGCAGATGTGCCTGGGTAATAAAATGTGGTAGGACAGCTAATAAATGAGCATTCACATTCCAATGAGCCAACCATGCGCACAAATGAGACTGCTTTACATGGTGCGCCACTTCGCAAGTCTTCAAATTCGCTTAAGCGTCCCGAAGAATTAATAGCATAGAGCTTAAAAGACGGAATGGTGCAGGCAAAAGTCCATGTGTCTAACCATCCAAAAAGAAGCTATGAGTGGCAATCAGGAATGATCGCAGTCGTTATGCAACTAAAGCAAGACAGAAGTAGTGGAGAACTTGTACACCACCGACTAGCTCTTCACCTCCATGGCATGCAGAGGCTTTTTCACAAGCGTCGGCGCAAGCACAACCTCAGTCGTGGTTGCTGTTTACCACCATTGCTGCGACCATCCCCATGGCTGCGCACATTGCGGCACCACCTCATACGACCACTGACACGGCGCCCAACATTGCGGCTTCTGTACACACCACAACGCATACTTCTGCCCACATTCAGAACTCCTCACAACCTTAACCCATGGCGCCCACTTCCACGGATACGAACATGGCCAACTTCCCACTCCATTGCTTTGGCTGTCTCTTTGCTTTCTTTGAAACTGGCCTGTGTTCTGAGGTGTGTTCGCTTACATACTGGTTGCTTCGCCTCTACGTGTTCCTCATGACGCTTGTGCTCATTGGAATTTCAGTTCTATATCCGTGCTTTCTAAACTCCAACAATCTTCAACGCACAACTAGAAGCAAATGTACCGAACTACTAAACACGATTTGTTCATGTCCCATCAGTAATTGCGCTGACAGAGAATAATCCATTAGCGTTTACCGCTTTCTGGGTTGCAGGTACTCTGTCTCACCACCGACCGAGTAGAAGATGGTTTTCACAGTACTCGCTGCGCGCGATATGAGGACCAATCCAGAATTGTGACCCTAAGCACAACTATTTCGGTTCTCTTTTTGGCTGCATTACGTCCTATTCATGCACACTTTCTCTTGGATATTCTCCCAAAGGTTGACTTGGCGCGGGACAAGTCACAGATTTAAATCGTCCCTGAATACGAATTGTTCTCCGTCCACATTTACCCTTCCCATCTAAATGTTGGCCCTTCAAACGCCCGAATAATGACAATACTCATAGTGCTGCAATCTGCTGTACTCAACTCTCAACAACGCTATACCAAATAATTACACTACAAATGGAAATGTTCCCCACACATTTATAAAACTGGCTGTAGAACCATTTGGCCAGCGAAAGAAAAAATCTATGTAGATTGACTAACAAGCCACTTTTGATGTATGTTTTAAAAAGCTCTTTCTTTCCTCAGCAAGAGCTAAAACATAGTGAGCAATGCAATAGACACAAAGTGAAGACTTTATTAATGTATGTGGTGGTCTTGACAATGGATAATGAGATTTTGTATCGCAAGAGCTGAATTCTCAGTGCAGTCACCATCTTACTGCGTATTAGAGCTTTACAAACCTACATTTGGCAGAGGGAAGGAAGATGACAGTAAATGAAAGTTACAGGAAATCTGCAGAGATAGAGAAACCTCGACAGTGATACTTATTTTGTGTCCAGAATTGGGATCAGACGTGATACTTGGTACCGTTTATCAAAAGCCAATGTTGACAGAAATTTTGCGAAATGCATCATTCCCACCCCGTAACGCAATGGAGCACACGCAGTTGCTTCGTGACACTTGAAATATGGACGGCACAGTAGCTGACTCTATTCATCGATAACAAGAAGAAAGAACCGTGTAACTCGCTAAGTTTGCAGAATGCTCACATGACACAAGGCTAGAATGGGACGAAATAGCATTGTCGAGCATGCAATAAATGCCACCGAAAGTGTACAAATTTAGCAATCGCCTGGACACATAGCATTTACTTGCTAGAAGCGAACCATTTGTTTAAAGAGATGATTAGAAGGGAGGTCATAAGGCTGTCAATGCCACTTTGCGCATCACCGATAACACTTGTAATGAGAAGTGATGGTAGTTTACGATTGTGCACGAATATAGGAGGTTGAACGTTGTAGATTAGACGACTGCGTTCTTGTTCCCCATATATACAGATCTCTGAAATCTCTGCATTAAAAGTGATCCTTAACGCTGGACGTAAGTTGAAAAACGAGCTTTATGAAGCAGACACGGTGTCCATCAGAGCCTGTAATCCTGCGGTCACTTTCAAACCACTGCAACATAAAGCAATGGAATAGGAAGCCATCCCATGAGCGAGGTTGTACAAGTTCACAAAGCTCGACATGTTTGGAAAGCAGAGGTGATTGTGTTGGTCCTAAATCAGGAACCACTGAAGAAATTCAACGGCAAGTAACAAACAATGCACATAATCGCAACTTAGGTGGCCAAGACGAAATGGACCTGCACAGCTACCCGTTCCATCGACTTGAAGGATTCTCTGCCATCAGCATGACGATAGATCAATTGGAGAGGGTAATGCACCTCTACCATATTTCTGCTTCAGCGGCACTAAATGCCTAATCGACAAAATGAAAAAGAGGCAAAGAGAGCCCTGAAAATTGTATTGATACTCGCAAAACACATTGTTTGAGCACTTGAAGTGCGCTTGAATGTAGCAGTCGCGACGATGGTGAAGCTACAATTATACACGAGGTCGCTCAAAATCCCGCAGTCGTTAAAGAGCCGCAGGAAGTCTCTCATGCTAAAAGCGACATTACACCGAACCGTGGAACTTGATGTTGAGGTAGTCGTCAGCTGGTGTTGAAGCTGCAAGGCATTGGTAGCGAAAACATTTACGCAGCAAATGAGCCGCAGCATTGCAAGGGCATAGCCACTGGTAATCCAAAGAGTTTGTGAGAATGGTGTAACCCACACCTTTGTCCATCACACATTTGAAATCATGCTTTATGTAGTACACAGAAGATAACATCTTCCGAATCCACGTGTTACCATAATAGCACATCCGAACACGATAAATCGGGGTCAGTGAGGCGTGATCAGGCCATGAAGGTCTATAAAAGAACACATCGAAATCGCCAAACATCAAATTGATGCAATGAGTGCAGGGACCGCTTTTACCATTGTATGCAGCTGTCTCTTAGTCAGTGGCTTTGGTTATGCAGAGCGTCCAACGTTCCCGTCATGTCAGTCATCCGTGTGCCACTCTGGTGCAGATACTGGCTATGGTTGTCAAGGTGGAATTTGCAACTACACCTGCTCCCAGTCACTGTGCCATGGTTTTGGGAACTCAGTCTTTCCACGGAAGGGGATCCAGGAGGCGTGGGGTAGTGGGGCCCTTGGTGAGCGAGGCTGCTATGGTGGAAACTGCGGCTACTGGAGTGGATGTAAAGATGGGATATGCGGGGACTTTTATGACTTTACGCAGTGTCAAGCTGACGAATGCTTCAGTGGACCATTCCAGGGTTATGGTTGCATCGCTGGTGGCAACTGCCAAGTTGTCTGTCACGATGGCGTTTGTCACTCCGTTGACAATTATGGCCAATTGCGTCCACCCGCAATGGTCACAGGATATGAAAATGCCATCTCCGGACATGGCCATGACCCAATGATGACGTACGGCATGCCCAGCTTTCCCACTTCGGTGTACACCATGGATCCAGTTGTTCTGCAATCGATGCTCCTGAACATCCCAAACTTGAATCAACTTCTAATGTCCGTAGACCCACTGTTGCTTCAGTCTGCATTGATGTACGCACCAGGAGTTGGTAGTTTCGCCTCCAATATGAACCCACATGCATTCCAGTCAATGATTGTTGGACTGCCAAACATCAAAGATATCCTGGCAAGCATGGATCCGGTACTTCTCCAATCGATCGTCGCAACCGCACCTGGTATCGACAGTGTGCTAATAGGTACCAACCCATATTTCAGTCAACGCATGACACCGCATGTGCCTAAGCAGAAGAAAGTCACTAAGAAGCCTAAGACTACAACTTCAAGGCCTTCTTATGAGAAGCCCGATTCGATAAGAGCCATTGATCCCAACGCCACACAGCTAATTATATCAACAATGCCAAGTATCCCCATTCACTATGCCAATGGCTTGCTAAATGCTGCTCCTAGCTTTGTTCGGTACATACTCAAGAACCATCAAAACCTCCACGGCCTTCTGGCCAACATGGACAATAAGACTCTCCTCTACGTCACTGCACACGTTCCTGAATTTGGCAAAATATTGTCGAAGAAGAAGCCCGACACATTAAAAGTCGTTTTCGACAAACTACCCAACATCTCCAAATACTTGCAAGCCCTGGATCCTGAGGTGCTGCAAGCCCTTGTGGCGAAATTGCCCTCCCTTGCGGAACATGTGCCCTCACTGCCAAGCACAACTACTCCTCCGAAAATACCAACACTTCTGCTCGGGAAGAAAGAGGCGGTGATAGAAGAGGCGCTGAAGAAGGTTGCAACTGAGACGCCAAGCGCAAATACTCCTCTAGAGAAATCGACGCTTGTGCCTAAGAAGAAGAAGGAGGTCACGGAAGAGGCACCAACAACATCTATCACTGGGGTTCCTATCGTTACGGACAAGGAGCTTAGAATGATGCAGTCGAAAATACCTCTCATTGATCGTGTATTGAAGTGGATGGGACCAAAGAAACTGGCTGCTCTGCGTGAGTTGTTTGATTTGGAACCGCCAAATCTGAAAACCATCAATTCGCGTCTGTCAAATGTTACTCGCATCCTCAACGAGGTGCAAGACGTGCTGGTTAAGGGCGCTCTTTCGAAGTTGAAAGAAGGTGGTGATATTTAGCTGACAAAGCATAACCTTGGTTTGTTGGCAGCTACTTATTCTGCGAATGAGAATGCTCCCTCGTACACGTTTTTGCGACCAATACGGCTGTTCGGATTGTTACAATAAATGTTTACCTTGTTGATTTTCTGTCTGACACAGCGGTTGAATTGTAGCACGGAGATGTGGTAGTTGGGTTGGATGACTCGCGTGCTTAGCTCGTAGCTTTACTGGTGTGAAGTGTTAAAATTGAGCAGTCAAATGCAAGTAGATTTCATTACTTCCCATTCGTAAAATGATAAGGGCGAGCTTGTACACTTTCGAGAGAGGAATTCTATCGCATACCTAGCTAACAATTAACATCAAGTGTGGTGGCGGCGAAGCCCCTCTTCCCAATCACCTCACCTTTTATCGAACTCTTCTCTCTCCATGGGTTCGGGCATCGCATTGTGAAACTAGCTGCCGTGTTCATTTGAACACACCCCAACTTTGGTGCGCTCCTTTCTAGACCCTCATGGAAGAAGGGTCCAACTTCCCACGCAGACTAGTGGATCTTGGGTTTAGCCACACCTAACTGAGTCCCGCTCCATCTGTTTGTCAGCCACAATTCCCTCCAGTTCGTCTGCGCCACCATCATAATATGTTGGCTCGGAAGGTGTCGTTTTCTGTGCGCTACAATATTCGTGATGTAAAATGCATGATGGGCAGAAATATGGGTAATCACAAATCTTCTACGTGGATTGGATTATCAGTAGGTATGCATATGCAATGACACGACGACTTTCTCTGCAAGTGCTACATTTTAAAATGTAATGCCAGTTCATCATGCATTTGGTTTTAAAACTACAGCTGACAGTCCACAAGATCAAATGGGGCTACAAAACTTCACCAATGTCTCATTTGGTATAATTAGTAGAGAATGTTCTGATGTGCAC
>MIEF01006660.1:7184-44390 GCA_001870725.1 Taenia solium
TGTCGGTCGCTTCACAAATGCTAGCAGCATTTTCATAAGGCCTCGCTCCACCGCAGACGCGCCTCTGCGACCCAACTTACGTGATTTCAGGGTAAAAGGGTGAGCATAGACATCACAGGCCCACATTCACCCACAAGGATGGGAAACGAATGCAATCAGGCTACGGTTAACTACTTAAGGAAAGTAGGCGAAGTGGAACCCATGAAGTCGCAAGACTCTAAAACGGCCACGTCAACTTTCTTCAGTTTGTGAATTCGGAATGAATTCATTGCACAATTCATTGTAGTCATGAAACTTCCCTTGCTGTGGAAGTGAAGGACTGTTCTATACTTTTCAAACTTTTGCGGTTTTATCAATCTTAACTAGGCTCATCCAGATGATTAACACCTTGATTCAGTGTTACCGCTGGACTAAAATAAAAGGGTAGAAAATACAGGTAGGAGGCGTCTAGGACAAACTCTCCAGTCTTGTTTGCAACTTGATGACAAAATAGATACGCACAGTGCCAGCAACATATTTCCATCTGGGAAAAATAATCATTAACATTCGATGCTCTTGTATTGTGAAGAGTTCATTTACATCAAATTCGCCAGTAATTCCTTTTTGTAGTGTTCAGACATAGTGCCTGCTGAAAGTCGATGGATTGCACAATGAAGAAAACTTGTACCATTTTAAGTTTTACATCTATATCACGGGCCAGCCAAGCCATTGCAATCATTGAGCCCGTTATTGTTTCAAATCTCAGCCTCATTGCTTACACGGTGAACACCGGAAGTCAGATGTGATCCATCGGTGTTTGAGCGGTTGTATTATGTCTGCAACGAAATAAGCACGTGCAGCAATTACGGCCAATTAAATCCACATCGGTAGCAGCAAGAGTGACTGCCCTTTGGGCTTGTCACAGAACTTGGATTATGCACAAACTTGGCACAACTCTCTAATTGCAATTTTCGGACGCATAGAGCAAGCGTGACTATATTTTAAGCGGAGAAATTATTGCTGCTTCGAGTCTCCTCCGATAATTGGCAACACAGTGGTGTGGAAGAGTATGCCACTTACTGGGCTGCAGTAGAGCCGGAAGATAAGTGGTTTGACGAAGAATCATGCCGCATGGCGAATGTACGGGTTACCAAGTCCTAGACCTTTGCGTTCTTATAAAATAGCAAATGGGTATTCAACTGACCCAGTATTTATAGAATTGACTTGTGGCCAAACACGCAAATCTTGCAAAAATTTTGTTTTATGACGATTAATTTTCCGCGCGATGTCAAAACAAATCAGCCCCTGATCTTGTTCGTCAGCATAAACAATCATCGTTATGCATTCCATCATCAGATCAGGTCTTCAATTGGAAGACTGATGAGAAAGGGGCGATAGTAATGCCACTGTACTGATTTTAAAGCCGCAGACACTCCATGCTTCATCAACGACGAGGAAATAATAGAATGGCTTACATCCTAAGCTGCCACTAACTTTGTAAAAGATAATGTTACTTCTAACGCAGGCATCAAAGTTGATGCGGCCTTTTCGCTGCTGAAGGAGGACGGAGCTGATAATTTTAACGTGCTCTTCGAGGTCGGAGCTATAACTTCTTGCCCATTTATCAGGCTAGCTGAGACATTTGCATTTGGAACTTGGCGAACTTCATCCCTCCTAAGCCTTACCTCACGCAGTCTGACAAAAGAGGAACGCTACGTAGAGCCGCCATTTATAGATGTTCCGCACTAAATTACGTTTGGTAGCACTAAGGAAAAATCATTAGAAATTATAATTTGTGCAATGTTAGCAAACTTGTCCACCAATTTCTGATGCTGGTTTGCTAAAAAAACGTTAGAAATAAGATGGTTTAAATGTCGTTTCTAAGCTTGGACATGTCTCATCAGGGTTTACGGTCTCACACCAGCGTTCAACTTTCGACCCTTATTTGTCAATTTGGAACGAGGACACAAAAGATCCCAAGGCACTAGAACACACAGGTTTTTGTTGCTCCACGCGGCCTTATTACTGCTGTGCATTCACAAATTATAAGCTACCCTTACAGTCCAAACACCACGACAAAAATGACGCGGTTTCGGAGAGGCGATGAGCTAAGGGACTATATGTATTATTCCAGTTCTTACTTTGCACTTTAATACTTGCACTTTATTTAACAATACGCCTCTAATTTTACTTCTATGGGGTTGTGATGTGTCTCAGCCCTGCTCGGCACCCCTGTTGGTGGGTGAAAATAGCATGGAGAGGTGCCATCACGACACCGCGATGTGAAAAGCTGGTCATAACTACCGTCGTAGCAGCTTTGACTGGCAATACCAGCCTCACCAGACTTTACAAGCAAGGGACCTGTTACGGCGGTGATACTGTTAAAATGAATCAAAATTGTATATGGATATCGGGTTTCAGCGTCTTTTTGCGATTCCTCATGTTCCGCACACTGAAGAATTAGGAGTGATACTAACAGTTCTACCAGAATTGGAGTACAGAGTGTCATCAGCACTATTCTAAACCGGAGGAATAACACGAGCGAAACCGCTTCTTGTAATTTACACTAAGCTTGGCCTAAGATTTAGGCTATAGAGTAGTGCAATATGGTGTGGTGTAGCCTATAGTGTACTTGCAATAACGACTGGAGAAGTATATCTGGACTAGGTACATAGTCTGAAAGGGCAAAGGATGGTCAATGGTATCGCGGCAGGTAAAAGCCCGGCTATAATGCAAATCTCGAACTTATAGTAAGTCGGCAGGCTTGCCTCCATTCTCGAAGGTGCGGTGAGGAGAGAGACTCGATGGGTGGGGTCTGGGCTGGGCTGGGCTGGAGTGGTAAGAGGAAATATGAAACGTGGGCGCTGACTTGGAACTAGGCAGAAGGTAGTAAGATAAGTTACGGTCATCAGTGCAGCTTAGTGTAGTCTGATCTGCGTTTAGTCTTCATCATGAATGCAATAGGACAAAGGTGTAAGCACAGGATGGACAGTAGGAATGGATGATCAAATATGAGTAAACTCACAAAAGTGGCATTGATAAGGGCTAATTTGGGAAGTGAAGGGGGCAGGCGGAACGTAAATTTTACTTTGAAGGATGCAAAGGTATGAAAAGAAAACGAAAGTTAAGGAAAGAACTAGCTCTGGCCTCACCAAAGGACAATAAAGAAAGGTAGGTGCATGATTGTGCATCTGCGAATCTGTTAATGGTAACAAATTAGATAAACAAGATGCCAAGGGTAGTGGTCCCGTGTAACGTAAGACTCATTATTTTGAAAGAAGGTAGGGATAATAGGAGAAGAATGAGACACTTGCATTGGCCACACTGAAGTGGAACATGAGAGGGAATCAGGATACGTGAGAGTTGCATCTTATTCCCCAATCTGAAGATGTCAATGGCCCCCACGTTTTTACGATTAAATCTGGTGCCTGGGGGACAGAATTATAAGCATCACTGACCTCTAAGTCTTCCTCGTAAATTCTGGGGCAAGTAAAGTATTACCTGAATGATGAAGTGCGAAAAGATTAGTGTTGTTTGTATGCTAGGTTGAAAAGATGCGTCTAATCATGCCTTTTCTATCCGAGCCAAGCTCACCCTAGCTTAATGCAGTGCGTCTATAGTAAAGAAGCAAATAAAAGCATATAGTTTTGATCCCGCACGCCTGCTATTTACCTCATAACTGCACCATGAATTATGAAGATGCATATGGAGGATCAAGGCATGGGTGTGGCGAAGGGGTGAGCTACTCACCTCCAAATATAACTACGGAACATGCAAATATAGGTTACCAGTGGGTTTTTCTGATTCTGCGCCTTTGCTAATTCTTGCTCCCAACTGGAGAGGGGGTGAGGGTGGCTCGACTTCTCCGACCCAAGCGAAGAAAAGCAGTTGCTCAGCTAAAAGGGATGAAGGAGTGGGATGTTGTGGACAGATAGATGGGACTGGAAGGCGAGGATATTAAGAGGTAAGCGAATCAAAGTAAACAAAAGCTATCGAGTTCTAATGGCTGTACGGAGTTTGTGATTTGGTTTGGGACATGTTGTAATATAATGCCAATATCCTGGTCTCATAGCTTCCTCTATCTAACTGTCAATTCATGCTTTCAATCACCTACCTGCGTTTGCGCAACTGCTGCAAAAATTGCCAAAATATTATTTGCAATTTTATAGCATTAAAAAGCTAAAGCTTTGATGCTTACCATTGGCACACAGACCTCTGCTGACGGGCCCAACTATGAGCACCACAATTCAACTGTGTTTGGCTAATTCGTAAGAATGAAGAAAAAGAGAGAAAGGTGAATAATTTGGTGAGGAAATAGAGGGTGTAATATCATGGCGCACCCATAATTTTTACCAATTCTGCCTTTATCCATGTATTGGTCCATAGGTGTTCTTCGAATGGAGAAGGGGCGACGGTGAAGAGGTAAGAAGGGCACATAGTGCTAGACAAAACGTAGCTCAGGAGGGGCGTATAGGATTAATTAAGTCGTGGAAATAACAATAGTGTAGATAATCGCAATCAACAGCGTGTCTAGCGTTGATGAAATTAAATGCTTCCGATTCGCATGTGTGGAATAGATCGGCGGCACGTGTCGCATGCAGCGTGTCGCGTGGTCTATTGCAGTGTCGTGTCTGTTGGTCCAGAGAACAACGGTGCTATATTAGCTTATGGTTTGGATGTGGCACCGGAATTTGTGTGCTCTCATGCCTTTTCATCTTGGCTAAGCACTCTCCACAGAAGGGATCTAATGACAGCATGCTCTTCTCCAAATCTTTCTAACCTGACATAGCACACTGTCACTGTCACGTCTGTCGCTAGCAGCAGCTGCTTTGGAAGATGGGAATGACATATGGAGGTATGGGTGGTAAGTGGTGGTACTGCTGCAGCACTTGTCTAAGAGCGAGCCAGAGGGTAAAGGTGTGCAGAGGGAGGGGAGGTATATAATTGGTGGCTAGGGCAAGGTTAAAGAACGGTTGGTTCACTGGCAGAATACTACTACCACGCTACTAGCTGCCACCACTAACCACCTACCCGTCTTAATCACAACAGCCTCACGCCAAAAGACAGCAGTGCTCGATTGTGACACATTTGAAGGCCATTTGAATCGTTGACGAAAGCCAACTTCCTGCAGCCTGAACTCATTGGATTGCCACCGCCTTACGTAGTCATAAACGCAAAGCAAACCTACGATTCTGAACTGGGAGTGGACGCATGCAAGCTAAAAATACAAATGTTAAACCTCCCTGATCAATGCCTCGTATGATAGATGCATGTAGCATTTGGTGTCATTTAACATCTTTTTTCAAATAAGCTGCGATCGGCAGTTTAGGCTATGACGAAAAATAGTTAATTTCTTGTCACTGAATAGGAAGTTCCCAAGACCTTCGAGTTGGACCGACTGCACCCAAAGAGAAGTAATACACAGTATAGGAACGGCGCTTCATGATGCTTCGCTTTCCATTAATCTGTACCATACGTGCCGATTAACCTACAATTAATTTACAAAACTCTGCCACAGCCGTAGTCGATGTCTGCAATTTGCTGTTATTGATGTGACCAATGGTCTATAAAAATAGTAAAATTACAGGCCAATGGTGTAAACATTTCATAAAGGCTCCGTCCAGATCAACAGCGAGCAGCAGACTTTAAATTGGAGAGCCACTACTGTCTTCTTTGTAAAAACCTATAAACACATGACAGTTTTAATGTGGCTGACTTACTAACAAGCCGGTTTTTACGGCTTCGCCAAATGATGTCGCCTTGGAAGGGAGAAGAAAGAAACTTAACTTAACGAATGACCCCCCATATGTGTTCGGAAATTCTTTACACCCATGGATCAATAGGCATGTCAGGAAGGTGTCGCAAGAAACTTGGCCATTGCCATTTATTCCTTCATGCACGAGCATTTATTGTCTTACGACAACTAAATTAGCAAGGTGCAGGCAAGCTCACATAATATGCGGTGACAATTACTTCTAGGCATTTGGCAACACCCCTTGCTGGCAGCTACACCTCAATATGTAACTTAGTGCACTTAATTATTTCGGGTTAACCTGTGTACGTCTCTTATACAATACCATTCAGACGGATTATGCTTCGCATAAGCATTGTTGCTTCCCAAATACGCATCTTTGCTCTGCCGCTTTAAAGAGGAGACTATTTTCTATTAATTGACAAAACTTATGCTGCAATAATTGCTCTCACGGCAGATGCTTATTTTTCCTTTCCTTTAAGATGGTCTACAACGTTACGTGTCACACTGCTTACAAATGCATTACACACGCACACCTCGAAGTGACATATGTTGCGTGTTGCATGCCACTTTGAAGGATAAAATACACCACTTTCTTATCCACCCTCCTTCTGCTTTCACTTAGATGATTTCTGCAGCTCTTTACACTGCAGCAGATAGGCTTTAAGACGACCTTCGCAACGCGTCATCTAAAAGAGCGGTATGGTCATATCCAGTTGTGCATCAGTACAATGATTCGCTAAACTCTGTGCACAAACTGGGGGTCCAGGCAGGGTTTTTGGTTTCCACCTAGTTTTTACGAATTCTGCCTTTATCCATGTATTGGTCCATAGGTGTTCTTCGAACGGAGAAGGGGCGACGGTGAAGAGGTAAGAAGGGCACATAGTGCTAGACAAAACGTAGCTCAGGAGGGGCGTATAGGATTAATTAAGTCGTGGAAATAACAATAGTGTAGATAATCGCAATCAACAGCGTGTCTAGCGTTGATGAAATTAAATGCTTCCGATTCGCATGTGTGGAATAGATCGGCGGCACGTGTTGCATGCAGCGTGTCGCGTGGTCTATTGCAGTGTCGTGTCTGTTGGTCCAGAGAACAACGGCGCTATATTGGCCTATGGTTTGGATGTGGCACCGGAATTTGTGTGCTCTCATGCCTTTTCATCTTGGCTAAGTACTCTCCACAGAAGGGATCTAGTGACAGCATGCTCTTCTCCAAATCTTTCTAACCTGACATAGCACACTGTCACTGTCACGTCTGTCGCTAGCAGCAGCTGCTTTGGAAGATGGGAATGACATATGGAGGTATGGGTGGTAAGTGGTGGCACTGCTGCAGCACTTGTCTAAGAGCGAGCCAGAGGGTAAAGGTGTGCAGAGGGAGGGGAGGTATATAATTGGTGGCTAGGGCAAGGTTAAAGAACGGTTGGTTCACTGGCAGAATACTACTACCACGCTACTAGCTGCCACCACTAATCACCTACCCGTCTTAATCACAACAGCCTCACACCAAAAGACAGCAGTGCTTGATTGTGACACGTTTGAAGGCCATTTGAATCGTTGACGAAAGCCAACTTCCTGCAGCCTGAACTCATTGGATTGCCATTGCCTTACGTAGTCATAAGCGCAAAGCAAACCTACGATTCTGAACTGGGAGTGGACGCATGCAAGCTAAAAATACAAATGTTAAACCTCCCTGATCAATGCCTCGTATGATAGATGCATGTAGCATTTGGTGTCATTTAACATCTTTTTTCAAATAAGCTGCGATCGGCAGTTTAGGCTATGACGAAAAATAGTTAATTTCTTGTCACTGAATAGGACGTTCCCAAGACCTTCGAGTTGGACCGACTGCACCCAAAGAGAAGTAATACACAGTATAGGAACGGCGCTTCATGATGCTTCGCTTTCCATTAATCTGTACCATACGTGCCGATTGGCCTACAATTAATTTACAAAACTCTGCCACAGCCGTAGTCGATGTCTGCAATTTGCTGTTATTGATATGACCAATGGTCTATAAAAATAGTAAAATTACAGGCCAATGGTGTAAACATTTCATAAAGGCTCCGTCCAGATCAACAGCGAGCAGCAGACTTTAAATTGATGAGCCACTACTGTCCTCTTTGTAAAAACCTATAAACACATGACAGTTTTAATGTGGCTGACTTACTAACAAGCCGGTTTTTACGGCTTCGCCAAATGATGTCGCCTTGGAAGGGAGAAGAAAGAAACTTAACTTAACGAATGACCCCCCATATGTGTTGGGAAATTCTTTACACCCATGGATCAATAGGCATGTCAGGAAGGTGTCGCAAGAAACTTGGCCATTGCCATTTATTCCTTCATGCACGAGCATTTATTGTCTTACGACAACTAAATTAGCAAGGTGCAGGCAAGCTCACATAATATGCGGTGACAATTACTTCTAGGCATTTGGCAACACCCCTTGCTGGCAGCTACACCTCAATATGTAACTTAGTGCACTTAATTATTTCGGGTTGACCTGTGTACGTCTCTTATACAATACCATTCAGACGGATTATGCTTCGCATAAGCATTGTTGCTTCCCAAATACGCATCTTTGCTCTGCCGCTTTAAAGAGGAGACTATTTTCTATTAATTGACAAAACTTATGCTGCAATAATTGCTCTCACGGCAGATGCTGATTTTTCCTTTCCTTTAAGATGGTCTACAACGTTACGTGTCACACTGCTTACAAATGCATTACACACGCACACCTCGAAGTGACATATGTTGCGTGTTGCATGCCACTTTGAAAGATAAAATACACCACTTTCTTATCCACCCTCCTTCTGCTTTCACTTAGATGATTTCTGCAGCTCTTTACACTGCAGCAGATAGGCTTTAAGACGACCTTCGCAACGCGTCATCTAAAAGAGCGGTATGGTCATATCCAGTTGTGCATGAGTACAATGATTCGCTAAACTCTGTGCACAAACTGGGGATCCAGGCAGGGTTTTTGGTTTCCACCCAGCCATTAGACTTTCCCCAAATCACTTCTTAAACAGTGGGTGCCCGATCAGCTGTAAAGACTTCGATTAATCTATCAAAATGCTCTAACTGTGACCACCTACGACCAGACAACCCTCACCTCTCCATCACAGTGCCTTGAGATGCATTAATTATGCAAAATTTAAGAGCAGTATTGGGTGATTGAAATAGAGAGAGTGGAAGCGACGGAATTGGCAGCTGCGCTAGCAGGCTTATTCTTTTGCCACAAACTACGAATCTGAGCCAATTCGAAAACATTTCTCCATCTGCTTCTGTCTCATCCCAACCCACCTCTTAGCTAGGCTTGAGCACACCCAGAGAGGCAATATTCACAACACTTACTCATGCCGCTACACCATACCTTTATGCAAGGCACAGCATCGTGCCCACCCTATCCCAATCGAAGCGCACGCAGCTACACCATACCTTTATGCAAGGCACAGCATCGTGCCCACCCTATCCCAATCGAAGCGCACGCACTACACCACCTCTCACCACTTGGTGCACCGCATGCTAAGTTGTGTCCAATGTACACTAAGGTCTAAAGGAAGGGAATGAAAAGGTAGAGAACATGAGCTCAGCCGGGATTCGAATCCAGGACCTGGCGCACCCGAAGCGCGAATCACTCCTAGACCACTGAGCCGCACTTACTGAGAGGCTTATTATTTCTACTTAGGCCATTACGTCGCCCACTCTCTAGTGTTTGTAAGTGCCTGTGCTATCAATCCATATACTATTTTCGAGCCGTTAACTCTGCGGAGATGCTATAAGCATCCAGCTCTTTTTAACTCTGTTTCACTCCACTCCACTGTGGAGAATTTCACTTGCGCCATCAGCTAATGCGTAGGCGCTTGCGCACTAGTCGTGTCACCTGTGTTCGTAATATGCTGAAGTCGCACTTCTGAACGTGCATGGACGTCCAGGAAGCATTTTCATGAGGCCGAGAACGACACTGAAAATTTGTTTGTTAATAAAACCTATCGCCAAACATGCACAGAATGACAAGTTTGCTGCTAAATCAACCCAAGTGCTCAGGATCTTTGCTTATTTAGAGTGCTTTAGCATAAATTAATTTTGAATGTGAGTGGGGAACTAGCCGACGTTGTGGAGGTCAGAGATGGTTAATGGTATTATGAGATGAAGTGATAATTAACCGATGGAATAGATGGGTTGGCAGAGAGGCATACGGCTTCTGTAGCTTAAAGGCATAGATCGATCTGGGATGTAAGAGTGTGTGGATCTGGGGAAGAATAGATGAACAAATTGGACGAATGCTGCGAACATGGGCTAGTTGCAGCTACATGAGTGAAAATGCTGGGGAGTAATGAATAGATTAAAGGATAGAAAGACAAAAATTTGGTAGAATTTCATTGACAGAGATAAATGCTGAGCATAAGGAACATGGACTGTCAGGCATTTAGTGAGCTCATATCGTAAAATTTTTGTAGGATTAAGAAGAATAGTCGAACAAAATGTTGCGTTTGGATAAACACTATACCAGACCAATATTCAAATACTGTACTTTTCTGATCCGGACGCTAAAAGCTTGGAAGTAACTTGTGCATTTAATCTTCTACTCTTTCTACACCTATCTGACCATGCCGACTAAGCCGACATCTTACAGTAAAGCAGGCTCTGCGTCATCAGCTCCTAATCTCGTAATGTCTTTTGAAACATGGAAACAGAGGATAAGAACTGTGGAAAGTCCAAACCAGGCAATTTTCGGGTCTTTGCCACGAAGTGTGAAGAAATCCGCCTAAAGCCTTATAATTCAGTAAAGTAGTTGTCCTTTTTTGGCACTGAAGGGTATAAGGAGCTCTATAACCGCCGACGTCATCCAAATCATTTTGCTAAAGAACGAAACTGGTATTTGAAATTTCACATTAGCCAGGAACCGAAAAAATGGCCCTAGCATAAGGAGAGAAGTCATCATCTTTACGCAAGGGTCAACTATAAATAGATAACGGTCTACTAGCCTAAGACAGGTGAAAAATATGGCTTAAACAGCAACCCAAGGCTCTCAGTAGTTCGCTGAACCTGCTCTCAGAGTGTTGACGCTGCCCAATGCAGTGGGTGGTCAAACTCCATGCTTCGACGGAACGTTTATACATCCTACATTCGTGGTAAGGATGGATTGCTATTGTGTCGTTCCCTTGGGACTTCAGCACTGTTGCGTACCTTTCATCCCCTTCGCCCACTGCTTCAAAGCAATAGCTTGACTCTGTGGTAAGTGTCTTCTCTTTCTGGTGCATGTCTTTCTTGAAGGGAGGATGTAGTGGGCCTGCTACCAATGTGAGAGGGTTGGTGTTTGTCTTCCTTCTCAGACTTTATTTCTTTTAACGAGTTGGCGGATGCAATAAAGGTCTTCATCGTTAGCATTTGCTGGCATTACAAGAAGCACATGCGAGCCAGAATTGTGCCTAATCAGAGTAGAGACATTTGCTCCGCGACTGGGTGTATTATTAATTATAAAGCGTGCACAGTGTGGTAGCCAAACATGCAGCCCGAGTAATGCATCCTTAAAGCTCCAGTTACATTATGCACCATATCTTCACAAAGAATACGCTTTATTGACTTAGACTCTCAAAGCATTTGCAGCATTTATGCAAGGCAAGATTTGGCGCAACTCATTTTTCGTCAGTCAGTGCGGAAAACTTGTCACATATAAGTGCGGGGGGCAAAAAAATGCGATAAGGAAGATGAAACCGGTTCAAAGCAGAACAGATTCAATTACAAGGTGCATCAAAATCAAGAATACACGGTACTATCATAGGTGGAAGGATAACCTCATTGTCTAGCTAAATCAGCATTGGAACGAATTCAAGAGGCATAAAAGCGTTTTCAGCCTCGCAAACAGTGGCTTTGCCCGTGTTTTGTTTAAGAGTACTTATAAAGCTATCTGTTAGAGTGATTGGAAGTTGATCTGCACCGAAATATTTTAAACACTGAATGACGGCGCGAGCATTTTGACAAACAACAGCTTGAATTCATTTCTATGAAGCCAATCGTGCAAATAAAGCGTTGGCTGTAGCCAGTTGGTGGCAGCACCCACCAACCCACGCTCGGTGCCTCAAACTACAGCGCCGCCATGTGCAAAAGGAGTAAGTTGCAACATGGTACTGCACGAGCAGGCAGTGCAGTTTTGTAGCAAATCCATGCAAAACCTTGACTTTACTTGCATATACCATTGCAACAAACTGATACAAGTATGCTATGGACTAGCAAATTTTCCATTTTGCACCACTTTGATCACACAGGCTTGTGGGTGCCTCGTCCTCCTTTCATGAGGTCTCTAGCAGGCACCAACCCCAAATCCGGCGAATTTAGAGACCAGTCCTCTCTTGATTTTGATGAGCATCATAAAAGTAGAGGCCGCATTCAACTTAAAATGTTAGCAACACCACAAGTTTGGGTGATGCTGGATGACAAAGAGGGGTGTAGTAAAGGCGTAATGTTGGTTTGGCTCTGAAATTCTTAACACTTCACCCGTGCCTTGTTCGAAACTGATGGGTCCAACTATTTATCTGCGCTTGCTATCGCAATTTTTCCATATTTTGCTGCTCAAGACCTATAAAACTCTGAAGAATCTTATGCTGAAGCCAAAAGCAAGACCGGTCTGCTATTTGCTAAGAAGTCAAGTGTGTCACAAATTGCAAGGTGATTTTAAAGGTACGGGCAAGGAGACCTTGTTGATATTTTGAAAATTTGTGCTCTATTTTGCTGCTTTTACCGCAGCTGACTTTACTATTCGTGCCTTTTCTCATTTGACAAAGTAGTTGTTGTTAGTGTTGCACATGGGGTGCCCTAAAATATAATCACAGAATCTTCACTTTTCCCTCCAAATAGTTTTAAAACGAAAAATCAGAACAAAATCCAGTGGAGTGTTCATCATCACTAGTTTAGCCACAGCTTATCAGACAGAAATCACTACACTTCTCATACTAGCATCCGAGGCCAAGAACTCGGAATCAGTGTGCGCAAATTACAACATGGCCTAAATAAAGGTTAATGCAAAATCGTTCATCGGCTGTACTTTCGAGTAAAAACAAGGCTACTGCACTAAACTAATCAAGATGGTGGGCAATCAGCTGTCTCTAACATTGCCATTTCGTGGTTGGCTGCACACTACGCAAACAATTTCGACTTGCTCACAATATATGAGGGCACTGAAAAGCACAAAACTCGGGAGTCACAAAACAAACCACCTCTTAGTCATGACTTTCACTTGAACTAGCGGATTTTCCAAAGTTTGGAATGCTGTTTTTAAGATGTCATGTGTTTATTCGAACCAGATTAGTTCTCAGCACTTATTTTTTGAAATGAAACTCCGCAACAAAATGTTAAAATTTTTGGAAGAAAGGCCTCAACTTCACTGAGTTGTAGAACTAATCTTGTAAGGCAAACACATTTTGACCACAGCTTCCACGTCTTCGCGACGCAAGCGAGTCAGTTTCCCAGAAAACTTGCGCAGTGGGGGTTCGAACAAGTCATTGTTGAATAATTTTTGCACTAACTAACTGATTTTGCATTAGGTTACATTGATTGGGTAAAAGCATAGAATTTTTAACATCTAAAATGCAAACGCAGCTAAAAAATTTTTGCACTAACTAACTGATTTTGCATTGAGTAACGTAATTTTTGCACTAACTAACTGATTTTGCATTAGGTTACATTGATTGGGTAAAAGCATAGAATTTTTAACATCTAAAATGCAAACGCAGCTAAAACACATCTTCAACCCGCGCTGACTGCCATATGGCACAGATGTCGTTAAAATTTTAGCTTGCAATACAAGCGAAAAGTGGTTCAAAAGAATCTTCACGATCGAACCATGCTAATAAAGTAACGATTTGAGATTTTTGTGAAAAGATTGTCTGTGTTTTATGCTCCCACACATGGACAAGGTTTGCATGCTAACGGAAGAAGGAAGTCATTCCGACGTAACTAATGCAGATTCCCCTTATAAGGAAAGCTCAGAGTAAGATGTCAAAACGATTGAGATTGCGAGAAGCGTGCTTGCTTGAATCTACGCTTTGGGAGAGAACCAGTTAACACAGCCGAACACTATGACTGAGTGAATGCCATCGACCCAAAGAGAGGACAGACATTCGATTTCCTGCATACGATTGCGCTAAGAGGTGTCTTCCTCCAACATTGCACCAGCTCTAAGGGTGCAAATCATTGGACAATTCCCTGCCTAAGTTTTTGCCCAAAATGGAAACAAACCTCCGACTTAAAACACTTTGGACTATTCTTCGAGTTCCGCATCAGCTTGAATGTGATCTCCGATACTGTGCTGATGCGAATGCGTAAAATGCCTTGAAACGTAAAAGCGGCCTCGCACCTGCTGCTTTCAGTTGCTAATCGTAAAACGTAGTTGATTTATGGGAGGAAAGTACCTTGTAATTTTAATTGGTTTTAACGAAACTAAGCATTCTATGCATGTTTGGTGTTCCATGCCTTAAGTTCCTTGGGCACTAGTGCGTTGGTCATTATTTTAGCTGCATGCCGAAGGGATATTCTTCTGTTATATCGTCCGGCACAACCTACCGCAGGGGGTTAAACACCTAACGTTGAATCAGATGTCAACTTGTTTGCAATGTTGGTCCAGCCAACTGGAGTTCGTAAATTAAGGCAGCTACAAATGACAGATCTATGTGATATGCACATGCGAAAGTGGCAAGATGGGCATTTTAACTCATCTGCGATTGCGTTAGTGAGTTGGTCCTTGATATGTATATCGAATTCGTTGTCGATTCTCGGAATTGCAGGCAAACTCGTCCTCGTACTACACGAAGAAATGTCTTTCTATAGCCAAGCTTCCTGATCCAAGTGTCCCCATCTGAAGGTAGGGGTTGGTAACAGCAAACTGGTGCACAGATTAGAAAGAGGCGTGCATGTGGAGGGGTACAACTTGTTAATTAGGCAATTTGAGGGGCGTGTTCTTTGCTGTTAGCTCAAGTACAGTCTTAGCTCCCTTCTAACGTCTCACTATTGAGGTGGCATCTTTACTCCATTTGTAAAACAAATCGTCATCAAATATGCAGCAAATATGTTGTTTAACTATTTGATAAAGCCAACAGACATTGAGACGTAAAGAGGTAACGAAGCTACGAGTTCTATTCGCTTTGACGGATAAAAATTCGTGACCCTGCTTTGTTGTAGGATGATGTATTGGAGTTACTTTGTCCATTATGAATTCATTGTGTAAGTACGTCAACGCGATGGCGTAGCTGCAAAGTAGCAATCGGGCTAGCCGGTGATACTAAATCTCGCCTGCCAACCTTCTAGTT
Organism: Taenia solium; assembly: GCA_001870725.1. Taxonomy (NCBI): domain Eukaryota; kingdom Metazoa; phylum Platyhelminthes; class Cestoda; order Cyclophyllidea; family Taeniidae; genus Taenia; species Taenia solium. The sequence continues at coordinate 22,218 of MIEF01006660.1, forward strand.
CACAGCGGTCCATCGCATCCCAAAACACGCTCCCTAAGTGAGTGCAGAAGATTTTCAAGCAATGGTGGCTGCTAGTATAACTCCTATGATAGCAGTGATGAAACCTTTCGGAAGCGTAAAATACTCTAGATGCGCTAAACCACTGTGTTCAGTAGGACAGTCCTCGTCGGACGATGGAACATGTTAGGCGTAGGCCCACAAGATAATGTGCAGGCTTATAATACCGTGAGGCATTTGACATCATGTTTAAACTTGGTGCCGTGGCCTCCACCGATCAGTATGCTTATAATACCGTGAGGCATTTGACATCATTTGAGGGCAAAAAATAAATAGTGGCCTGTAATTGGAAATGCTTCTGCCGCTAGAGTGTGTGCCTGACTGCACACACATGTTTTAAAACTTGGTACTGTAACCTCCACCGATCAGTATGTAACTAGAGTATGGCTATTCAGTTGGCCCACTCTGGTAGAACAAAGTTAATCTTTCGGCTCACATTCCAGATGGTTCTTTGCGTTGGTACAGTCCTGTTGCATTGGTTAAATGAAATTTGTTAAGTGAATGGTTCTAAGCCAGCGCAATTTGCGCATCACCGACGCTGTCAATCACCTACGCAAATTCAAGTCACAGATGAGATTAAAAGTGTCCCTACCCAGTAATGTGAGTTCATGAGTGACTAACATTATAGACATACTCAGAATCTTCTTGTCTTTCACCTCCTCCCTTCATCAGCTCTATTATTCTTCCCGCATGATTGCAGTTGTGCCGTTCTTTTAAAGTGCATGAATCGCCATGCATAGGCGCAGGCACGGGCAATTAGACACCAGGTGATATCACTGAGCTCTGCTGCCACATGTCCTAAACCTTTTTTACCCCTTCTCAAATGACCGCGACGCAGACAAGTCACGTGGCCAGCATGCATGACCTACGACAAGGCCAGAACTGTGACACGTAACAGAAAGTGTGAGGTGCAGTCATTTACTAAGTCGCATATGCGGTCGAACACCTTACACCCAGATCTACGCGATATAGATTTCTCCTGGTTTGTCTTAATTTGGGGCATGGAGGAACAAATTTGCCCCTATTTTTCACTTTGCGCGTGCACTCGAAATGCCAAAGGCACTTGTTATGCGATGTGCTCCGCCTCCTCTACTCATTTGCTCTTTGAATTTTATCGGTTGCTGCCACAAGTATGTTGACGAGAATGAATGAATGTGCATGCTTCTTGTTGATGTGCAGAAATGTGGTTTATTATTTTTAGGGACTGGGTGCAAGAGTAGCTCAACTATTGGAGACACGTCTCATGCGGTCCGATTCATTGACACAACGTATCACGCGGTGTGATTAAAATCGACGCAGAACAACATGGATGCACCTTGTTGCTATGCAGAACTGTGGTTTGTTCATTTTTGGAGGGTGAGAATGTGCGCGGCCGAAATGCTCCATTAATAATTCTTTCGGCTCTATTTTCGGCCTCTTTTCACCTCTCCGCCTTCTCTGCATCGCCGCCATCTGCATGCTTTTTTCTGCTCCCGCGTTGGCAGCTAGAATCAAGACAAATTGTGCCCGCCTGTGCCTCAAGATGACACCAGCTTGACGCCTCATGTTACCCACTTTGCGTGCCCTTATCCCTCGTCTGCCCAACATATCTCGCCCTGGTAATCGCAAGCTTTGTGCTTTGATGCTCTCCTTTTCCCAAATCGAGCTATCCATTTCAATCCAAAGCAAAGGGTTAAAGTAGAGGAAACACAAGTTTAGAAATGAAGTATCGACAGTGTGTAGAGCCGAAGCCAACCGACCACCCACCGAAAGGCCAGTGGAGCGTTTACATCGTCCAGTATGCAACCGTCGATGTGGTCGTCCGGATGGACAAATTTGAAGAAAACGAGATGATTGCGCCTTTGCACTCACATACACTCAAATATACACACGTTCCTACCTGTGTCCATGCGACCCCATCTAATGCTGCTTCCTAATAGGAAAACGTAGAAATTGGGCAATGACATAGGCAAACACGAGATTCGGATAGGCAGATGGACAAACAAAAGACGACACACGCAATGAACAAATTGCAAATGAGCTTGGGAGGAAAGGGTACATTCTTACCCGTTGTTGTGGGGCGCCAGGCTGAGACAATCTTTACAAGGAGAAAAAAAGGACTAGACGGTGAGATGGGCAGGTAGAAGCAAGAAGTAGGAGGAAGGCTCCCACCTTCGTTCTTGAACGAGGAAGTGTAGGGGTAGGAGATGGAACTAAGACGAGAAGGGAAAGGAAACCTAAAGCGACAGTGAAAAGATAGAAATGGGAAGTGTTCGGCAATCAAAGCTAAACTATGCCAAAAAAGTGTTAGTCCTCAGTAAGGTGTGAGTTAGCCACATTCAGGATAGTCTGTGCTAATCTAGTTTAGGTTATGGGTCTTTGCGTTATTTGGCCATGTCATGATCAAAGATGAGACTGGTGGACAGATAAAGGGGACTTACCAAGAGGGCGCTGGCAGCCAATGAGGTGGGAGGAGGGGGCGGAAGACTTTATGGTGGGTTCGAGGGAGATGAAGGTACGAGGCGAGATGGATAGAGCGAAGCAATACTTTCTCGCGGCACTAAATTGGAGAAATAAAATCAAGGATTTGAAATACAGGCGACTACTTGCTCCTTTTTATCGGGAGAGTTGAATGCATGAAGCACACAAGGTGGGGCATAATGCAAGATTCAGTACCTAAGAGCGTATCGAGCGTAGTATGCAACGAAGGAGACACTCACCAAGGGCACGTTGAATTGGGGAGTAGATAAGGGGGCTCCCATCCCTCCATTTCGGAGACGTCATCGGACCTAGTTCCTGCGTGTACACTGTGGTCCCAAATATCTGAGATAAAGAAAGGAAAGGCCTCATTTCACATGACGTGGATTTGGTCCGGGTCGATTAGGAGGGCCAAATCAGAGTGTTGGGGTTGAACTTAGTGGCAGTGTATAAAGACGCCTCTGAACGTGAGGCATGCGAAGCCAACTAGGTAGCCCTGTCAGTCCACAGCTTAACTTATTTATCCAAGCCCCTCATGGTCTTGCCCAGGCGGCTAATCTAGTCTGTGATACTCCAGCGCAATCTAATCTGAGCTAGCTAGGCATGGTCTCGAGTACCGTGCTACAGTGCTTCCAGTATGCCTGCCGCTGCTTATGCAGTGCTTGTAAATGTATATAAGAGCCATTCAAAGCAAGTGCGGCGCAACGAGCGCAGTTAAAGTCATAAAATCTAAATAAAGGAATTGGCGACGTACCCCTGGAGAGTTCTATGCAGCTAACAAACGGACGCAGTAATGAGCCTAAGCTAGTCCCTGCCTTTCACTACGAACGACACGAACGGTGTATGCAACGCTTCCATGAAAGTGAAGACACATGCCTGTTCGGCTGAAAGAGACAAGGGAATTATTGAGGTAGGGCTGAGGGAACGATAAACCGTGGGAATAGAGGGGGAATAGAGGGTCGGATAACCCTGCACAGTGTTACGGTGCAGCCTTTTTATCGCTTTCCTTCCTCCCATCGTTTCTTGATTTGCTGCTTTTAATCTCTACTCTAGCCATCTGGCTGAGTTCATTGTGGAAGAATTAGCTCATTGGAGGCAATGTGACTTTCTTTTTAATGACACACTTCAAGAGGCCAAGCATAGCTTTCCTTTTCTATGTGATTTACACTGCATATCAGATCTGATGCTACCAGAATGGCACACATAAATTAAGAAGATGAGGGATGGACAGTTCAATTCGCCCCTAATTTCTCTGCTATCTATCTGCTGTGGTCTTAATTCCAGCGGTGGTGATGGACAAATGGCGGCTCAGAGACGCAAAGACTTGAGGCAATTTTGATAAACTGAAACAGTGGGCACAATTTTTGGCTTCACATTGGTGTAGTTATAATCCCTTATGGTATTATGGTCACTATTAAGCCCACAGTCACAAGAGAATTCGGCGCCATCCCCGGATGCAGTCTCTTCTTACTAGACGCTTTTGCCCACTGCTCAATTACCGATCGCAGAGTCGCGTTTAAGAAAAGAATCCTTGCGAAGCATAAAAAAGAGGGGGTTTGCATGGCTGAATGTACGCTTTGCATACGTGGACAGTGAAGGTTATTGTGTGAAGAAGTCGACTAACTTAAACATATTTAGGTGTGATAGAATGAGGGTAGCATTTAGCTGCCCATTGAAAGAGATCTATACCTAGCAGCTATTTCCACCAAATCCAGGCAGCTCTGTGAACTAAGCAATGAAGTATGTTATGCGGACAGGGTGTCCGTGTTCTGTCTATTTAAGAGAACTGCATAAATGCATAGGTAGACAGTTTCTTGAATCCTTTGGATCACTTTTAGTCCTAAACGGAAGTGCTGTAAGGCTAATGCGGTTACCACTGACATCCAAATCCAAATCTTTAAGAGGTTTCCTTAGTCTGTTCGATGACGTGCTGTTTTAGTTAAGCTACGTATCCAGCCTCACAAGGAGAGTTCTTAAATTGTCGCTTTGTCCACTGGAGACTAGCGATTTGATTAACATCAGGTTATAAAACTCAGCAGGTTCAGCACTTTGGGGTGCATTTTTTGCAGTCATATTCATTCGTCTGCCCAACAAGATCGGACAAATAACGTCATGTGAAATAGAATTTTAGCATCTATATGCTTAACCGGAGCCCTCAGCATATCAAAAGTAGCAGCAGTCTTTAGGCGCGGAAGTGAATGCACCAAAGCCACCGATAGAAGCTAAAAGCCTGCTTTGATCAAAGCCAGCAAAATTCTAACCAGAGCGTTATTATTCACTGCCAATTTTCATGCATACCTGAAGGGTACAGCAGTTAATGTTATCAAGGTATGAACCGATCAAAAAATACGCGACTTGGTATTCGCAAGATAACTTTACCTGAGAACAAACATATTGCCCCACTACTTAAGAAAAATTGGATGCATGGTTAGTGCGCAGTTGTGAATGGAAATTGGCGAGAACAGGAAGGTCGAGGCAATACTCGTTGACTTATGTATCTGCATATACAAATGGGGGACTCTACACGTTACGTTGTTAGCATGAACAGATCTGCTGTCAACTTTTTGAAGACATTTGAATAGATTTAACTAGCTCAAAACCGTCAGTGGACTTTCCGCATCATCACAGAATGCAGCAGCTGCAAAATATTGCCTTCATTTGAACAAATTTGTGTAATTAACTGTCAAGTGCCTCCTTTATGACTGCAGACTAAAAAGTTGGTAACATGTGCTCGCCATTGTGAACGCACAACCTTCCGTATACCAACGTGCCTGCACTCCACAAAATGAGGAACATCCATTGGGGAGTAATCGGTATCGTGACCTTTGCACGCTTCTACACTCATAAACGGCGAGCAGATTAATGGCCTGAAAATTAACTTACTAATGTTATTTAAGTAGCACAACCTGTGGTCTGAAGGTGTGCACGACCATGTGTTAAGACATAATAACAGGTAAAACGATCGGAGTGATGCTGTTCTAAACGTGTTAAGCTCAGTTGACCAGCGCGACAGTCCCCAGCCTAAAGGTTGCAGCCTCGGTGTCGCTTTAGACACACAACTTTTCCTCGAACCCACAAGCATTAAAGAAGGTGCGGTCGTGTCGCGATGGGCGAGTGGTTAAGGCGATGGACTCGGAATCTATTGGGAATTCCCCGCGTAGGTTCAAATTCTGCTCGCGACGTGCGTGCGCACTTTAACAGGTTATTTACTGCAGACATTGTCTTTCAACACCGCGCACAAAGCTTAACGAATGCAGCCGTCGAGTTCCACGATTGTGAGGATTGAGTGCGGAGTTAGCACAGTGGACACCCAGCACCATGATTTGAAGAGAAGCTAGGAGAACCAAAGAAGTCAAAAGGGATATGCTTGCGATCATCTACTAGCGCCCCAGGCAGGACCCGATCCCGCACTGGGAACTTCCAATTGAGTTTCGGCTTATAGCATCGCCCACTTAGCCATCGAGGTGCACTTCCAGCTCCCCTCATCTCCTGTCGTCAGTGTCACGCAGACGTGCCCTACATCATTGCACTGCTTGAGCTCACCACAGTATAACATCAGCAGCCCTCATCATTGTCAATGACAACGACTTCAAGGCCACTGAAGAGATGACTGCAAACAACTAAGTTGGTGCAAATTCGACACGCTCCAGCACATTATGTTGGACCTTGTGAGTGTTAGCAATTATAAACCAGCCTGAAGAGCGCTAGGTTGAAGATCTAGATGTCCCCTATTCGGTCCCGGGTCGCAGCAGATTTCGTAATTGCGATTTTGCTTCCCAACCCTTCCTTTGCATGCGCCTTTGCACATGTAGATGCGGTGATGTGTCGACCACAGCGAAGACGCCTAGGGTGTAGTGAAGTGGACTGCCAGTATGGTCTGACTGGAGGGTGATTAACGCTACCAGAGCGTGCGTGAGACTTAAATTCACACAGACATACCGGATGGATCAATATTCTCTTTTAATCGTTTGTCTGCCGCGTCACTTTTCTGTGCTTCCCGCCCCTTTCATCCGTCCCCTTTTCACCACCCCATAGTCTCACCACCGCTTGAACACCTGCGCAACTTAACGCCACGCGCATCATCAATGGCCACGATGCTGCGCTCTGCGCACTCTTCACGCTTTACTCATTCCGCCAACTTTGCTCACTGTGGCTTGTGCACGACTACAGGTGCCCTGACACCGCCATCTCATTAACCATCACTCCTGATCCATCAGTGCTCCCTATGGCTAAATTTACCCGCTTAGGCAGCTGAATGACCTATGTTTTAAGTCATTGAGACCACGTGATTCAGGGCGGTGTTTCAAATGTCACCTAGCTCCTGTCCATTAGGCACTGCGCAGTACCGTAGGATGTGGTCTGGTGAAATGTATTGTGGCTTGGTCTGAGGAGAGTTTCGGTAGCAGCAAGCGTGACAGCACGTGGATGTGTGATTTTGCCTGAAGGAAGTGGCACGGGGTGGGGCATTGCTGCCACCTGGAAGGTTTGGTGCTTAAGTCGAACACTGGATCAAATGAAATTCAAACTAATACTATTCTAATCCTTTTGTCTGCATATGAGCACCCCATATTGGGTGTCATATGCAAAACTGAGTTGCGCGCTGATAACCTGACTTGGAGTCAGTGTCTGAAGAGATGGTGGTCCAGTTAAAGGCTGTAGGTTGGTGGTGGAGGAGATATGGTTGACAATTCTACAATGATCTAGTTAATTAGGTAAATGTACAGTTTCGGAGTTTCCACGCCGCATCGCTTAAAACGAATTCACGACAAACTACTTAAGTAAATTGAGACCTCCTGCTCTAACGTGTCGACTCGACGAGTCGTGAAATGCCTCCTCGACTTGTGAAGCAAGTGATGTATGCGGAAATAATGTATGTCGATAAAAACTCAAGAAACTATCAATAGGGGTGCGCCATGGGACGAAATTCTCATCACCAGTTCCTAATCAAAAATTAGAATCTGTGCAAAATAGAAATATACTGGCTCCTGTCTTCAAATCAAGACAATTAACGGGAGGTTAAATCAAGTTCATTTATAAGAGCTGCGGTTCACGAAGTTGTGGATGCACGCAAAGCGGCTTTGCCATTGTGACATTAAAGATCATGTTGTAAAATCGACAGCAAATATCAGACAATGCTGCTGAAATGTTATTACATCGTACACACTGCCTCCCAGTCAAACTCATTTTAAAACGAGACTCCACTTGCTTTGAGAGGATGCATAAGTAATTTCCTACGGGCTTAAATGTCAATAAGGCGTAATTTACCCTTCATATTTCGGCGAACATTTACACAGACTTAGTGTTTTATCATATTGTAATGAACGAAGGAGGCGATTATGTCAAGCACCATCTCTGCTCCAATTTCGTTTCGTAGCATAGTTTTTAGGCTTTTCTGGGACGGTATATAACTGTACACGAGACACAGGCGACTTGACACTCGATTTAAGTTGTCTGCCAACTGGAAGCGACTAGGCTGGGGTCGGTTTCCACGACGCTGGTAAACACAGCCATGCTGTAAAATCCTAGTGCTATTGACTACAACAGTTGTCCAAGGCTCAAGGCACATTCAACACTAAGGGGAGTTTTACGCATCGATAAAAGCATACCTGCAAGAAAACAATCAGGCCTCTACGGGGCTGGCTTGGGCTCTTCTACAGTTCGATCGCTACTGCGACATGCCTGTGCACTCAGGTGTCTACTTGAGAAATTCTATGCAAAGAAGGTATAAATTTCTTGCAAAATAGGTAGAAGCCGATGTCAAAACCTTGGCTTGGCACAGATGAGCTTCAAGCCTGGCAGGTCCAGCCGGTGCACTACTAATAGCCCACATGTAGGTCGCGGAACAGTTCACAGGCTGTTATCCAAACAGTGAGGAGTACATGCACGGATACGCAAGCATCCATTAGTACAGTAAGTTAGAGGCACACTCGGAAGGTTTCAAAGACATCCTGGAGTCTGTCAGTGACGATTATAGCCACGGTGCACATAAGTACAGTAAGTTAGAGGCACACTCGGAAGGTTTCAAAGACATCCTGGAGTCTGTCAGTGACGATTATAGCCACGGTGCACATATCTACAGTGCTCAGTAACAATTCTACTGGTGAATTGGCTTTCTGAAGCACAGTCAACCTAAAAATTATACAATTGTTTATGAATGCCGGCACTAACAGTAGACAGACTTCAAAAAGCACTTCTTAATTTTTCTTCTTTAACGAGTGCCTTGTCTCAAAGTGGTCTAATAGTAGCGGGGAGTATTTGAAATGTAACTCGCTATAACATGTTCCGTCCTTTTTTCTGGCTACAAGATCATCATTCAACAAGAAAACTCATCGATTACTAACTTGCATGAGAATGAAAGGAGGATGCTCAGCCACTCCAACGCTGCCTATGAATTCATTCTGTTTGTGATATTTTACTAGTTTTTGTTTATAAGTGGAGGGCATGCAGAAGAAACTAAACCTTATATGTTTGCTGGTGGTGGTTTCCAAGTCACGCCACTTGCGTTGATGCAGTAACACTATAGATAATAGTGCTGGCGAAGGGGATCAATTAGTGGCGGTAGTACCCTGCGGAGATGCATCAATGCGCTTGCGTTGATATGGTATGGAGTAACGTCGTTGAGACTATGCTCGCAACTTCATAAACAACTGCATTGGGAACTTGATGTGGGGCTGGAAACTTTACGACGCGGCGGTAGAGCGCAAAGCAGGGAGTGATGGTAGGAGAGAGTGCGAGTGAGGAAGAACGATCGCTGACACAAGTGGCATGCGGTTGTCAGTAGATGTGTTGAATGAAAATTGAAGGAAAGTAAGGAAGTTGGTGAGGAAGAGTAAGAAGAGCCGTGAAGTAGTGTTCAGTACTCCCATTGATCGAAAATTCGCGGCAGTCATAACAACTAACCGGAGGCGCAAAGGAAGTACCACAAGTCAACAGTATCAGTCAACATGCTTCTAAGCAGCTGAATATGTATTTAACCACATATTTGTGGACTCCTATCGGCGAATTAACTAGATCTACGATTGCATTCTGACTTAAATTTTATTCAGAGGTGAATATTGGGTGCTCATTCTCAGTACCCGTGGCTAGGTGAAGGAACTCTGCCCCAGAAGCTAGTATATTGTTAGGAAAACGAGAATCATAGCCGTGGAGACATACAGGGGATCCCATTCATTCACTGGTGTGCATCCATCAACACCGCAAACTGTAGCCAACAAATTGCTGTATAAATGAAAGCGCTCACACACGCAGCGTCAGTAGACCGGTACACATGCGGGAGTAGATGCAAAGTGAGCCAATGGCTGACCCCTCAAACATGCCATAAGTGGGGTTCAAACTTGCGTGGCCATCCACCCAGTGGATCTTAAGTCCACCGTCTTAGCCACCCTTCCATCTCGAAGATATCGTTCGGTCTTCTGCAGCCTTCCTCAATTACCCATCTCCCATCCCACCCCACTTCACACCACACACCATGCCAATATCAATACTGCCAACTTGCCTTGCCATTAATCAATATGAATGTCGTCAACAGTCGACTACATGGAAGCCTTACCCGACGGCTTTGTGCATCGGCTACCATGCCCCGTCCGCCATCATATATCAGCAGCGAAGGCGAGATGGAACAGTGAGAACAACCGTAATCGGAGCTACACCCGACCATCCAACTTCATCTCACTCAAAGCATTCAATCGATTACATGCCGCTTGACGTGGAGCTTGAATCCACACTCCTGAGAACAGAACTACTGCAATTTACTGGCTGAGCCAATCGAGCCTCCAGCAATAAAGTTTCCTGGCCCACCCCTACCACTCAGAATAACGTGTACCACAGAACACGGTTTCCCACACCTGCTCTGTCCGCGGCCATATCAACTACACCCTTGCTTCTGCTATCACCGTTATGGCCGCACTCTCGTGTTATCATGACGATCTATTCACCTGAACACTCCTATCTGCCATTAGGGAAAGAAAGAATGCTCCTCCCCTGCGTACCGGTAAATACCGTCATACCGGAGCCAGTGGATGTAAGAGGTGGAGAAGAGGAGGCATCGTCGTATTGCATGCACTAACTCATCGACGCCTCATCAGCGCCAGTCCCCCCAGTGGCTACAGGGTGGCATTTGGAGCCAGGCATACGTGACTCTGGTCGGAAGCACTCGCACTCTAAGCGAGTACGTAGCCTCGGACCACCAGGTCGATCTCGCCTCCCCCTTTTCCACTCAAGCCTCCCATCTATCCACCCACCCAACAATCCAATTAGTCAGTCGGCCAGACAGTCATCCATTGCTTTAGGGGGAAATGTACCACAATGCTGGTCAATACAATCCATTTCTTCCATTCTAATCTTTCGCCAACCATCCACCATTCGTCGTCCATCTCTATCCTTGCTGTGCCACAACTCTGCAGTCTCAATTTTCCTTCCTACGCCAACACCACTCAAACCACACACCCTTTTTTCTCAACGAATGATTTTACTTGTCAACGTTTGCACAACCATCCACCTTTTCCACCCATCCACTCACTATTTTCCGACATGTGGTCCATTTATCTACCGACCGATCCATTTGTCTCCTCCCATTGCTAACCAGCTACCGACTCATTGGTTTGTTCACCATCACCGCTACCGATAGCCAACAATTTCAGCAAGAATGAGATCACACGCGCTTGCGCTGTCATTGGACCAGTGGACCTGCGTACGTAGCTGCAGTGTACCAATAAGTCGAGGCTCACCCTTACCAGAGGAGGGTCGGACCCAAGTTTGCCTGTGTTACTTTGCAATTTGCACTTCTCTGAGTTCGTTTTCTTTTCCCTTTTTCTGCCTAACAAATCTCTGTTTATAAATTAATTTTTTTGAATTTCTTTTTATGCAATTCACTAAGGTTGGCTTCAAATTGCTTGATTGCTTGCATGTTTTGCATCGGTTCGGGTATTGCCTTGTGTCCAGAACTAAAACTTGCAATTAAAACACCCCTATTATTATTTAATGCATTATTGTCACCCACCCTATCTATTTTTCCAAACTCCACATGTACTTGTTGACAGCAATATTAAATCGCCTCTGTGCCAAGGGTAGATTGAACCGGTCCGAGGCGTGGCGATAATGATTCCAGAAACCCCTACAACTCTAGAAGAAAATCACGTGCATTGATCAGTTTTGCTAAATCATATAATCTTGTGCCCACGGCTGACCCTGTGGTTGACTGAATTAACTTCCAAGAAGAATCGAATGTCTTTGCCTAGATCTCCAGAAGCGCTATCAGCTTATTCATATCATCCTCATAGCCACTTAGGCCCTTTCCTCCGTGTCCCTTTCCGACTGCACAGAAGCTATTAGCAAGGAGAGTCAGCATCAGGGGTGCACTGTCCGCCAATATGAGGTGGGAGGCATTCAGGTCTGCTCTAAATATGGATGGTACCTAGGGACATTGAAACATGTCGTAGACTATCTTCTCTCCATAGTTAGATGTCGAGGAGGGTAGCGTTGTGTGCGTGGATACCATGGTGTGTGATGAAGCTTAATGTTAACGAAGAGCCGAAGCCTGAACCTGGGCATATCTATATCAGGCGTGTAATACACATGAAGTATGCAAATATGTTAAGGACGGTCATGTATCAACACATAAGCAAAGTCCTCAGTTGCATCGACTCCGTTTGCAGTCCTCAACAGGCACTCTTTTGAGCTTTTTAGCGTACTTTGGTAGCAAATAATGCAAGGGTTAATTTTTTGGGACGAGAGTGAATGCAATCATTCCAAGATACTTCACTTTCCGGAATCTGAAGCACCCTGTATACCAAGAAGGGGAGCCGATTATTCCAGGACAAAGCTGTTCAGGCAGAGACGAAACGCTGAAGTCCCACTGTGGCAAATGGTCCTCGAAGTCATCCAGTGACAGATTATGAGAGCTACTTCGCTTACCTACTTCACATTCCTTTTGGTGGGATGTATGTCTGTATGCGTGTATGAATGTCTGCTGCTGTTCGATTCGGCAAATATCTTGGCTACGTGCGCATGTTGTCTTCCCCATCCCGACTGCCAATTTTGGGACCGAGGGCACAGAATCTTTTTAAAATCACTGGCTAGGGCCTTGCTCTCCAATGCAGTGTGACGAGATTCCTTGAAGTCTCGTCCACTTCTACTCTACAGCATTTCTGCGGAATTATGGAATTTTATCTGTGGTTGGCTATGATGAAAATTGTTTGCCTTTATCATGATGCGAATCTTGGGCAGCTATTTTATCTAACGACTGGTTCCTGCTCCAGAACTGTCCGGTTAAACGGGACTTGAGGAGCCTGACTCGTCCTCAGAGGCATGGTGTATATGGAGCAGGCACTAGATCGGTCTTTATATAAGAGATATCACATTTCAGTCAAGAAAATAATAAGAAATCTTTAAGCTTATTAGTATCGTTCATTAAGCTAAATGAACTTGTCAGGGAGCGGAAAGGGACCTTATTCCACTTACTGCTTGGTTTTCCCTAAAGATTTTGGTATGTGATAATTTTAATTCCATCCCGATGCAAAATTTATTTACCGTCACCCATCTAGAGTCAGTAAAAGCCATTCTCGTAATAAATTCGCTCGAGTTTCTCAGTGCCAATCTCATATACTTTGGGGCTGTGTTTTTCGCTGGTATGCCAAGTTGCGCATTCTCGTTGATGCAGCCCATTTAGGAAAGAGTTTTGCAAAATGAAATGTCTCAGTTCATCCAAACTCATTTTTCTCAAAAGCGCTTTTGTTTTCAGCGATGATGATGAAAAATGACGCAAAGGCGCAAGACTATTTTTGATGAAAGGAAGTAGAGTAGACACAGTTTTGGCTTCACATTGGCGTAGTTTTGATTCCTTATGAGCTCACAGTCGCGAGTGAATCCAGTGCCGTCACCGAATGTAGCCCCTTCGTACCACACGCTCGTGACTACTGCTCAATTACCGATTGCAGTGTCGCGTTTAAGTGAAAGATCCTTACAGAGCGTAAAAAGAGGAGAATCTTATGGCTAAATGTGCGTTTTGTATATGTGAATAATGAAAGCTTTTGTGTGAAGAAATCGACCATTTAAAACATAATTAAGTGTAATAAAATTCAAATGCCCCTTGAAGGAGGTATGTGCATGGCAGTTATATCCACCAAATCCCTGCAGCTCTGGAAACTAAGCAGTGAAGTATGTTATAGGAAAGAAATGCTCAGTTTTTGAAGATATTTGAGTTGCCAGCTGTCTTACTTGCAAAAGAGTCGATAAACTGCATCGGATGAAAAATTCAACCATGTAAACATCGCCTTGTTTGGAACTTGGTCCTCTATTGGCCCCATGGCTTTCTACAGCGTTCAATGTGTCCACAATGGTACATAATTCCCCACAATAAAAATACGGAGTGGGTTTTAAAGTAAACACAGTAGGTTCATCTCAACAGCTCATTTCCTGACATGGTGGCATTAGAAAAGCGCAAATGACTGCCGAAGACAACAAGAAAATCGCAACTCCGCCTCACTTGTGGAAGGAACAAAACGCAAATACTTAAAGCAGATAAGTACACAAAGTAAGGCTGCTTCCTTTAGTTCTAACAGAGTGATCCCTGTAATTTTGCCGTCTTTGGAAGCCGCCTTTATTTTTAGGCTTTTGGAAAAGCAGTTTCAAACTTCATATTAAATGCAAGAACTTGTGTAGTACAACACGCCGATAAGTGGTAGCAGTCAATTTGTTCCTGGCGGCACCTTAGAACGTGTATGGAAGAACCCAAATGCATGCATCATTCGTACACTTAATGTCAACCCGCAACACCGCAGTGGGAGCACATTCTAAAATGGTAGATTTAGCGTGAAATAATTGTGTACTACCTCAATATCAATTACCGTATTCTTGGAGGATGTACTCCGTCAATATTTTCTAATTCTTTTGCTTTGCTTGTGAATCAGGGTGTTAAACTCCTCATGAAGGAATGGCGCCTATCTCGCGTTCAATTGCGCTTAGAGTTGAATGGATAACTTGCAGAACTGCACGAGGTTAGGCACGAAATTATCAACGCTTAATGGGATGCTGTGTGAATCCAGACGCTTTAGGTGATAGCACATGCCTATTTGTGCACTTTATGAAACGTGCCTATCTAGAGCATAGCCTTCTTTTGGGACTTTTTCGGACCCCTACGGCACAGGTAATATCTTTGATTTGCTAACGAGTTTGTGTGCACTGTGACACGACATGTGATTGCAATACTTCTAGACTCAAATGTGTTATTTGCATCAGCCCTAACCACACAATCTAAAGCTAAACAAAAGTGGTAGGACGATAGACACGAAGGGGGACCGATCCAACGGGTTTGACTCTAAATCCCTTCCAGATTTATCGGCACCTTTTTATGCAATCTTTTCCTGAGGGCGTGCATCATTATTGCACGTCTCCTCCGCTGCTCAATAGTGGCTAAATCGCTTTGCTTCCCATCCTGCGCCACGCTTTTCTGTGTGAATGTTGAAAGCCGATTTTCCTGATGGTGGCATCCACCATTTTGAGGAATACCACCGGAGCATTAGATGGGACGACGAAGTGGGCGAGTCGACATCTTCATCCTCTCCAATCCTGACCACTCATTGGATGCGCATCTTTGCACGGGTAACGTTTTTGATGACTTATGCATCACTACTCAGAAATGCACTTATAGCTTTTTCCTCAGACATTGATTATCATGGTTTTTCCTACAAAGAAGCTCGCTTCGTTCCGTACTTAGAAGGACTGACCTTGACACTGCATTTCACTAATTGCCGTAAATAAATGGGGCATGATTTATTTTACTATGGGAAACGCAATTTGCAACTGAGCGGGACGCAACTCCAAATCTGCAGATGAAAGTCCAGGACTAAATTGTTCAAGTCAATCCGGTCCACTTCCCCACCTTCTCCAACTGCTACGTAACAAACTAGGCAACCACCTGCACGTTTGTAACTCTCCTCGATTCACTCTCCGCTCATATGGTAGACCAGCCCAAGCCACAGTTCTCACTCACGCCCATCTGACACGTGATGCTTATTACACCGTCTGAGTTTTCTACCGCATGTGCAAGTCACTTCCGCTTCCTTAGTGTTAATGCTTGTGATATAGAGAGAAGTCATTGATTATGTGTGGTTATACTCCCCCTTTGCACAAAAGCTGTCCATGCACTTGCTCGTCAACGCATTTCCATGTGTAGGATGTTACTAACAACAAAGCTTTACATTTGACTAAGATTTCAAACTCGATTTCATGAATGACTTTATTCGGGCAAATAGATGCTGCTGCATGCCGCTTGAACAGCTATCTATCTGTACATGAAATACGTGTTTACTCGGATACTACAAAGGGAAAGGAGCAAGCTGGGATTTTGGCTAAATTGGCATGCACTGCACTTTTAGCTTTCAGTTTGGCAGAAGTATATAAATCTGGTGGAGCACTATTAGCTAGGCATCACGAACCCGCCCCCACTATTGTCATTGCACTGTTCAGGTGTGATTGTGTTGTAGTTCATGAGTTGCAACCTTCTCATATAGTGACTGATTCGATGTGCGTTTTTAGGGCAACGACATGCTTTTGCACTTACTCGTAGGTCCTGACGTGTTTTAATGTGCGGTGCAATGATTTTTGTTTTCATAGCTATAGTGCTTGCATTGGCAAAAGAAAGACCGAGAGTTTGGGACGCCTATCAATTTGATTGTTTGTTTTCTTTAAGACAATTGTTATACGCTGCACATATCGTTGCAAAACGTGTTGTATGGCCTCAGAAATCATATAGTCGTGCACTTAGCCAGGCTACGCACAAATCCGTCAATCCTTTCGTGAAGGATTTCGCACTAGCACGCAAATTTCATCTCGTGGATTTCCCAGGTGTCTGATTTCTGCGGCTGATGGTATTGGGTGTTGCCACCGTCTAAGGCGGTTGCTTAGGCTTTTCGTGGTAGCCACAACAGGTTTTAAGTGTTCTGTCGATATCACGGTCTTGAGGCCGTAACAATAACAGAATTTCGACTTTCCTGCCTTTGGGCGTGGTTGCTAACGCATTTCTACCATGCCTTACGGGGTTGGCTTTCACCACAAGGGAATAGGAAGAGGCTGCAGGTGCAGCATAGTTACCGAGAGGAGTGGAGCATTAGGTGACGCATCGGTAGTTTGTAAAATGCCGGATGTTGACGAGGGGCTTCTTATTTCGCTCGCTGCTGCATTTCTACCATGTGAGCCGTCAACAAGCAAAACAGATGTGCACTCTGCCCAAATACTGTGTCTCATTTAGTCTTCTCAGGGGCCAAGAATGGCTGAAGACGATGCTTTGCGTACGTAGTCTGTGATGGAGGTTTTAGATTGGGAATTGTAGCATTGTTTGTCGTAGCTTAGATGTGCGACTACTAGGTATATTTTGCTGCATATTTTGCCTCAGCAGATGCGTAAACGCTTAATTTATTGAGTCGTCGTTGATTGTTGGCACAG
Source organism: Taenia solium (assembly GCA_001870725.1). NCBI lineage: Eukaryota > Metazoa > Platyhelminthes > Cestoda > Cyclophyllidea > Taeniidae > Taenia > Taenia solium. The sequence goes on from MIEF01006660.1 coordinate 39,171, forward strand.
ATAACAAAACAACCCAATCCGAAAAATTAGAAAATGCAGTTGCCTACACCAACTTTATTACTTTGCATGAATAGTACAGCGTGCAAATAGCAGCCCATTTCATCCAACTCGGCATGACAGCAAATTATTCCCTTCTCGCTTAGCACTATGCTGTTTCCTCTCTTCCACTCGGTCTCAATCCCTTTCCTTCCCCTTCTCATCATCCTTTTAATCCGCGAGTGATTTCAGTGTCACTGAAATAGCCCTCGAATTAAACGACGAGGCGCTTAGACGGACAACAAAGCCTTTGCTACTATTGTGGCACATTATGCGCTCACTCTCTTCCACTCTCTGTGCTACTATACATACTTACCGGCACTCAAAATTATTTTCACTTTGCGTCCACAAGCCCAACTACACACAACTATGGGATTGGCGCCACCCACCAATTCTCAAGGTCATCGCCCCTTATTGACTGGCTGATCAATTATTCACTTTGACTCACCAATAAAGCATCCATCACCCCACACGTTTTAGCTTACTCGCACTTTTAGTGATGTTGAACTGTAGTAAAGTTGTTCGCAGATTCTCCGCACCCTCTTGCCCTTCCCAACCGACAGCACAGAGCTGCTTTCCACAGGGTGATTATGCAAGAGACAACCGCTCGTGTGTGAGTGGATTTCGCACTGGACCATCTGCCCTACCACAAGCAGCAAAAGCAGTCCTCAGCCTTTATTCAGCTGTTTCTGCCCATATCCACTCATTTGTATTTCGCTTTTACTCAGGCCTCATTTGCGACAATGGGGAGCAGGAAAACCACAACAGGGAGCAACGGAGACGAGCACGATGTCATGACGACGAGGTTGAGTTGGTGGAGAATAATAAAACCAGAATGTGACCTATCCGACTATTTGATTGCAACGAGATGGTGGCTGGATGTGGATGAGCGGGCGGAGTGGTGGCACTTGCCACCCTTCCTGATGGCATCTAGTTCTTCCACCTCTTCAACGTACACTGCAGTGACACAGATGCCGGCGAGCCAATTGCTGAGCAAGCTGGGGACGACAGAGGAGATAAGCGTGAAAGTGGAGGCTGAGATGGAGCCAGATGGGGAGAAGGAAGGGGAAGGATAGGAGGATGTGGATGTGATGAGCAGATTGCAGGAGGAAAAGGCCAGACACCTTGCAACTTAAATACTCTGATGAGTGACTCTTCCATTTGTGCTATTGCACGCATAACCAAGTCAGTCAGCCAGCCATCCAATGTTTGTCCTAATACTTTGGGCGAGAGCTCACTCGCTGCTCCCGCAACTGCAAAGCGCTAGGCTGAGGCAATCTCTACGAGGAGAAAAAGTAAGTTGGCAGCGAGATAAGCAAGTAGTAGTTCGACCAGCCTGCAAATTACGGAGCGGGAGAAGGCACTGAAGAAGAACTGAATGGCGGGAAGTGTGACGTGAAACAAGACGAGTAAAAGCGGACGTGACAACAGGAATTACAGCATGGCTGGAGGATGGCTAAGTGATCGAGGTGTTTGAATCCCGCATGCGTAAATCGACTAGTTGCACGTGCCACGTGGTGGCTCCCATCACCGACTGGTGAGGGCTAGGGACATCATTACACGTTGGTGGTTTTGTAAGAACAAGCATCACTTTGTTTTGTTTTTCCACATTAGGCGATTTCTGTCCATCATCGTGCCTGCAAAGGAGGTGATGCTAACGTGCTTCGATTGAAATATGATGCCCAATTAAGATTGCGAATTCTTGACTTCTTTTATGGTCCCTTTTTTCAGCTGTTTGACTTTTGGCCAATGCAACGCTGTTCTCCTTTACTACGAGCTGAGTGTCTTAATCTAAATGAGGGGAAAATGCAACAGGAGGAAATGATGACGAATTGAGGGGGCCAAATCCGTAGATGAGCTGACCTTTCTTGCAGTCCTTTTGACGGTGCTCTCTGTTTGGTCCGCAGGAACGCCTTGACAAAATGCGCCAATGGAAGGGCAGTGAGTGCCACCCAAAAGGACGTCCCCAATGGCAGCAATGACGACGCTCTCAATGGTATAGACAAAAAAGTGCCCATCTTGACCAACGCTGGTGTGCGTTGGACCGAAGTGTCTACTGTCTTGCTACTTGGGAACCGCACTTCGAAACAATTGAACGTGTACCGCTACACTATAGTCTGGTAATCATTATCACGCTCTGTCCTTCTGATGAAATGTTCCTCGACACGCCGTGATTATGAAATGTCAATGCTACATATTACGAATACGACGTCTTATGCAAATATAGCCAAAAGAATGCTGCACTTGGCTGAGCTCGACGTTGTAGTGGTAAGCTCAGTCTTCTACTGCTCACTTGAGTAAATTGCGACTTTTCGAATTAAGTGTTGGTCAATGCTCATTTACTTTCCAAAGAGCTGACCATGCGCACCTTTCGCTCACTTATCGCTACACAAGGCACGAAGTATATACTCCATCAACTTATGCCTTCTCAGTTAGTTCTCTTAAATCTTTGCATGTCTCACCAGTAGCCCGCAACCTTGTATTTGCAAATTTCAAAAGGCTACCTCTGTGATTATGAGGAGGTAGCGGTTAAAATGCCAAAGTTTTCTTTGAACCCTATGATTATTAGAGAGGAAAGTTGGAGGGATATCACGTGGTTAACGTTACAAATACCAACAGTCCTCATCCATATCCATTAGCTTTGCATGCTAGCCTGGACTGTTCGTATCAGGGCGGGAAATGCTTTTTAATTAAAATAAGAAGAGCGCTGGGTTGATGCTTTAGGAGGTGGAAATTCTAGTACACATCTGACAGCAGAACCGACCTTTATATTTGTTCAGATTTTGCTTCCGGACGACCGTTTTATCTTCGTGTGTGCTACGGCCAACTAGGACTGCTGACCACTGCCATCACGCAGTCATTTTGGGTATGCCGGCAGTATCACATGACCCATTGTGCAGCAGGTTTTAAAATGGCCTCCAGCGACTTGGCATGTAGCCGCCATGGTCCACAACGTGTTGGATGTAAACTCCCTAGTTGGCAGGGCAAATGAGGCATAAACAAACTAACAACGAATAGAAAACAGAATCTATCCAGTTCTTTTTGTTGTTTTACTTACACCATCTCACCGACTTGCAAGCGCCTATCATTAAATCGTTTATCCTCTACTTTTTTGCTTCGTGTCCAAACTTGCATTTCTGCTCAGCACTCCTTTGGTCTGCAAACCTCGTTCCTTTCTACAGGACAGCCGGCGATTAGGACCACTGATCTCACTACTCACTGACACACTGATACAACTTGTGCGTTGCGCGACTTGGCAAGTCGACGCTAAAAATTTTCTAGCTAAATGAAAGCCAAGCTGACTTAATCCATTACCCCATCTGAGCAGACATGATCTTTTGCTGCCCATTTGACTGCCACACAATGCTCTCCATCAAAAAGTTCTTTGGGGTAGGTTTAATTTTGGAAGAAATAGGAGTGAGCTCCACTCTTAACTGAGGCTAAACGTTTATTTAATCTTGAAATAAGCCCATTCCCTCTTCAATTTTTGCAAAACAAAATCTGTCCTCACAAAGATTCACAATAAAATTAATGGCAAACACTTTCGACTTTGGATTCCAGCCGGTCCTTTCAAATCTGGTGATGGAGAGCGCACTAAACTGTCTAGTTCCACTTCCATCGCCCAGACACGGTAAATTGGTAAGTCAACTTGTAAGGAAACCAAAACATCAGGCCAAATTCGACTGCCTTACATAAGCGCATGCATCTTTAGCAGAAGTGGCACAAGTATGGAAATATCGGAAACGCATAGTTGAAAACCGTGTCGGCCAATTCGAGAATAAACGCATATGTGGTCAGTAGTGGGGACATCATACTTCCTAGCAAAACCTCAGTTGCAAAAAGACTTAGTGGGTTCAATTTGGCAGAGCATTCACTCGTCTGCGAGCGCATTTATTTGTTGATTAGGCACCTTTCAACTGCTGAAGCCACTGCAGGGCTCTAATAAAGTGAAAAACACTCTTCCCTCGTTGTGGTGTTTTCCGGCACGCCCACGGCAGAGACACTTGAAGATGAGGTTAGTGAAAAGATCTAGCAAGAGTTCAGCCCTCGCCAAAGCAGGCGTATCAAATAAATAAAAATTGCCTGAATAGTTAAACATCAGCCTTTCCATGAACTGCTTTGTGCGTCACCCCGTCAGTGCGTTTGTCAAGCAGCTTGCATAAATGAATCACAAGCAAGAGTCGTCTTTTGTTTTGTTAATAAGTTCGAGCATCAATAAGTAGAATTCGGAAGTCTTAGTGAGAACGAGACAAAGGTAGCTAGGGTTGTCTTTCATGCAGCTAATAAGCAAAAGTTAGTTTAGGATACAATTTGAAGGTTAGCATGGGTGTTTATTAGAGCTATTAATAGAGGTAATGCAACATAACACTTTCTAAATGTTGAAATTGTACCCTTAAGTAAAAAGGCGGAGCATTCGCACTATTCTAGGCCTTCACTTTGTGCGACCACATTTAAGACCATGGTCGAGGATGGCTTTACCGCCTTAAAGAAGTAATGACCCATGAGTTCCATTTTTGTTGAGCCTTTGGGGGTGAGGGTGTAACAGAGAGGGAATAAAGGAAAATTGGTTATTTGCTTAGTGATAATTCCCCACTGTGTTTACCGTCTGGCACATCACCTGCCTTAATATTACTTTGATGCACTGCGATGAGGCAAAGTAGGACATTATAGCTGTAGGGACTCAAGGTTTTGTTGATAAAGCAGGTAGTTTGGAAAATCCCTGATTCCGTAGGAGCAAAGCTTCACCTTCACGAGTCCGAGTTTTAGTCATTAAAAGAGTATGGTATTTATCCACAAGCAATCTACAGACTGAGAGCGCATACCAAGCACTAAAGTTTGACGTCTGCCCCACGGTTTAGCAGCATCTAATGCCCACAACTTATAAATTTACTACAGCAGATGGCATGATTGAACCCACATCAGGCTTATAGGAGTCAAGTCTATCCAGGCAAATCCCTCCTCCTTAACGCACACTATTTTAAGAGCAGGCAGAGGATCGAGAAGCTATCAATGACCACAAATTTCCTGCCTGATTAGCAAAACAGTTTTTCTTCTTGCTGACAAAAATGTGATCAAGTATGGAAATACCGGAAACGCATAGTTGAAAACCGTGTCGGCCAATTCGAGAATAAACGCATATGTGGTCAGTAGTGGGGACATCATACTTCCTAGCAAAACCTCAGT
>MIEF01006662.1:0-11683 GCA_001870725.1 Taenia solium
CTGGTTCTCAGCACGAAGAATGCATGCTCTCTGATTGGCAGAGCAAGGAAAGCACTAACACGCTATTGGCTAACAGGAAATAGAACAACCACAACTGATTCCTCTCCACCAATGACAGAAAGGGAGACTTTCCCTCTCCTTCTCCTTTTCTCACCCGACCTCAATCTTCTTAGTGCTACAGTGGCAAATATTTTTCAAGAATCTGCCGGTCTCACAATTTTCACATAGCCTTCACTTAAGTGCGCAAGACGGATAAATGTAAAGCTTACGTTCTATGTTCTAGCAACTCCTTTCTCTTTATCATCTAACTCACATCTTTCTTATTCTTTACCTGTCCTTCAATGGGCACCCTTATCGATGCATACTGCCCTTCGAATACCACTTTTTGCGAACCGAACAGCTATGTCTCATTTCCCTATTTTATTATTACCTCTGAAGCGCTTTCATTCTTCTCCACATGTTCAGCAACTATTTCCGCACAAAGGTGCTGCAGGTGCCTCAATGGCTTAAGAAGGACTAGATTGTCTGCATATGACACAGTGCCTAAGCTTCGCACTTGTTGTTATCAGACATAGCCTCAATGTAGACAGAAGAAAATACTGGCTGTTTCAATGTTCGCAGCGAACTCCCATCATATCCAATGTCAATTTTCAGTGTATAATTGTGATTTTTCTGCGCAATATTGCATTGTACAACCCCCAAAATGGTAATATCATGTTGTGTTATGCCACTCTATCCCCATTCTCCGCGCTGCATTCATTCCGATATATCATATACTCATTTTTCTTTGCCCCAGTTTCCCAACGATTTGGTGGTGGTTCACCCTTGCGTGCAACAGAGGTCAGTGTAAAAACAGCGGTAGTAATAAATGTGATATTCTCGTATTATGATGAGCGCATGCTCATTCACAAAGCACGTAGAGGTTTGGGTGGCAAGTTAAGGTAACTCGTCGGGAACCCTAAGACACAAACAAATTCAGTTTTGTTATAAATTTGTTTAATACCTAGTGAATTGCAAGTCCACATTCAACTGTCGATGTGGAAAGATTACTGTGCAACTGTACACACTATCTAAACCTTCGATACGATGTAAAGTAACACAATGCAATACGATGTTTACTTTATCACACCTATTAATTCTGACCGTTCCATTCAAAATCTTTCACGATTTACGCAAATACTCTCTATGCATTGAATGCCTTTGCCTTAGGAGAGCATAAATTGAGGCCCAAGTTAAAACTTAGCGTAATCATCACTACAAACTTACAAATTTTGCTCAAAATTTGGCGTATGTTCGCGTCCCACCATACAGCCCTTGCCAAATGACTAAAAGCAAAAGGCACCAAGGGGTTTAAAGAAACGCTTGTCGTGAATTAGGCCCAACAGACCAAAGAATACCCACAGACATGATGAGAACGCGCATGATCTATCATCGCCTTCAGCGTCGGGCATCCTGCGAAGCACTCTGTGCAGTAAAACCGTGCTTCAAAATTCGCCATTCTTTGGACTGAAGCATTGTAAAATTGGGTATAAATTTAAATTATTGCGCGAAAAGCCAGAGCTGCGGCTGAGGAGCAGCTCACACAAAGGATTTTTACCAAAATTGAACAAGCCCTCACTTACACATATGTGTTACAATGAAGTGTCCGAGAAGAGAAGAGAAGTTTGGGAATGGAAGCAAGCACAGACAGCATGCATTGTGATTCCGGACTATTTTGAGGTCCAAAAGAAAGTGTTTCAACACAGGAGGGTACAAGTTGTGAATAATGATGAGGTTTTGCAATTTTCTTTACCTTTTTGATGCCACAAGATCAGCCCGTAGGTTCAGCGAGACGAATGGCAAATCGGACAATGCAGATTCAAGGTTGCTAAAGCGCGCCAAGCATAAAATGAGGTGCTAAAGTCGTGCCGCGCCTCACTCGATTGGACCGTTTTTTGCACTATCCATCCCCATTTGGATTAAAACGAGACCTGTTCTACTTTATGCATCTTATCTATTAACAACTTGATGCGAAGCAACTATGCATAAACACAAACAATTATGCAAAACACAACCTCCACTTGTGTGCGTGCTCATGTGCGCAGACATACATGCGCATAAAGCGTACCTAAGAATAAACGGTGCCTACCACAAGGTGCGATGCCTAAATTGGCGTTCCTAAAGGACAAGAAATCCGTTGCATCTCCGTTGTCATGCATTTTAACGACGGAACCTTCCGATTGCGTAAAACCTTGCAGAAGAGTATACGACCGGTTCAATGAGTAAGCGATGGACCTCGTGGATCTGTCCTCAACATTGTATGTGATTAAAATGCAGAGGAGCGGTCGTCGTTGTGTGTTTAGCCACAAATTTGGTTAGCGTAGGCATGTGGTTGAAATTCACCTCACTTCAAACGCTTCCTTCTCTGTAATTTTCTTCAAACCATTCGTCGTTGAGGAAGTCTTAATGCATTCAATGCACTGGAAGGCGGTATTTTATTGCGCTTGGGTAGTAACCCCATTACTTTTTAGCACTAAGGTGTAAAAAATCATTTGCCTAAACTATGAGGCGTAAGGATTAAACAAAGGTTTTAAGCTGCCATTCTAAGTAGTCGGAAATTTGTGCTTGTTGTTTATGTTCATTAGATGCCTTTGCGCTGCACTCGCCGTCTCCGCTAAGCATTAAGTTGTCATGAACTGGCACAACGTGATGCATGCATATGTTGGGTTCGTGACTGATTGCGAATGCCAAGTTCTGGACTTACACTAACTATCAAGAATATAAGATTTACCTTGCAAGTGCTGCTCCCTGGTGGCCAGATGTAGGTTCTGACGTGCAATTAAGTGCAGTGGATGAGTCATTTGTTTGCGCAGGAGACTATTGCACCATAGAAGTAAATTCAGTGCTTTACGTTTCGAGTTGCTTTTGGGTAACGATATACCCTCGTAAAGGATGAGACTTCTCGCAGAGGTAAGGATTGTCCAATAAGGTTAGAGAGTGGCAGACTCAGCCAGTTAATCAACATAACCTAGAGATTTGAAGCACTGAAATCTTATTTCCTCCCACATCAAGGTGCATCAAAGTTACATTTGGACAAGTGATGCCTCCGATAACAGTCATTTTAGGAGGCATGAATCAGGAAATCACCGAGTTGGAAGCAAATTAATTAGTCTTCTTCCCTACATTCCGACCCCTTATTCTCAACTGCTTAGTCTCCTCCACCAGTTCCTCACAAACAGCACGAGAGCGAAGGTGGTGAGCATAGGCCCCCTAATTGTTTGCTGCTCTACAGTGATACAGTTACTCCCGATGATGGTCTTAGAATTGCTTGTGAAAATTGGAGGTCAGGAGTGAGGAGATTGCTCTTTCTCCTAACTTCAGAGAGTAACTTTGACATTTAAAAAGAGCACGAATTTGCATTGCCTCTAATCACAGCCTTTGCATTGAAGCCTCATTCATTTTATTGTATGCACGACCGTGGATCTTAATCGTGATCATTTTGCCGGCAGTTATTGTTAATCTCTGAACTCTCTCTCTTTTCTGTTTACTGTTGCCCTGGATCGCAAACTAAATACAAGGTAACTCTTGCTTGATAATCTATGGCAGCTGCTTCCTTGATCTTACTAATGGGCCATGCATAAAAGCTGACGTTCTGCTAGATGAGTGTTTGCCACTTACTTGTTGCCATTGCCTTAATGAAAACTGACCATTTTATCAAACCTCTCTATTAAGCAGATTTGGAAACACGTCTGTGGTGGGAGCGTGAACAAATGCCATTGATGACGAGGAAGTTTTGTCATGCTTGCCGAATCGTGATGTGGCCTCAGAGACAGGAAAGTGCTCACTGACCACTGCTCCTCTGCGTATGCGACAAGTTGCGTTCGCATTAATGTGAGTCTCACCAAACGAAATTTGCGTCCTAGAATAAAACTCATTGAGCGGGTTTTGCAACCGAGTTTCCGGTGAAGCGGATGGCAACCACATACCTGGCCTTAATTCACAAATTGAAATACGAGATAATCGACTGTGCTAGTGCTGCAGTTCTGGTGCATGTGTGGTGGTTGACCGGTATCTGCTTCCTCGGTTGCCTTCACCTAGATATGCCACTCTACTGCCACCGAACGATCGCAACGGGGCGACTTAATTCTCGCCACTCGCAATAGCCGGATTCAAAGGAACCAGATATTGAGGTTGCGCCGTTGCGAATGTGCAGTCGTGGTTTCCGATGGCTTGACTGCGTGTTGATAGGTCTGAAGTGAAACTCGATTAGAGAGGCCTATGTGTGGCGAAGAGAGAGAGGGAGGGAGAAGAAGCACATGAGGTCGCAATCATGAGGGGAACATATTCAGATCCTTTTCAACGTTGAGCTAAGCATAAAGAGCTTTTGTGATAGAAAGCACTGGGTGATAGTCAACTAGACCACATAGGACCATGTTAAATTTGCCTTCATTTGGCTATAAAATAATGGCTGATGACTAGCCGGAACGAGCAACACGCACAAATTGCATCGATGTTTGCCAGTTTAGTGTGAAACAACTGACCGTAATCGTCGACTACGTTGCAGCAGCGGAGCAGAGTTGTCGACCGCTGTAGTACGAAGAAGAAGAACATGGAGTGTTTGCCAGCATAAATCTGGTTAAGGAAGGCTGAAAGATAACTCAGATGATTGTTTTCATAAACTCATAATGCCGAAAGGCCATCTGTAACGGCTTTACACTTGTCGTGATGGTAGCATTTATTAATTGATAGACTGTAACTTTTTCCAAAGTCACACGTTCTCACATGCTACAATAAACTTCTTGTAGAAGGACTTGAAAAATGGTGAGGTCCAAATTGTTTAAGTATGATCTAGAAAGCAGTAAATAGGTGCTAGAAGTTTAAAGTGCACTTCATTGCAAATGATTAAGCAGCCAGCAGAAGAATGTTGAAAAATTGTTTACATAGGACTCGCGATTCCTGGCACTTGGTTTCATGCCAAATATCAAAAATCAAGGTAGGAGGAATGAATTGCCTCCTTGTTAGTATGTGCTTTTTGTGGACAACTCTTGCTACTCATAAAGCCTGGGAGAGGTTGGTCTTGCAAAAGGAAATACAGATTGCGTGTTGGAATCTAAGCTGAAAAAGGTCATCTAAAAGGGCCGCACAATGACATACAGGACCAAGTGACAAAGTTTATAAACATTCTTTTGGATAGAAATCGATCATTAATCATCCGAATGTGTCCATATTTAAAAAATATTTGTTTTTGCATTTTCTTTCATTTTGGTTCCTAAATATAGCGTCGACAAGGCCCCTTCTTCACTCTACTCAAACATCACCTTTTCTTCAAATCTAAACTGGATGGCCGTAGCTCCGCTACAGGTACAGCTTGCACTGCTCACCGTTTGACAATTCTACATCACATTTTAGGTGCTCTTTGGCGCCAATTTTCATCTACGACATGACATATCACGTAAGGCAATCTTGAGTACATCCCATTTAAACACTCGTAAGCACTGATGTAACGCTTACTAATGAAGCAAACACTTGTGCTTTCTGATAGCACAAACTTTCCTTGAGAAGAAGCATGCGTTCATTTAATTTGTGCCTAATGGACATTTCTATCAGTTGGTTAGTTCCTTAACGGCCGTCCATTTGACATCCTCCGCTCCATATGCACGTCGGTGTCATTCTAAAAGCGATTCTATTCAAAGTTGGTGGAAGTTGTGTGCAACAAATGTAGCAGCCACAGCACCACTATGTCTGGGTGTTGCTCTGCTAGTCTAATCATGAAGCTGTCACCAAATAGGTGTTTGATGCATAGATTTAATGGGTTTGCCCATTTCTGAAAGGGTGTTTTAAGTCAGCTTTTGAAATTCATTTTCGGAATTCGCTGCTTAAACGGGTACATGGAAGTGGGAAAGGGGCGTTAGTTTGGAGGCTGCAACTGATATGCTAGTCATAAGAGAGTTGTACGAGCCATTACGCAAACTATTTTTCAACAAAAGGGAGAAAACTGGTACTCACCTCATTCACTTACACAACATCTTGTAAAGTGTACCGTTTCATTAGAGCATCACGCATAGGTCTCACTTACGGTAGAACAATGTCTTCTTGTGCACACAAAATGCACCAATACTCCCAATCACCATTCCTCTTTCTGCCTCTTCTGCTTACTCTCCTCCATATTGGTTCCTAAGTAAAAGCGATAGCGGCAGATTATGTTTTGGGGTGGAACAGGCTTCTATGTTGTCCTTCCTTAGATCTGATAATCAGTTGCTGCAACTGGACACTTCATAGACAGCGTTACCACTCATTAACTGTGCCAACGTGTGAACATCGTCGTTGCAGGTGAACTGCTTCCCCTTAAGAGCGGTTGCTCAATCTACAAGTAGCAAGTGGTCTAAAGCGGAAACACAGCCTTGCAATTTAGTAGGACATCAAAGGGCTGTTACTACCTGCTATTTATGCTATCTTTGGATGAGAGCACGTGGGACTATGCAGTCAGTCTCTTTCTCCCACCGACACCAGCTCAATGGTACATCTTCAATGATCAAAGGCCTTCCGCCTCCGCCAAGAGGACGTAATTGGAACCGAACTCCCAATGGAAGGGGATTTTGCTACCGGAAATTCAGATCGATTTAAAAGATTAAATAACGTGTCAAACTGCCATTGTTGCTTGTGCCTTCTCTCACTAGCTTTATTTCGCCCAATAAATGACTAGAGTGTATATTTTCGGCTTCGCAGTAGCAAGTTGGAGAGATTAATTTACAATCCAACTGATCCCTGCTGACATTATGGCTGCGTCAATCTCGGTCTGCCTCGCAAATCCACCATATGCTGTCCTAACTGACTACCACGCTTTCGCAAGTTGGAACAGAAAGACAGGTAGACAGTGGATTGGTAGATGGAGGGCTAAAGACATAGGCGAAGAGGCATGCAAGTCCCAAGAGAGCGGACTCTACTTGTGTGTCTTCTGCCTCTAATAACCGAAGAACTGGGTGCAAACATTTAAGCATAATAAATTCGATTGCTTTGCCAAAAATGAAACCTAAAAAGGATAGATAATGGATCCTGATTATCAGCAACAAACACTTCTTTGTTGATCACAACGAACTGAGAAAGGCGAGTCTGAATAGAAAAGACAACTGGGTGAATACCTAAAACCATAATTCTTCTCTGCACTAAAACTTGAAAAGACAGCGTGGTGCATTATTTAAGGATGACAAGGGAAAGAACAGGGCGTACACAAGGGTCATCGAGGCATCACGTGACTGGGATGCGGACAGTGAGCCTCTCCTAGGACTTGCTCATATTGCTAAGGTGGGTGGATAGAATCCCGCAAATTAATTCTGAGCCGCAGCAGAAATGCTGTAGAGCAGGAAAGCTTGACAATGTATGGACTCGTTTTGAATCAAACAAGAGTGCGTGGAGCGTAGACAACCCGGTACCCATGTCCTGCCAATCGGCTATCAGACACCGCAATTGAGGTACAAGGTAAAAATCTGTTGAAAGTAGCTGGGACGTAAGCGGTGTTGAAAGAAGGCCCTTTGCTATGACCGACAGGACCAACAGGAGAATACCATCACGAAATCAATATACCCAATTCACCATTTCGATATTTCTACAGAACTACTACATTTAAAGCCGATTCTTCCCATCTTTTACCTCGTCATTACGGCGTGAAGTCATATATGGGTGACAAAAGCCCAGCTTTTCAACCACCAGGACCGGATAATCAAGTGGTCATTTTGCAGATGCCTTTACAACGCAGTTTTGCAACAAATACGGAAATTGTTTTTTCTAGATGGTAATGTTATTATTGAAACAGAACTGGAAATATTCTTCCATTCCATACCCGAACAGGTTATTGAAATTAACCGCGAAGACTATGTAACCAATAATTCTCCCTCCACCTTCTTCAATCACCCCTCGCCTAGCGATCTGCTTCGACTTTGCACTTTGTAGACCGGCCGAATTCTCACCTACCTACCTGTCTCATTGCCCTCTTTCGCGCGCTGACTGGACGCAGCGTGGGGCGGGAGAACTCCACGCTGCGTCCAATCAACGCGCTGGCTCCGCCCCCACCACCACGCGCATGCGCGCGTAAGCAGAGTGGACTGGGATGAGTCTGACGTCCTCTCAGTCGGAAGAAAGAAGTGGGTGAGGAAGTAAACGAAAGTTTAGGTGAGGAAGACTTCATTAAGGTGGTCTTTTAAAGTCATGTACAAATTTCATGTTTTAATATTCTGTATCAATTGTTCCATATTTCCGTAATTCCATTTGCCACTGACGAATAGCTTCCATTAAGGGTTCATAATCTGCTGGATTGGGGTTCGTTGTTAATTGCAGTAGCTCGGATCGACGCATAGTTCCGATAACTTTTTAGATTGAGCTCTTGTATGCGGTTCGCGTCCGTGTTCGTCATAATTGCGTAGAATATTAATAATATCCTTTCGAGTTATATCTGTAGTTTTCTGGGCATAAATTTTTCAGCTTAAAGTTCAGCGTCTTATTTCAATTTCGCCAACTTTTCTTCTCTTAATTGCCATAGTTCTCTGGTTAGTTTATACTTCTGTTGACGTTGAAACCATGTTTCTGCTCTTCCGGGAACTTTCGTATGCAAATTTGCAGGCATTGGAATTTTCGTCAGTGGTTTATGTTGCAAAATTTGGAGTTTAATTTGCGTAGGAAGATGATGTTGTCCTGTAGGAAGAACAGTATCTACATGAGCTTGTTGGAACTGTGGAATTTCCAGGTTTTCTGCTGTTTTAGCTATAGCTTCTAATTTAATTTCCGCAGCGTGTTCCTCCAAAGGAGTCACATTATCATAGCCGCCATCTTCAGTATTAATTAATGTTTTTAAATCTTCCGTATTTTCTCCCATACGACGACCTATACTAATAAGTTGCCGTATACTTTCGGTTGCAGCCGAGGTTATGCTCGACACTCCAAGCGAACTAACAGCGCTTGTAATTGCACTAATAGTGGGAACAAAGCCGGCTTGAATAGCACTTGATAGGGCTCCAAATGGAATTCCTAGTGCTACTTTAATACCAAAACCTATTCCTGTCCATTTTGCATCGTCGTGTTTAATTAATAGGGGTTTTTCGTTGGTTTTTTTCACTGCCATTTGCATTTTCTTCTTCCTCGGCATAGGTTTCTTCTTTCTCTTTAGTAGTATAGAGTGGGAGTGATTGCTTCTCATTCGAATGCAGAATTTCCGATGGCGAAGTGTATCCTCTGAGGAGAAGACGCAATTCGGTGCACGGACTAATAACTCCAATAAGGATGTCATCAACTGTAAGCATTCCATGGCTGTAAGTAACTGAATGTAAGCACTGCGACCCTATGTATGTCTCCGACACAAGACGTCCGTCCTCAAAAGTGGAAAGCACAATGATGATTTTTATTTAATGAAAGCATTGTAGCATATATCATCATAAGCCTTTCCACCAATAGCGTTGCTATAGGTCTTTAGGTTCATAGCATTATCGGTTACACAGTCTTCGCGGTTAATTTCAATAACCTGTTCGGGTATGGAATGGAAGAATATTTCCAGTTCTGTTCCAATAATAACATTTCCATATAAAAGAACAATTTCCGTATTTGTTGCAAAACTGCGTTGTAAAGGCATCTGCAAAATGACCACTTGATTATCCGGTCCTGGTGGTTGAAAAGCTGGACTCTTATCACCCATATATGACTTCACGCCGTAATGACGAGGTAAAAGATGGGAAGAATCGGCTTTAAATGTAGTAGTTCTGTAGAAATATCGAAATGGTGAATTAGGTATATTGATTTCGTGATGGTATTCTCCTGTCGGTCCTACCGTTTTGACAATAGGCGCATCCATAACATTAATATCCGATGTGTAGAAACCTCCACGGAATTGCATTGTTTTGAAAGCATTCAAGCCAATCATTAGACGAACTGCATCGGGGAGGCTGTTTTTGCTTATTCCAACAAGCATGTAGTTGGAATTGTCAATTTAAACTCTGTTTATTGATACAATTCCTCCCGTAGCTTGAGTTGTGGAAGGCAGTAGACGACTTATTCTTATTCGTGCTTTCCCTAAAGATATGAATGGGTAGGAAGAATTCCACTTCGGATTTAACATGGTTAAATTTTCCTGAAAATTGTATTTGTGGATGAACGGTTCCAGAAATGCCGTATTTAGCACAAATGCGGCCGCTCGAATTTCCTGAGGCTTTTCCTCGAATAAGCCCCGTACGCGGTTTCGAAATGTTGCAGCATGTGTGGTATTGCTAAAAGTTAACAGCTTTCCAAACGGAGGTGAAGGTGTTGCCATCGCTGCTGTTTTATTCCCCATTCCTCCTACAGCTTTAACATCTCTCTCACATTTTAAAAAAATGAAAAAACATTGCTACTGCTGTAAACTCATTAGCACACTTAATTTAAACAAATCCAGATCTTTTGAAAAATTGAATTGAATGGCAAGCGCATAAATGAGACAGTGGCTCTTCAATGCTGCCTATTACTAAATGGGACGATATTTGATAGGTAAAATTGTACTGAACGACGCGTGTTCTGAGAGCCTCCCCATCGGCACTCGCCAAACGTGCACCAATGTCCTCATTTGTGGTTACAATTATTGGAATTCTCTGCAAGCACTGCTTTGCAACGTATTTTACATGCGAGATGATTCTGCAAATTGTTACAACCGTCTCACTTGCTCTCTTTCAACCTTTCCTGCCTATTAGGAATGCAGGATTGAGCTCCATCGCTAAAGCACTGGAGAGTGAGGTGGAAAATCAAATGTAGTGATCCCGACCTTCTGAGTAGCGTGACGCATGTTAATTCTCAAGGTAATCTTTCATCTTGACAATTGATATTGAACAGGATAATGCTTAAGAAATGAATGGAGAGTGAGAGGACGACAACAATTCTGAATTTTGGCATATCACACAGTAAAAGTAGTTGACAAGAAACAGGACTTGGTTTAAGCGAACGAAAATGAGGTAGAGAGGAGCCCATAAATTTGACCAAGTAGAATTGGGCACGGGGAAGGTAAGACTTATTGGGGCTTATTTTGCGCGAGGAAAACGGACGAGAACATGGACTACCAGACCATGACCATAAGAACATGGCCATGCCTCCTAGATAACAGTGCGAATCGCAAAGTCTGCTGCCAAACGAACAACGTCTTGTATACGAACATTGTTGAAATGAAGCGAAGCATGTTGATAAGGGAGAAGCTCACGCATTAAACTTCATCCTCACTTGACCTGCGCTTTCACAACTGTATGTGTGATGTCTAGGGGCAACAGCGGATCTCGCCAACACTGAGCGCAGCCTGTTCTCTCTCGCTGCTAACCACCTCGGACGCGTTCATTTTATAGTCTCAGTTGGAGCGCACTTCAACAGAAGTCACGAAATGTGTGAATACATCGCTTCTACGCTAATGGGTTCATGCAGCGAACTCAGCTATGCAACCAACTAGCTGTCCTCCCTTTAACTCCATTCGTCGTCTTGGGTTCTGCCTTAGCCTTTGTATTGTCAAATACAGCCTTGTTATTTGTTTTTAATGCCACGAAATGCAAAACTTCATTTTATTTTCATTAGTTAATTCAAAAGGGCATAGCTCAGCCCCTATTAGTTCTAGCTGACACTGGCTCAGAGCTTCTCAGGCAATTGAAATGGATGGAGGAGAGAACAGAGAAGCTTTATCTATGCATTTGGCAAGATTTTGTTGCTCTGTGTG
>MIEF01006664.1:0-344779 GCA_001870725.1 Taenia solium
AGAGGAGGAACGGGAGAATCCCGCTACAGCAATCCCTTCAATCAGTGGTTGTTGCAAAAACACTAAAGTTGGGCAATAGGGCGGCAATACAAGTTGCAAGCTGTCTTCAATGCCCACACATTTGTCCGCGGGGAGAATTACAGTCCCGAAGTATGAATCAAAGCGCCGAGTTCTCACAAAGAGGCGTGTGACCTGCATGCCTGTCATCAGAGCTAACTTTCCAGTGCCATCAAATTATTCCTTCCAACTAAGTCACACATCCACAGGCCCGATTTAGTTTGCATAACTCGTGATTAGAGTGGCTATTTGACATTTATCATTTCACACAATTCATGATAAACTCTTTTTATTCTCTTCATAAAACATGCATCAATAAATACAAACAAACTCTTAAAATGGCCCAACATTGTTTACTTAACTTACATTTAAGTTAAGAATAATCCATGTGTAAGATTAAAACAATATTTGACGCCGAAATTTCTGTAAGATTAGTGGAATTGAAGACAATCAGGAACTTGGTCTGGAGCGCTTTCAAATTTGTCGCTAGTGACGTTGATCTAGCTTTAATTAGGCTCTCAAACCAAGGAGTCATGCATTTTCTAACATTCTCATCTATAAATGTTGCTAAATGTTGGAAAAATCAGTTTTTTTTTACTGAAAGTCTTTCTGTAGCTAGTGCAATGTCGAAATGGACTTCAGCTTCGACAATCCAAACTCAACTTCCAACAGCATTCAAACCCAGTGTTTTCTGCGCCAAATGCCACTTTGTTATACAACTGTCAATTGAAGGAGTCTTTTTAACAAGGAAACAACTTATCAGGCACTTGAGTTTCGTACGTAAGAATGCGGCTCATTCATGAAAATGTTTCTGATGTTTTTGTAAAAACCAAGTCATCCTAATCACTGCAAGGCTGATCACTTATAATAGTCAAAGGGCGTGAAAGAAATGTACCGACTATCTACCGATAGAAGCTCATTCCTAAAATTTTCAAGATGATTAATGGGTAATCTACCGTTGTCGTTTGAAAGAGCCTGAAGCGGTCACTATAAATCCTGCCTGCGTATTGCCTAGGCGGTAACCTAAGGAGGGGCATGACTGACTGCTTGCCCGTTTAAATGTTCATCTTCTCCATATTTTTCACTCCAGCGAATTCGGTGTCCCAAAAGTGACGCCTAACGGCCTGAAATCGCCGCAGCCCTTTAAGCTCTACTGAATAACTTTTTGCTTATCGGTGTCTTTCAAGTGCCTAGTCTATAACCAAGGCATGAATCAACCGGCTGACATGGGGTAGGTAACTGGTTAACAAAATTAATAGTGTGTAGATCCTAGACTTCCCAAACTCTGCTGCACAATCTCAGTGTCCGTTTCTTAGACGTTTAACAATAGTTGTCAACGATGTGGAGCAGTTGTTCTTGTCATTTATGGCTAGGCCATAGAAATCCTCACGCATACCGTCTAGCTAATAATAAGTTTTGCACGGGGTAGATCTCAGGCCTGATTGCTTTGCCTTTAGCTAAAAGTTTGTTGCCTAAACATGCCGTCTACAGTGACCCACACAAAAGAGGATGTAGCAACTTAGAAGTGTAAAAGGCTTTAGGTTGTTTGGGGATTGCGAATAAAATGTTCATTCCCCATTGCAAAGTTAGTTATAATACACCATAAAGCGGTGCATTGCATAATTGCATAATTTTGTTGCTATCAAAAGTGGGACCCGTTAGTTGAACCACTTTGCATTTATTCTTAGTCAGAAGTTGAGAGAATGATGTATTCTAAAAATAGCTGCTACATTTTAAAGGTCTGATGTTTACGAAACGTGTGCATCTTCGCTGAAATCATAGGCTTGGGACTCCACAAATGGTAAGATTTAGATTTATAGTCTTTTAACCCTAGAACACTAAGACCAAAGAGGAGAAGTTTTGGGTTCACTAATACCAATGCTCTTCGTATGTATGGACCTTTACCTCTGCAACTATTAGTTCCAACTTTGCATCAGTTGGTTCAATTCTCAAGTTTACGAATTGTTTAAAATTTCAAGCTAACATTTTGAAGGTGCATTATCAGAAGAGGTAAAACCTTAACTAAATGAAGGCGAACGCTTAACGTAAATAGTTTCCATGCCTAAAGGGCCGAATCTTCCATTTTCTACCCTATTATCGCCCACACCACCATCCAAAGGGCAGCTTTAATGGGTTTCAGTCTTGCATTGCGCAAATGGTGGAAGGAATTTTCGTACAAAGGCATATTTAAACACGTTGCTTGTAAGTTCAGTCTTCCCTTCCTTTCAAAACTCTGTTTTTCTAAAAGGCCCGTCTGGCGCTCAACAGGGGGCAGTGAAGCAGCATACTAATGCCCAACTATAATTTTGCAAATGTAAAATGCTTTACCATACGCTTGCATGGTTCAAAGCCACCCAGACTTGATACTTTGCTTGCTGTACCTTTTCTAAAATTCTAAGTGCATTCGAAAGCTTCGCATTTATGGGCCGGTAATGTGACATCTTACCATCACTCAGGGCGGACAGATGGCAATTGCCTTTCAAAATCAACACACCATCAACTTGCCGCCGTCCTACATTCCTTAAGGCATGGCTCTAAATTATTGCCAAACAAGGCTTGATTATGAAAATTTGTTGCAAATGAATGCACAGCTAAAAACAACAACTTTTATTGTGGATTGTACTGTAAGGACTGGTTGATAATAAAATTGCACTTATTAATGAGTGGGTTTATATTTAAAAAGTCCCTTCCAGGTAGGCAAGGTGGTTTTGTTCTTGACTTTCGTGCAAGATTTTACGCACAAAACTAACAATACAAGTCTTATTGAGAAACTATGTAACTTCCAACTGTCATAATCAAGTGTTTACGATTCGATCATCGGTGAGGTCAAGGGGCTTGGACTGCCTTATGACCTAGCGGCACTCAAAATTAACATTTAGCTCAAACGCTTCATTTTTAATGTTTTCATGCTAACGTGCCCCTTTAAGTAGTTGCTTAGGGACTACTATTTCTTGTACAATTTTAGAGGTGGCGAAAACAGTAAAGTATTACAGATCTCAATACGGCTTTTGGGTACATCAACATAATTCTTCCGTAAGATTTGTCACGGCTGCATTCTTGATAAAATCGCAAATGTGTCAACTTGATAAATTCGGTACTTTTAAGTGCAGTCCAGTTCCCTTTGGTTTAACACCAACGGTTAGTTTCCTCTTCAATTATCCATTTAAGCGCCGAAACTTGATGGCATTGGACAACTATTCGATTCGTTGTGGCATGAGGTGCTGGAGCTAAATTTCTAGTGGGAATTGTCATCAATGTGGCGTTAATCGGAGTCGGTTAAAACAAACGGCTGTGCACCATTACATGCAGTCCATGGAGCTTCGAGAAAGCGGAGGTTAGCAAACGTGCCCTTATTTGATTGGCATTTGTTCAACTATTTTCACTGTCATTTGGCGCATTTATTCGGAATGCTGGAATTTTGTCAAGCAAATCATCACTAACAGAATGCTTCACCATTGACTTTCAATTTGTTCCACTCTATCACATTTCAGAACAAAGAAACTCTCCAAATTATTACAGATAATATTTGGAAGCTCGTGTTCATACTAAACAATCGAAATTTTGTAAATGGGGATGAGCAAGTTGAAATCAATGTAAAAAGTGAATGTGATAAGATTTGTGATAGAAAAAAAATGACCGATATCAATCTCAGTCGGTATATCTTATACTAAACAGGGCTTACTCTTGCGCATTTTCGTTTTGGTTATTGAGTTTTAACAATCGAGTTCATACCACGGGTTCTCAAAACATACTTCGTGAATGTGAATCGACTCCTTTCAGTTTTTTTGCAGGTAATTTCCGTAACAAAAAGAAAAACAAATTTACATTTGCAATTACTAAAACAAGCACTGATCTGCCTATTGAACGGTGCATTTGCTCGACTAGCATATGCCGATTCTGCAAATACATCCGCTTAAATTTCTGCATCTCCTGCTTTAGTCCTTCACCTTTTCCTTTCTCACCATGGAAGGGGCAGATGCAATTTTTACTAAACTATTCGAGTGATCATTGAATGGTTTGTATAACACCTTGGGGTTTTGGTCGTACGTATCGTAATTATACAGTACCATTAATGTTTTAGCTGGGTCTTCTCAGCTTTAGTTTTTTGGACACATCTTCTGGAAGGCTATAGGGCCAAATCCTGACTGCAGTTAACACTTAATTGCAAATCTTTAATTCTCTGACAAAGTGAGAGACTTCATTCAGGCATTACCAAGTTGGGTTTCTTCTCTTTGTCTGCTGTAAGGCAGCATGCGTCTCTGTGCGTCATGGAAAAAGTAGTTTCCATGCGCCTCCAAATGCCGAATAGGGATTACAAAGGAATTTCCCCAAAACGAAAAAGTAATGGATTGCTCTCCATAATAACGTGTTCCCATACCTGTGCAAAACTTTTTGCACTAGCACCGAATGAACGAAAATAGTGATACTTGCAGCACGTGAGGCAGCACAATTGTGATATTCATATGAATAGCCAAAGTTTGCTTAAAGTTCCTTCAAAGTGCTTTTATGCGCAGAATTCAAATTGCTATGTACCAATCACGTGTCAAATTCTTCGCATTCCATCCATTGTGGGGTTTAAAGGGAGAATTCCAGAAAATCAGCATTCACATCTGTGCCGAGTGGAGTGACACAATGCATTTTCGCTGTTATTAACACCCATATTTAAGAATGTCACACAGCTAAAATTCTTTTCAAAGAAGGACTTAATTTAGAAAGGCGTTTGCTTGAAGAAATTGATTTAGTTGGATATCTACCTTCTTCCCTATCACATAACTGCCCCTTCAACTAGTCAGCCATGCGAAAATTGAAGGTTGGAAACCATCCTCCTTTACCACTGATTCAAATGCGGAACAATATGTATTTAGTCCCATTTTTAAAAAAAAGAAACAATCAAGTCACAAGTGGTCTGAAGATACGTATTATTTCAAATTTTCTTTACTAACAAGGCGTGCATGAAATAACCATGAGCATAACTTAGTCAACCTTATCAAATTTGCTGTAGGGAAAATTCAGAGCTTTTAGGGCACTATAGTAATGCATTTTACATGCGATCAAGTGTAAAATAGAATGACTTTTTGCACGAAAACCCAACTTAAAGCGGGACATTGCAAATGTCCACCTAGAGGTGCTTTGCTGCAAATAGGCTACCCACTTTCCCTTAATAATAACTGGAACCCTCATTTTCTGACACCAATGTAGTCCGAATAGACTTAGCCGCATTTGTTCATGAACTTCCATGGTGCTACATTTAACATTCTTCCCTTCGCCTGCGCTTCAAAACATTTTCGCACCATTAAAGCACTCTTGAGTGTTTGGTATTTTTTATTTGTGTAAAAGCACTTTTATTACAGCAGAGCATTATAATGCTAGAATTTGTCAGGTCGTGTTGGCAACTTGGTGAGAGAGTGGATGTCCCACTGTCTAGAAGCTGGATCATAATTGAGGCACCTTTAATCGCTTCCACAGCGTTAATTGTGCTTTACTTTGCATACACCACTCCCAACCCACGCAGTATGATGGCAGCGGCCGGTGGGATTGTCATAAACACGTGTCACGTTAGTCATGCAACAGCCAAGGCCCCATCAAGTAAATGCATAATTTCCGAATCGTCACCTTCTGTTTCGGGTCACACGCTTCAAAAAGACTAATGGCGGATTAGTGTGTAAACCGCACCATTTAATAAAATTAACAGTAATTTGTAAATGGTTCCTTCTAACTTCATGAATCTCATAGTTTTCGGCTGAAAAGCGTCAAATGCTACATAAAAAGGGTCAATCTTTATGTGATCCAATGTATATGGCTGATGACCTTGAATGGTATTGTAAGCATCCTGTATCATATACAATTTGATTGTTTTGTCTGAAATCCAAGTTATTCAGATACGGATCCCAGATTACATAATTCACGTACACATTTATTGCTCAGCACTTTCCTATATACATGAACATGTGAAGCCGATAAATTCATGTCCATTGAAGAAGGCTTTGTCAAGCAACGTCAGCGCCTACTACAGTGGTGGTGGCTGCGGCAGCATCAGCAATATCAGGGACTAGTCTAAAGGTAGGTATCAATAACAGGAGGTTCCCAGGCCTTGCCCGTCTGACTGAGGTTCCTTGCCGTTATCTCAGCCACATCCTCTCCTGGGTTCTCCACAGTCCATCGCTCAAATGCAGAAACAAATTTTCCCAGTGTGAGGTGAGCCAAGCCCAGTAGGAAACCAATCGTCTGGACAAAATAGCCCAAGGAAGACCAGAGGACACATGTGTCTTCCAGCGAGAGCACAATCCACCCTGCGGCAAGATAGTCGAGAGACCGCATCCGGAAAAACCATCTGAGGAAGGCTAACCCCCCAGGGGGTAGTGAGAAGCCACAGAAAGCCATCACGGTGGCCATTCCGTCTTCCGCCAGTGAGATCATGGGCAGGGTTAGGTGTGCAATGAAGTAGATCGGTTGAATACCATACCAGAGGGAGTTAACAAGGAGGGTAGCAACTGAGCGGATGAACCAAGGCCCAAAGCACCGACGGTACATGTACCTATCCATCCAGTAGTATAGCGTTTGGTTCCAGGCCCTGAAACTCTCACGCACGGTTGGACTAAACTCACACTTCCAAACGCTGACAGCTTGTACTGTGGCATAGTTGTAAAAGTGTGAGCGTGACTCAATTACTACGGGGTCGTCGTCGATGATGTATGAGCTAATGTCACTCACGAGGGAAAGATGCTCCTCATTTCCGTACTGAATGCTGCTTTTTTCTTTGGGATCAATTTGTGACATCCACCTAGAATAGTGGAATATTCGATTACGAATCCTTTTCTCCACTATTCACATATGAGAGAAGAACAGTTTGAAAGAGATTCTATTGTGATTTAGCTTCCAACAGCGTCTACTTATGGCGACGCCCAAATGGCATCAATTGCATAGGACGGTCTGTTAGTATGCTTGGACTGCAGATGCTTTGGCGCAAAAATTTAGTAATTGCTACGGCCATTTCCTTGGATCGTGAGTGTCATGGTAAAGACAGATTCGGACTAAGCTTGTAAGTGTACAAAAGTCATGTTTATGCTAAATTGGCCAACATTGACTTTCAAATGCAAAATCAACGGCGAGCATCATTTAAAATGCATGGGGTAGGTAACTCCCAACTGACAGTTGCTAGGCTCAAAATCGGGGTGCGAGGAGTGGATACAATGGATTAATTTGAGGTAAAATTTGAACAAGAATTCCCGAATTTTTCGATTTACTTGGAATGCTGACATTTGCAGTGAATAGTTTTGCTGAAATAAACTGGACCTCAAATCAATCCGCTAGAGGATAGTCCACTAATGCATCTTTTTTGCTTGTAATAAAGCGGATTATCTTAATAACCACGTATAAAATGTCAAGGCCGACCATATCCTTGGTCCATTTAAGGTCAAAACAATCCCTTTAAAGGTTTTTTTACTTTGGCATCACTTTACCCAAAAGTGTTTATTCCTGTTTGCCCAAAAGTTGCCAAACTTTCGCGAAACATGGGTTGCGATGCGATGGTTGCGTAGTTTTGCAAACATCTAAGCTGCATTGCACAGGAAGGAGAGCATTTTAAATTTTTCAATTGTTTTTATCAGAACGCTTGCACGTGCATTTGCCTACCTGTTTCAAAATAGGTTTGAGACAAAAAATTTCCCACTTAAATTTAAATCTACCAGTATACGTGACTGCAAGGGCCTTTTCATTCTCCCACGACTCGATCATCACTATTTTATCACGTTCGCAGTCTCTCACTTCCCCGATTTGTAGCACTTTTGGTTTTGAGGAGTTTTGCAGGTGATCGAGATAAAAGGACAACGACAGAGGAGAAAATTACCCACCTGTCGAGAGCCACAAGATCAGTTGGTCCCTCTCCAACAGCGGGACGAGAAATGGCCGGATAGGCGCCAAGACCCACACTCATGCAGACACATTCGCCCATGATCCAAGCAAAGTAGAGTCGCGTGCGGTAAGCGAAGAAGAGGGCGCCTAAATACACTAGAAGGCTGACCAGACTCCCCTTCTGAAACTCTGGATCCCGAAGGTCCTGTTAAGTGGTCACTTAAAGCATCAGATACCTCATTATCAAAGACGTATAAAGTAGCAGTGAGGATGTATTTGTAAAGTTGTGGCGTTATGCATCGCACCCACAACTCGCGACTCGTCTTACAGAAAGTGGTATTCCAAAACGCCGTTGCCTGTGATTGGACAAGCAGTTTGCTTTGCAAAGGTTTACTAATTTTCATTCGAAATTCATTTACTGCTGCACGCTACTGTAGTCCTATTTTTAAACCCATTGCAGAAGCGTGCTATTTGTAGAAGTCAGTGCATTCATGCTTTAGTTTAATTACTTGTTTAAAGTTATATCTGTGTTTTCCAGAGATCATATATCCACTGCTCTTATATTACTAAGGTTCTTTTTTAAATTGCTATTTTAAAATATATTTAATTATTACAAGTACACTGAATGGTGTAGGTGTTCCTAACAAGCTAGGACCATTTAAAAGCAGATTTTATATTCCTTCTATGCATATTTTTTCGCTTGGCGCGAAGTATTAAGTTAGAACCATGATGACGGATAAAATTCCATTCGCACCACATGGAATTTCACGTGCTTCCAGAGCGATACTTTTTCAACTGAAAAAAAAATTTAAGATGTCTTCGTCCCATCGTTTTTGGCTTCAAGAGTGCAAACAAATGAAAAACCGTCAATCAGCGCATGATTCGCGTTAAAGCTGTTCGACATGAATTCCGAACTTTAAACACAGCTGTTTGTTACCTGCGGTGAATACCGACGTTATTACAATCGCCGAAGAACTGTGATTTTCTTAAGTGAATAAACAGCGTTTCACTCATCTGTTTTTATTAATCTTTGAAGTTAGGGTTGCTACGAATCTGTGCCGTTTAGGTAGCGGTATTGCCAATGCCATGTGTTTATTTAATGCATGCCAAACTATCCGCTTGATTGGTGGGGATAGTAGCAAAGATGAGAATTATGTGCTCTGACGTTGTGAAGCTGAACAACATCCAAACTAATGTGCAAAAAGTATTTTGACATCCAACTTAGGAAAAGAAACTACCCTTGCACTATACATCCACACATTCTAACATACCTTTTGCCACATTTATACAAGTTTATAAAAAACACAACAAATGCATTTTAAGGCAAGAATTTTAGCTGGAAAATCCATGTACACACCTTACCAGGAATACCCAACACTTGTAAAACTTACCATTTAAAGCAGTAGCATGGTTGGTACCTTAAAATTAGCAGTTTATGAAGAAAGATTTATAAAATAACAGTTTTTGGAAAGTATTTCTTGCAATAAAGACAATTTTTTGACTTTATGACACTACTTTTTGCAAAAATTCAGTCATCAACCAGGTTGCAATCGGTGGACAAACATTTTTGTGGATTAGCCTACTTAAGTTGAAGAACTTGATACCTTATCAGAAAGGATTCGTTTCTTAGTCAATATCCAGGTCTTACTTGTACCGAAACGCTTAATTAAATATTGAATGATCAAATCTTTAACCGGTTTAACTATTTTTAATTTTTAAGCAAGCCGTTGTCGTAAAAAAAGGAGGTTTGATTGCAGACTTAAAAGTGGTAACACTTACATCAAACGAAACGAATTGAGAGCAAATCAAATAAGCGACACCAAAGAAAGGAGCTTCCTGAAGTCGCCGCCAAAGTGGTCCAAAAGAGAGTCCAGGAGCCTTCTGTGGCCATCCACTAAGCATATCATGGTATGTGCGATAGGTGTAGTAGGGACCTTAGAGAATTAGACCGTTTAGCATAGCGTAAAGTTAGCGTAGAAGGCCCTACTTAAAGAAATCAAACAAATCACAATAACCCAACTGAAAAATACTTTAATATAAATACTAGCTGCATAATTTTAGACGGGAGAACATTTAATTTTTACCTAGGAGTTATGAATGTAGTTTAGAGCTCCACTCAATATATGGTTACCTGTAAGCATTCCTATGTAGCAAAATATGTAGCTGACAATGTCATATGGTGTTGTTATTATCCCCTTATATTTAAGCACTAAGTTTGGCGTTTCCGGAGAAGTGTGGCTGTTTCGTTTATTTGATTTCAGGGTGTTAATTGTACTCCAAGTATCATGCAGCTCGAATGATACTCCAACGACCTAAGGAAATTATTAACAAAGTTGCATACCCTTAAGGTTGTAAATAAATGAAACATTTTGGTCAAAGGAGATGGTTTACTAAAACCATAGAAGTGAGCAGTGTGAAAAAATACGAGATATGAAAATCCCCAGAGAAATACGGCATAGTGAATAAATCTGAAGGTAAAACAACTGATCACTTACCTGAAACTGACAAGGGAATAAAATATTACAAAGCCTCCTATTAACGCTAGTGCGTGCCAGACTTCAGAACCGCATATTACTAATGCTGATGCCAGTCCAAAAGCCATACATACGAATCGTTTTATGTCTCCTCTGGCCCTCCTCACTGCGCACCCCGCAATGACGGATGTTACCAAAAAAATTGTATACAGGATATCCTGCCGAAACATGAAAATGATACAATTAAATTATTAAGGCGTATAATTTCCCCTGAAAGATAAAAAATCGAAAAAGCGCCGCAGCTGGTGCTCCAATTGCAGCCTTGTGATCCGATCGGCTAAAACAAAAAAATCAAAAGTTTTCAGGGGACTCAAGTTTATGCAACTAAAAGGCGAGTTAATTAATATGTAGATTTTCATGCAATTTCTAATTACAAAAAAATTGGGAAAGAAAAGCTACAAATATTGACTGCTTTTCATTTCAATATTATGCACTTAAGTTAGCATTATTAATCAAATTTAAGAGTTCTTCGCAGCTTATTTTTTAAAATTGGCTTTTGTTATTTTTCAATTTTCTTACGTTTTCTTAAGCATAGTACGTTAGAGTGGAGGAAGAGTTTTAATTAACTCCCAAAAGAGCTGTAAGGCTGCAGGCGTGACCGGGGAACCCTGTCACCGTTTGGATGTCGGTAAGCCGGTCCAATTCGGCAATGTGTCAGTTTTTTTGTGATTTGCCTTATAAACTCCTGGGTCGATTTTTGATTGTTCAGCTGAATATCCAAGTGCAAGGAATTAAATTTCGTTTGTTTTTGACTAAGACAACCTTTCACCTAAACTTAATGTAGTCTCATGTTTGATTTTCCCCACAACAGTGTTCCATTCTGAGGCTTTCCTGAAGGCGGAGTGGACACAGTACCCAACCAGGATGTATGAATACGATGTACAGGAAGGCTTGGGGCTACTGGCATGGGCCGGAGCTCAGCCCTCTTTTTGAACGTGCAATGGCGAAGCACCGAAGTGTCCCCTCAAATAAATCCGAGATTTAAGCAAATATCCAAAGCCTCACAATTGTTCTACAGTCTTCACTAAACTAGGATTCACAAAGATATTTTAATCACCCAATTTCTCCAAAGTTTCACTGGGTCTATATTTGTATTTTCTGTATGCAGAATAGTTTCACCAGCGTCAAATTTTCGTATTACAGTGGACGGCTCGGAGATCACCAATCGGAAATTCGGCAGCTTAACAATAGAACATAAAAGCTATTTTGTATCACATGCCATTCAGCGAATGCAAGCCGTGTGCATAATGCTTTGACGCTTCCCTGAAGACGAAAGCAGGCATAAAACTCTTGCAGAATGTGTACGTATTTGGCGAACAGATGTGATTTGCGCCACTGGCATGGCCCAGAGAATGGCCCACCCGGTGAAGGCGATGTGACTAAATAGGTGCTTGTAAATGAAATCGAGAGTTAAAGAAACAACCAACGCATTACAATGTGAGCTCAAGAAGTTAAAGGAACAGATCACAAATCAACACTTCTTGATGTTTGTTTTCATCTGTTGTTCATAAGTGGCATGTGAGACCCATTCGATTAGCTTCATGACTTTTTGGGGTGATGTTGACACCAACAAATCGTTTATCACTCTCTTGTCCACCATTTTTAGCGTATGTAAACAGTCGGATGAATTTAACCGGTTTCGGCAGGATACAATAAGTCACTGGGCTGTGCTATCCAAAGCACATCCCCACCCACTCAGCCACCTGACATAATACTGGGTGAGATAGCCTATCTTCTGTTTACCCTTGTAGCGTCTCGAGACTTCCATTAAGGTAAAAGAAGGCATATTACTAGGGCAGAATATATATTCTGGAAACAGAGCGATTGGGGGGCTGTTGGCACGGCCCAGAGGCCGGCCAACCGGCTAGTGCAATATGGCCACCCAAGTGACCGAAACCGGCAGCTCGAACAAACAAAGTATTACAGCCCTGCTTATTAGCATAAAGTTTATCTCAACCATCAATTTTCAATTTGCCATGCAAATGGAATACAGTACCTGGAAGCAGATTTCTCAGAAAAGTAGTAATTATTATAGATGCTTGCATTATTACCTGAAATCATTTATCTGCTAATTGTTTCGACACTAAATGGTGATGCGATAATTTGAATCCATAGCTTTATATTCGATCGTAGGGTAAGTCATGCAGTCTTTGTGGCAGCTTCGAAAACCCTGGATTCAAATATCCTCGCATAGGTAGCCATCGTGAGGCGTGATACGCGATAATTAACTGACGCCCGAAGGAGAGTCACGTCGGAGTGCGTTTGCATTTAATTATTTGTTTGAAAAGGATGCGGTCCTTTAAAAAGTAAGGCAAACATACAATAGTGATCTTATCATGCGGCATTCCTCTCCTGATTAAGCAATAAACACCAGTGCAAGCAATTTACTTGGTGCACAAAATGCAAGGGCAAGAGACATGTTTAATTGCATCGGATGATCGAAGTTATAAATTTCGCACCCTTTCCTAAGGCTTATTTTGTTCCTGGTGAATTTTTAACTGTTTAAACTCTTGGACGTAAAGTCTTTCAATTTACAGGGTTCCAGTGACTCACCTTTGATCCTCGTTTAGCGCACCCCAGACTTTCCTGAAGACGAAAGGAGGCCTAATGCTCATGTAGAATATGCATTACTGACCCATAAAAGGTCTTAGGGTACTGGCATGGCCCGGAGACTGGGCAGCCCGGCAGGGGTATAAGTGCAGAGCCCCCTAATCAGCCCATTGCAAACACCGCATTGGATTTACATTTATTGAAATCAAGACTCTTCCACCTAATTTGAATGCTTATTCCATAGTAGTTCTTATTTCTACTACGTTTTGTGAATTAGCTGTCCCCAACTCCAACTACGCGTTGTAATTCTTTCCCAGTTTTGAATGCTCATTTAGGGGGCGCAATTGGCCTCCAATTGTTGTTGCTAAGTTTGATTTCCATTGCACTAGCTCTACCGACACATCCGAAAGCATAATCAGTGATCAAGGGCTAATTACTACATTGAGAAAATGAAGTAAAACCACCGCCTGGAAAAGCTCGTAGTTGTAGTGAATGGAACGTTTTTTTGATGGTGGCTGAGCTACCGTGGCCCTACCATTTCTACTTCCATAAGGTGATTAAACGTCAGAAGCTAATGCTTGTACACATTTTATGCAACATAGCTTCAACTTAGATTTTTAATAGGCGGCAGAGAATGCCTCTTGTGGTGTGAGCTAGCCGTTTCTTTTATGCCCTAGATTCAAATGTGAAGTTTACTTTTAAGTGCATTTCTCGAGAAAGTACAAATTCATCTATTTCAGCATGGCATAGAATCTCATGAGGCATAGAGGTGTCTTTGACTCGTTGTAAGGACGCTGGTCAATTAGGTCACGCAGGTGTATCGGCACCTGGTCATGCTTTACGAAACGAAACCGCTTGGACTTTGTTGAAGAGCCCTCACCTCGGAGTGAGATATGTCTTACTGAAAGATCTAGTAAGTAACTGGACCAGTCCGTTACCATACTAACTATTTCTTACATGGATTTCCTAATTTTAGTGTCCCTTTTAGTGGTTCACAATGATACAAGGAGCTGTTTAAATAGTTTAAGACATTTTGTAAGTTTTCTCAATCTGAGACCTCCAGACTAGACACCTAGGTGCCCGACCGGTAGATGGGGGTCTATTTATTTTTCACTGTAACTACTAATTTAAAGATGTCTCAAATGCAGCCTGATCGCTCCCCCTACCAATGGACCATTACTGCCCCAAAGAAATAGTCGCAAGGCAGTCGATAGATTGAGGCCTGCAAGTGGAGCCAACCCAGCTTCACTGATTTCGCTGCGTTACTTTTGATGACTCAATTTCTGAGATATTCCAGCACTACTTATTGTCACTGCTGAACTTATTAAGGCTGATTTCCTACACTTCCGTATAAAACGGAAAATAGTAATTTTTCCTGTTTATGCATCTACTTTACTGTAATATTTTGGACTTCCTCATGCCTACCCGGAGGAGGAGAGTCGACTTATTCAAATTGAGCGTTCGTGCAGGTTTCCGAGTAGTTAACTAACTTCCCACTACTGACTGGTCCTGGTAGCCTCAATCAGCCATGAGTCACATCAGAGAATGCTCGGTCCGTCTCTTATCGATGGCTCCATCTCAAAGAGGTGGTCGGAGAGCTTGTGGGAAGTTTACCAACTTCCTGATAAGACTCCCGAGACTTGCATTTTTGTTCCCAGATGACTTATCAATGAAATCTCAATTACTGGCTCTTCGTGTAGTTAACTAGAGCATATGTTTGTTGTACCTTTCCCATCCGACCGAGCTTAGTTAGTATTTTTCTGCAGCCCATTTACTCAACTCGGAATTATAAGTAGCTCCTAAATAGTTTTTCTTATTTGGAGACTGCACACACTTATTGGTGAAAGGCTGGTAAAATCTTCACCGCCAAAAAATAGATTCCACCCTTGGAGCATCTCAATACGAGTGGTTAAAAATTGTCACATCTTGAAAAAGGAACAGTAACAGTTAGGTCAACTCGTCCTTTAGGTCAGTACGTAAACACATTCCCAAGGTCTAGCCGACCGACAATTGGTTGAAGAGTGCTTAGGCGATGGATGCCTGTGAACAACAGGCTTCACCACCCGGATCCAGCAAGAGTTGGTCTTCGCTGAACAAATCGCATATCTGTATGCTTTATTTTCCTTAATGGGTAAACTTTACAAAACATTAATGCCATGCAAAATATCCCACAGTGAGGAAAAGTATCATAAGTAAATTGGGTGAATTCATGTAAGTCTCAAGCCTTTTCCACTATTTTCTTCTCCCATTGGTTCATTTAATTACCTTTAGCATGGATTACTCTATAGAAATAAACTGACAAAAATATCGATTTTGGTCGTTTCAAAGTCAACCTAGAGAATCACTTCATCATATTTGCAGAATTTACCTTCCACCATTGGAATGACTACCCCTCAAATTGCTTTTGTGAAAGAATTGTGATAAACTTGAGATGAAACATTTAATTTTGCCTCCAATTCTGCCTGCCTGCCTATCTATTTGTCTGCACGTGCGTGTGCACATGTCTATGTGCCTATCCCAAAAACCCACAAATTCTTTCCCCCCCTCTCCTCCCCCTCCCCTCCTTCCCTCTACTCGCCCAATGATCCCTCGCCTCCTCCTAGTATCCATTAGCCACTTCCGTACGTAACACGAGCTTTTATGTGTATAAGCCCCTCTCTACCCATATATATCCACGCAGTTGGAATGTGCATCAAGCAGAAATTTTAATGCACTTGTCTTCCCATTTCGTTTGTCTCTCCCCTCCCCCCATCCCTCTACCTCACTGCATCCCATCAGCTTGCTCACCCCCCTCCCGCCGCCTGCGAATAGTGAAGTGAAGCAGCAGCACTCAGCAGCAGCAGAAGCAGAAGCAGTGGTTTCAGAGTACCACCACTTATCAGCGCATCAAACGCCTTGCTCCCTACTCCAATTCACCCCACCTCGTTTCTCTGTGGCGAGAGTGAGCAATCACTAGATTGAAGAAGATGTGCTCGTTGCGGCTGCGGTTAGCAGCTTCACTCAAGTGGAATGGGATGATGGGGAGGTGAGATGGGATGGGATAGGGTGGAAGGGTTTCTGGTTGGCACCGCCTGCGTCAATTACCCACCCAGATGAAGCAATAATTGATGCTACCTTACCTCAATTTGTACTGCATCTCCTTCTCCCCCATTCACCCCCTACCATTTCCCTCATGCAAATATCCCCTCACGAAGGGAATCACAGCATTACTTGATGATGGCATTTGAGAATTCGGCTGTGATTTTACAATAAAATTTCTGCAGGGACCTGTTTTACGATCTCAGATTGTGAACTCTCCCTCACTTGATTCGATAAACACAGGAATATCATTTATACATCAACTCCACTACTTGATTCCACTGCATTATTTTACTGATCTATTTATCATGGGATTTACAACTTAGAGGCATCTTATAACGTAACCTACGAACCTACCATGAACAGGTCAACTAGCGCAATCACTTTAAAATGTAGCTTGTGGCACTACCGCAGCGATTTAAAGATTTAGTGGTGCGATTGCAGGATTTACTTATCATCTAAATAATACTTGCAGTTTCAACTGTTTTGAACCGACCGGTGCATTACATCGCAAAAATCCTGAGTCCTTTGTAATCATCGGATATTTTGCATGAGACCTTAACAAAATTTGTCGGTATGCAGGGATGACACGCATCCAATGCGCTCTATCTATAAAAGTAGTACTTGGCTATAGGACCACAAAAGACAATTTCAAAACATTAAATCATACTTTTTTATTTCACTGCCACTCTGAATACCCTAAATTCTACTTGCAAATGAATGCGATGACAAAAGTACATTCGTACTTTTGTAAAGTCAGATTTCCCACCCTTTTTTTGAATTTATTGCTTTAGTAACATTTTTTACCCAACATGAAGCCATTCACCTCCCCATCTAATTTTAAATTCACCAAATCACTGCTGAAATTATGACTTGGAAGCAGCAAATGGGTGGAGTCAAATTTGACCATAGCCCATAGGAATCGCAAATGGTATGCAGGTTATTCCTTATTGGTGATGTTTGACCTTGGAATTATGAACTGAGGCTATCGAAATGAACCTATGCCAAAGTCTGCATGGGGTGAGAGACGAGCACACGTCCCGTTGTACCTAATCAAACACTCTCCCACCCATCCCCTATTCCACTGGGGTGATGTTATCTCCTTGTCAGAGAGGTTGTGTGTGTGTGTGTGTGTGTGTGTGTGTGTGTGTGTGCAGTTGAGCGGGCGTTATGCGGTGTTTGAGCTAAAGCTAGAGAGAATGTGAGCTATAGCCACGTTATCATCACATACAGCAAGCTCATCGATTCGGTCGTGGACAGGCTGTGTCGCTGGCTCACTCGGACAGCAGACCTGTGCGCGCGTGCATCTCCGTGCTTCGCATAAGTGGGCGGGTGGACGCTCCGAAAAATTGAGCCATGATGCGGTTTTGCTGCCACTCCCACCTTCTCTTTCCTCTCCCCCTGTCTTATTAGTGGGAATCCCGGCGGTAGTAGTGGCAGCTGCAGTAGCAGTAGTACCAGCGGAAGAACATGATTGCAGTAGCGATAATATGTGATGTAAACTACCACCACTCTGCGCTAATTAAAATCTCTCGGACAGCGGACTGTGGCGACAACGCACACTGTTGACAGGGGGATAGCAGAGGGGTGGGGAGAACGGGGCTAGGGTAGGGGATGGTGAATCCACCCAGTGGATAAAACAGATCGAATACTGGCATGCGTTGAACATTGCACCGCTTTGTTTTTGGAGAGAGACTGCTGAGGTAACATGAAAATCAAATAGATAGGATTCTACAATCTCCATTCTACTCCCAGTAGTCATGTGCCCAAATCCACCAGTTTTCAAAGACATAGGCAAACTTATTCAGTCACTTAGATATGTGATTGGCCATAAAAGATGCTCATCCGAATTTAATTGAACACCGGATGTAGATTGCAATTCCGTATTATTAAATGGTCAGTACCTTCAATTTGAAAGATAACGGTTGGATGAAGCGTATACATGGGGTCTAGCGCTAACAGTCTCCAACCAACGCTGCTATGCTCAACGGCAAAATAGGTTTCTGTTCAGCAGAGGTTCTCTGATCTGACGTGTTATTTATGGAGGAGGAGGAGGAGACCGAGGTGACATTCCGTCCGCACGTTTCCAAATGCTTGTTTAGATAGGCTCTCAAAGCAAACTGTTTCTTACAGTGTGTGCATTCATGGAGTCTAAGGGCGGAGTGGGTTTGCATATGCGCACGAAGGTTTGAGCGATCTGCGAAGGCTCGGCCACAATGCGCACAGCCATACGGCTTCTCGCCCGTGTGGGCGCGCCGATGCCCTTGTAAGAGCCAGGGACGACTGAACGCTTTCCCGCAGATGTCGCACTGGTGCTTAAGGTTGTGCGTCAGTATGTGCATTGAAAGCGCTGGCATGGAGACGTATAGTTTGCCGCAATGGGGACACTTCTTCGCCAACTGACTGTCCAAACTCCTGTGCGTCTGCTTGTGGCGACTGAGGTTAGAGGAGGTAGCGTAGTGCTTACCACATTCGCTACAGGTAAACCGAGGCGGTAGAGATGACTGCAGTGGGGTTGAAACTCTGGAAGCACATTCGGAGGACTCGGAAGAGGAAGAGGAGGGCACGTTGACGCCCTCGCTAGACTCTGCACACTTACGCTTCCTTGAGCGACCATCGGAAACAAAGAAGGCATCATAGGTGTAGCCAACTGTAATTCCAGCCTGGAATCCAGATTTCCGACGTTTTTGGCCCGATTTAGCTATCGTGGTTGCCGCCAGAGGTGTGCTGTGGATTGGAGCATTTCTTTTGTTGAGCGACTCTGTGTTAATTTTTTGTGCAGAAGGTGTAGGTTGCATGTTGGGTAGACGGCCTAAAATGCTCCAAAAGGACTCCTCCTGATGGGCTAAGCCAGACTTATCCGATTTGACCGATTTATTTACAGATAAGTCAATGCCATCTGTAATAAAAATATTGCAATTAGTTGGTGAAAGCTTAACAAGTTGGTGATTTCAACAGATGTTCGTTTTGATCATGAAGCTGATCAAATTCAATAAAAGCGGTGGGCTGCTCACTCCTCACCATATGCCACTCAAGACATAACTCACCCCCTCACCGGTCCACCTGAGTCCGGTTCACAAATTCGCCCCTTTCACCCCTTTTACTCGATTCGGAACAGATGGGAGGTAGTGCGAATGTGATTGAGCCCACATGGGCACAAAAATTTTGCTTACGAAAGAGCTATTGGCTGACGGTGGACTCCAGATGGAAGGCCATTCAAGTAGTAGTAATTAGACTTCAGGAGCAGGTGCTGCTGCAATAACCTGTCTTTGCAAACTCGTGAAGATTCACAGTGCGTTAGCAATAAGGCCAGGAAGGGTGTGGGCATATTATCCCACGTTTACGGTGTAAATATTTACGGGGTGGTACACCTTCCCCATCTTGGGTGGCCCTAAAACACGTCTCGGATGCATGCCTTCAGAGGGCTGCGTTTGGATCCCAACAGGTAACAAGGCAGCGATTGTCATGGTGGGAAGATTTGTAAGTGTCCTTCCATTTGGGCCACAGCTAGCGCTGACTTGGAAACTAGTGTGGCTTCCCCTTATTTCCTGCGACTTCATGTTTTAGTCACATTTAAAACAAATCACATCGAAATAATTGCCCCCAATCGGTAACCTGAATAAATTGAAATAAATCGAATAGGACCATTGCATTCTGGGATCTGGAGCCTTGGTAGAACCCTACGGTGTCTTCGTAAGCTGAGATTAAGCATATCTCGTAAACACGTCAAATCGGCGCGTGAACTTGTCAAGTGACACGCGTCTTCCTCCTTCCATCCTGTTTTTATGATCATCTTTCACCCCCTCCCCGTGACCCATCCACATGACCCGCCGATGTTGCTGTTGCTAGGGTCATCATTACCTGTTTGTTCCTCCTACTCTTTTTATTACCTCTTCATTGGCATGGGTCGCACGTTGCTTGCTTTTCTAATCCTGTTAAATGGTGCTTTAATTACCGCTTTCGCCTAACTGTTGTCAAGTCACTTGAACTCTCTACAAATGCTTCAGCCCTCTAATTGGTTAAAATCGGACCAAGTCGACTGTGGTCGTGATTGAATTTTTGCTAAGATGAGTTTAGAGGATTAGCTTTGACGGTTGGCTCCATACGTCGACCATAGAGACGGGTTAAAAAGGAACGTTGATAAAAGAGGCAGGTGGTGCGTTACTCTTGAGGTCCGTAGGGCTACCCCTACTCCCTTCCGTCGTGTCAAATCTGTGCAGGCGTCGCCTCCGCTGCCGCCGGAGGGCACCTGGTGCGAAGTTGGGTGGATTTAGCAAAGGGGGTTCCAAGAGAAGGGGAGGTTTGCGTGCGCACACACACATGAACGCGCGCCATTGAGGCGCGTGCCATTATGATTTTGTGGAATTACAGTTTCATCTCCACGACGCGACACGTGTTGAAGGACATAATTTAATGTTATAGCGCATTCGATCTTTGGATTTTTTTAGTGGAAAAGGGCGAGGTCAGTAAAAGATGCAGTGAGGAATCCGAACTGTACAAGTTTTAAACATGCGGAGCCACTCCGCCATTTGAACTATGAGAATCAAATTTTATCGATCCAACCAAGCATTGATTGGTGTTTGGTTACAGTTCAAATTGCAAGTCATGGTGCTTCTGGGATTCCTTACAAGTAGCAAACGCTGGATTTAAGCATAAAGTGCTTTGAAAAGCAATGCCCATAAAAATGAACGAAAAGACTTTAGTTTGTGGATGGATACCCTCCAACTGGCTGACAAATTTTTAGAACAAAAGTTTAATCTGATAAATCCACTTTTGTTGATTTGACTGAGCCAAGATTTAAGATAATTGGGTTATTATCCTAGCATCATACTGCAGTTACTTACTTTCTTGAGGCAGGTTTACAGCAGAAGACATCAACGATGCGGGTATTTCTGAACGAAATTCCGTCTGACTTCCCCAAGGCTGACTGATTTGGCTTAGTAGCTCCTGAGAACAGGCGTACGGAAGCACCGATGCGTAAGCTGGCATATCAGGAAGGATCATTTGCTGGAACGGCGAATTTCCACTCAGAAGATGTTGTAAATTTGGCATTGTTGCAGCACTGTAATTGGCGGGGGAAACTATTATGTCACTGAAATGATTGAAAAAGGGCAGGGGGCCATTCATCATTAATAATTTTATTCGCAATGGGGAGCTTAATATTATATGTGAATATATTCGTAGCTCTGCTTGCAGAGACGCTTGACTCGTGTCGCTTATTGGTCAGTTTAGCTTCGCGAAGGTGCGCAAGCCAAAAGCCTCAACACTGATGACCAATCCGATTGCGCGATTTACCACTATGAGCGCAACAACATTTTAGCGTCCGCAGCCATTGCTAATAATGCGTTTTAGGACATGAACAGCTGTAATTGATTTTCGCTACTTATTCATGTGCTTGAATTTTGCTAGCCCCCAACTATTTACCATTTCCTGAACGGCTTCTAGCGTTTGCCTCTCACGTGTAAGCGAATGGACTGTAGATAAATTTTCTAAAATGATCTACTTGCGATTAAACCATTGCTCTTGCGTATCATCACTAAGTTTGATGGATAGAAAATGGTAATCGGATTAGGTAGAACTCATCAGGACGCATAAGTGGTGGAATTATAGTGCATCGGATCTGCAGTGGTGATCCTTTTAGTACCACACAATCACCTGTTACTTTAATCTGCTTTGCTCCAATACGATGCCTCCGAAAAATGCAATTTTGCAGTCATTTTGACATTCTTATGCCCAACCAGAAACTTAGAATTAACGCTTTTGCAAGTTAAGCAGTAATTGCAAACTTTCTTCGACAATTGTATTTCAAATGAGTAACACGTATTTGGTGCACGTGAGGATCTTCAACTCATCTGTTTAGAGCACTACTTCTAGCACTGTCATAAAAATTTAGGATGGACAATACGTATGAGGAATAATCATCAGAAAAACTTATTTGAAGGCATTTTATAAATTGTTCTCAGCTACATTCGGAAGCAGTGGACCTAGTCTTGTGATTGTCAGCAAGTCAACAATTGAAAGTGGAACTTGAGGTAGCGAAATTTTGCCAAAAATGCCAATTGAAACAAACTTTCGCACTTCCTCCAAAATAAATTCGCTTTTGTGGATGAACACAAAACGCTTCAATTTTACACCTTGTTGTCAAAGTCTTACGTTTGATGTAGTAATTGGAAGCTAATCGGTATTTCAGCAGACACTTGGTTCCAAGTATAGTCACAGTGATTTCATTCACTTTATATCTTCTTGCAGTTTCTAGAGCCGATGCATAATGTTCTCTAAAATGAATGGTAAAATAAGGTCCAGAGCAGCATAAGAAAACACACGATATTTGGTGGGGAGGTCTCCGTTCAAGTGAAAACAGATGTGCTCCCAATATGTTTTTCTAAAGGGGAGGAGGTAGGAGGGTTTTCGACAAATAATGATAATAATGAGAGAAAATCAACACTACGGTACAATAACAATCACACGTGCGTGATACTCGTTCCCTTCCAGCCGCAGTGCTTGCAAATCAAGTGACGTCGGTATGTACCCTCGCCCGCCTCTGCCGCCCCATTCAAGTGGTCAACAGAAGATGCAATTGAGACCATGTGCTTACTCCTTACTTTACTTCTGCTACAGGAAATAAAAATATAACGATTCAAATATCTGCCTTAAGCATAGCGAAAGTGCCATTTTATTCTGTTATATTTTGGTGTTTCTTAAACTAGTGGATATTAACATAAATGGTAGCTATCAGTCTCTTTTAACAGATTTAGTTTCAAAGATGAATGAAATGTAAGAAGTCATGCCCTATTTAGTCTCTGTTCCAGTAGTAAAGTAAATTGGGGAGGGGGGCGCAGAGTCATCGAATGAAAAGGTGCGTCTTTTTGCATCTCCTGCATATTCTTAGTTAGGAGGAAGTTAAGGATTTATCCCGCTTTGTCTTAATAGCAAAATACTCTATCAAAAGGTCATTATTGTTTCGTTTAAGAAACGAAGTGGCAACACTCATATGCTTAGCTTTCTGACGGGTTCAAGAATAATCACGAATACCGTTAGAAACGATGAGCGAAATAATTCAATCAAAGACTAACATTTATTTGTGTTTCTGGATCAGGTTCCATTGTTAGCATTGGGGGATTTGTCAAAACAGGAAAATTTGTAATGGCAGTCCAGAAATCACTA
Source organism: Taenia solium (assembly GCA_001870725.1). Classification (NCBI taxonomy): domain Eukaryota; kingdom Metazoa; phylum Platyhelminthes; class Cestoda; order Cyclophyllidea; family Taeniidae; genus Taenia; species Taenia solium. Next base: position 23,235 of record MIEF01006664.1, read on the forward strand.
GATAATCGAAAAACCTAGACAAGCTGTAAAATTACCGAAAGCCTCTTTACTACATGTATGGTATGCCAACACACTCCACTTCAGCAGCTTCATTTAGTTCTCATTTTCTGGTCAAAGCAAGAGCAAATGGGTGAATGATTCAAACAACCACACTCACAAGTGATGATACAAAATTAGTTCGTGTGTGTGCCTCTACAGATGCATATTTTTTACTTACAAAGCAAAGTGTGGGTCGTTGTTCAAACTTTCCTATTTTTGTATGGAACAGATGTCGAAGGCAAGATAAGCGTTGCACATATTGGCGTGCTTTTTGAACAGCCCTAAACTACAGGGTGGCGCACGAACACAGAGGCATTCAAGTAGGCAGGCAAGCAGGCAGACAGGCATAATATCACCCTTCATTTCCTCCTCCTCCTCAACACCCCTCCCACTCCTACTACAATCCCTGCGTTCCCGCTTACTCTTCAAGATAGAAATCGTGATAAGCTTCTATTCACCTGTCACCACAGGCAACTAGTTCTGGGTGAGCCAGTTTTATTCCTCCCCTGGCTGCACTTTTCCCCCTCTGGCTATCTTCCGATGCTACCACAATAAAATCCAAAGGCAGCATTTGTCAATGGTTTTGTTCAAAATGATTACGGTTTGTAATCTGATGCGCATATACGACTTCACCTTGAAGCAAACTAAAAATTTAGGGAATTCGCGTTTGAATAGCACTCGGTTATTTCAAAGAACCAGACAGAACATTTCATTTGGACTCTTGGCTAGAATAAACAAAAAGCATCCTTGCTAGTTGTCTTGAATTCTTCAATTGGCTGACCTGTTTAACTCCCGCTCATCACTAGCAAATGCAATCCAATTGGTTGCTAACGCAACATTTCGTAATGCTCTATTCTATAGTGGTCAATACAAATTCGCTAGTTCAATCACAATTATGCTCAGTAGTTTTAATTTCAATAAAGAGGTCTCTTAGCCAGTGTACTGATGCTAATGTACTTTTTAATGGAACAGTGATCGTAAATGAACAAATTCTCTATCAAAAAGGTCAATTACTTCTTTATCTCATTTAAGGACTTTTTTAAAAATCACTTGTTAGAAGGGAAATAAATACTTCATCTACAGAACGGTTCATTTTAGAGGCAACATTGTTTTTTAAGCAACTGGTGAATATGCGATCACTTCTTCTGCGCTACTTAGTTCGCTGATCTTTGTTCGAAACAGAACAGTAAGTTCCCTTTGCAGACTTAGTCAAGCCTCTTAGAGGATACCAATCCACTACAGAATGATCGCTGATTCATAGCCTTATGGATGTTGAGAGTAGAAAAATTTCTAAACAGTGGCCCAATTCTATCTAGCGCAAACAGAATGCACTCCATTGCTTCGGTCCCAATTACGATCAAAAGAGACGCCTCTCACTCCTTTGAAAAGTAAGCACACTCGCTCCCACTTGCAGTGGCGCTGTCGCCGTCGAAGTCCCCTTTCCTCCCGACACATGGGCTCAAGGGGAGGAAGAGCTCGTGTTTATTGAACATTAAGGTCAGTGGTCCCTCAACTAAGTTAGGAAGTCGGCTAAGTCACGCTAATGTGAATGCGTTCAGAGAGGGCAAATTTTACAATAAATACTTCAGACTGCCATATGGCATGGTTCACATCAAAACTTCATTAAAATCATGGGGGGGGGGTATGATTTGTTGAGCACGCATAAAATGCTGAATAAGACTCCGTAGCTTACCGATTCAATTTCTGTTAACAAAGACTTATCGCTTCAAGGGTGTAAACTCATGCAAATCTATCATTTGTGATTATCTACTGCTCCATTGAAGTTACGATATCGTTTAATTGGCTGTCTTTTACATTTCACAGTCCTCCGCTACATCAACATATCTGCAATTCCTAAAGTCAAATTTAACTGAGGAACTTTTGGGTGCAGTGAATTTTATTTGGCCTCGCAAAGCGGAAGCAGCATCAGAGATTGGTACGTCAGGAGACGGAAGAGGAGGTGGTCGATGGTGGTGGACTGTGGGCACCCTCCAGATCACGCATTCGCTGCTCACAACGTCTAACCAAACTTCGCATCCGTTTAGCTCTTCTTTTGGTCCTCTAAAATAGCGACACGCTAAGGTGTATGAAACATTTAAATCGAGGCCCTACATACTGGTAGAGGAGTTTAAGAAGCACTTAGCGACTGATAACTAATAAAAATTACTAAAATATTGATACATATTGTAATTATTTAGTTAAGATTGACCTTATTTAGACATATTCTGGATAATGAACCCAGTAAGTGCTTACTCATCCTACTGCTGTTAGTATTATACACACTTCCGCTTTGATTATTATGTTAGGAAATGATGAGTAGAAAATACCGAAACATTAGAGAACCGGATTATCGCCTTCGTACCAATAGGTAAAGGATGAATTTCAGTGGTTTTTACGAGCGATTTCACGTGAAGGTGTAACGACCACTACTCTATTTACCATACTATGACGAATCCCTCTTTAAAGTTAATTAAAATTACAATCGGAGATCCCACTGAGGTGCGTTGAAACATTTCCGAGCTTAATTACGTCACGAAAATTATGCAGTCCATCTGCACCACCTGTCTTGATGGCGACTGGTAGTCAGGTTGGCAGATGGAAGAGACGATTCAATGAATATGAATGAAGCCTCATTCATCACTAAGGCAGAATTAACTAGCCATGAGCATTAATAAAAGGAAAATTCCTACAACATGTAATCCTCAGATTGTATATAATTCATGTGACACCATGGAACTCCCATGATGTAATGAAACCTTTAAAATATCGCGCTACCTTTTAAAATTTATTAGCATGCATGCAATTCTAACCATCAATCAAAATACAAATATAAATTCACCGCTTCCAGTAATTAACAATGACTTTGAGAAAAGGAAACTTACAGGGTAAGGATTTAGCTCTAAAGCCGATGGACAATATAAACGGTGATCCAATGAGTTACTTTATTTCTTACTTTTCCCTCAGAAAATTCGGCTTGCATAATTTCAATTCAAGTTAAATGCGTAGCTGATGCATTCGTAAGACTGGTGGCATTGTGGAAGTTAGAAATTTAGCCAGGGAAGACATATTGATAAAAATAGCTTTTCATCGTGGTTTCCTTTACGAAGACATTAATTTAGCTCAAACCCCAAGCTTTCAGATTAGACTACAACTACAGGAAGCATGTTTGAAGTGAAATGGAAAACATCCCACATGTGTCACTTTTTGAAGGCTACTTATTTGCACATATGGTCCATAATTCGACTGATTTACTTACCTCTTCTACAGTGAAAAAGGTCATCAACGAATCCACCGAATTGCTGTCCGATTCACTACCACTAACCGATCCCATTAATGTCACGCTTTCACCAGTTGACCTTGACTTTTCTGGCGGCATACCTGGGCTCCTGGGTTCCACGTCTTCCAGCCAAAGTGTAGCCTCGTCCCAAAGTAGATAGCAGTCGGTGATTGAGTTAACAAAGAGACTGGCCCTCGGGAGGTTAATACTGCACTGCGTTTGGTAGAGGATTGTCACTTCCATCGGTGAGAGTCTGGTGCCTCCCTTGATGCCAAGCTGTTCCAGCGAAGCACCAACCTGCTCTATTTCCTGCGGTGGAAGGGATACTTGTTTCCTAAAGAGTTTGACCGATGGAGCACAAATGTGGTTCTTCCGGCTGTAAAGGTTGAGAGTTTTGCCCAAGTAATAAAACACAGTAACTACGTACAGTTTAAAAGGTTTACAAAACAAAAAATAGCAAAAGGAAGGCTATTAAAAATCCAATGCTAGGGTACGCTTAGTTACCGGCGACTGCTGTTCAGCCAAGAGATGATGAAGGAAATAAATCATGGGAGTCACAAATGAAAAGCCAAACAACAATTTAATGCTTTTAAATGGGAGAATTTAAAGTTATCTCGTCCTTAATCGAAAGCTATGTTCGTTACAGGTAAGGTGGGAGACCATTTATCACGGGGCATACATCAGCTTACCGAATAATATCAACAAGTAGGTCTGTAGTGTAAAATGATGGTACATCTTCGTCAAAGTGGAGAGGATGGTGAGGTATTGAGGCAAGAGTTGCGTTCCGAAAGTGCACTCGAACCCAACTAAAATGGAATGACGGATGTGTTACTTATGCGAATAAAGTAACACAAAGATTTCGAATAGGATTCATACCGGACAATCGGCCTAATGAGAGGGGACGGGCATACTTTTAGCGTCTTCATTTCTTCTTCTTTGCTGTGATAACATAAGATTTCGTTAAAGCAATTTTTTGAGCTGGAAATTTTTAAATTTACTTGCGATCATCTTTGAATGTTTGCACAACATTTGTGTTAACTCTGGAGTATCCCACTCAAAACCTCCATACAGATAAAAGTAAGTACATCAACCTTTAAATTTTAGTGCAGGAGCCCAGGCAATACAAAACACTTTTGTAGCAGAGAATTTTGAATTACCATAATTCCAATATGCCTTCTGCAAATTTCTTTATTTGAATCGAACCTTCAGTGCTGGGGTCCAAAAGCATCGTTAATAAATGTACTTCAACATCACTAAGCGGTGCTTTTAGATCCATAAGAACTATATGTATGCAGGTAATTTTCACTAAACACATACCGGCTTTGAAACTATCGTATGTTATTGTTTCTGCTTCATCCAAATTAATGCCACAAATGATATTCCATACTTCCTCTAAATTTTTTTCAAACCATAAACTGGCATGCTGTAGAAGTTCAACGTATCGATCAACATCTGCTTTATATATTTTAGCACGCCTGGTAAGGTCGATCTGAAAAAATAAGGACTAACTCAAACTCACCAACTTTCGCGCCGTTTTTGACCTAGATGGTGATTTGGATTTTTTAGCATAATTCTCTTTTGGTGTTGAAGTTCGTGAGCTTCGCCACGTTGAACGGCGAGATCTAGACTGCTCGCGTTTAAATTTCCTTTAAATGTAATTCCCAAGCATGAGGGCATGGTGACAACACAGGACGACATGTAAAGGGATGCAAACCTTCAATTAATATCTGCAGTTAAAATTAGAAGCTTAATCATTGGAAGCCTAATGATTCCCACTGTTGCCGCTTCACTTTTATGCGTTGGAGAGCTGTGATTTCTATGTGAATGTAAAAATGCTTCCTCAACGGCGATTTTGGTCAAATTTTCAACATTCATTGTGTGTGTAAAAAGAATACTCCATAAAAATTACTCACAACCTTAATTTTCGGCCTCTAGGCATTTCAAAAAAACGCGAGCGTCAACAGTATTTAAAACAGTTAGGGTAAACTTAAAAAATCTTAACCTATAAAATTGCACTAAACGCGATAAAATTTACAAAACTACGCGTAATCTATGATAAAGGTGTTTCAGATCAACGACTTTTAAGTGAAAATTACAGTTTTAAGGCTTTGAGAAAATCTTATTGTATCCACACAACGTATTACAAAGGTTTCCAACTATTTTTATGTTTATTGGTTAACGTACTTTTTAGAAAAAATATTAAAGAGACCAAACTTAGGATGGAAAAGGGTCTTACCAGCCCTTTACCATTTAATTTTACCTATTTTTGTTTCCTTTTCGTACTTCAATTTTTTCCTTTTAAACAATCTTAATAGCCTTTATCTTTGTTCACTTACTACTTATGCTCCATGCTTCTTAGAATAGTTCCACCTCTATCCATCTTGCCCTCGCCAGGTTCTCATTGACCCTCACTGTCTGGGAGATTTCTTCTTAACGTGAGGAATGAACGAACGACTATAGCTATAGCGTCCCGAGGCTTTCTTGAAGGTAAAAGAAGACATAGTACAATAACAGAATACATATATTCTGGAACCAGAAGGATTGGGAGCTGCTGGCATATCCCGGAGGCCAGCCAACCTGCTGGTACAATATGGCCACCCAAGAAACGGAAGCCAGCGGTCCAAACAAAGTATTACAATAGCCATGACCGGATAACCACACTGTCGCACGGGTTCAATATGCTGGATTCCTCGACTCCACGCATTTGTCCAAAATATCGAATGAGCGTGGGAATAGAAATAGCCTGGTTACAGGTGGCCAAACTATTGTAAAACTGCGTCTTCTACTCGGAATATTGTCCATGCTGGCTAATGAACACACCAAGAACTGCATCAAGGAGGTGTTTCAAGTCAAGATCCCCAAAAACCTAAATCGCCTCAGTTTTGAGAACCAACGGACGTCGACCCAATGCTCACACATATCCACCAACCCCACACAATAGCCATTTTTGAAACGATAAAAAAACGCCAATTTATTTTGTTATTCACAATTCAATTTCGCCAAGAAAAATTTTCTTATCACCTCCACCGGAGAGAAGGATAGGTTCAAGGGGATGGAAATCAGTCTCATTCACTGAGGCCGAGTGACCGGGCAGCTTGTAGATGAGGTTGCGCGTCTTTACGTCCCATACATGGACGTAGCGATCGCCACTGCCACACGTCACGTACTGCCCATCCGGTGACCAGGCGCAACGCAACAGATTCTTCTCAAATGTGTGTACATGCCCTTGGAGAATCTGAACAGTAGAATTGATGAAACATACGAAAAATTCAGAACTTTCCCAGAGATTGATAGCCACTTATTTTTAAATCAATTCATGGCTAGCCAAAGTGAGCACGTTGCATGCGCACATTTTATCAATACGAAAGTTTCAGCTCAAGAATCGACACACCCGCATTTCCAAGTGTAACGGAGACGTTCAGTTTAAGGGGAAGCATCGACAGTCAAGAAACTGACGCAGTTAACTCATTACCTTGCTTTCAAAAGAATGCTTGAAAAGTGAGAACACCAATCAAAGTGGATTTTTACTATTAAAAGAGTAGTATGCACAAAGATGTGATGGCGGACCCGGTCATATGGTTAAATGCGTAAATCGAGAAAAAAGTGTAAAACACATAGAATAAACTGACATACATAGGGCAAATTTCGGACCATCAAACAAATAAACCGAAGTATAATAATAACAGTTTGAAGAGACTCAGAGACCAAAGTGGGGGAATTTCGTGTCTTTTGGAATAGATTAACTGTGTGATTACATGACACCAAGTAGAAAATCAGGCGACGTGACCGCCGGCCTCAGCGAAATAGTCACATTTAATGATGGTTTTTTTACTAAAAGCTCAAGGCTGTAATGATTCGATCTTCGTTTAGCTAAACAAGCTCTCCAGCCTCAACAAATCGTACATCAACATGGCAAAATAGCATTCTAGCCACATCTATAGCCTTCCAATCATTCTACACGCCAATAACAATATTTCCCCTCTTTATTGGTAAGCCTTATACGACTTAAGGGAAGATCAGGGGTACTACAGAATATGTAGAAGTGATTGCTTAATGAAGAGCAGACGAACGAGGCTCCATTTGTGCCAAACAAAACATTGACGCGAACGGACGATCTTGAAATAAGGGTGTAGCAAATGTACAATGTACAAAATGTACAAAAATAAAGTAAAGCTTAAATTGCTAAGACTCCGAAAAAAAACAAACAAACAGGCACCGTATTTAAGATTGAAGATGTTTGCGTACTCAGTGTTTTATCAACAAAATCCCAGACATTAGTAAAACAGATCACTGAAGTAAAACTGAAGTTATACCAGCAGACAGTCCATCGCGCAGGCCTACGTGAACGCAACTACTGGAAGTAAAAAAGTGAAACATGCAACAGGTAGAACTGATAAGAGATTCTGTGCCTAATAAGAAGGTCAACCCAAGACAAGCGAGCAGAAACCAAGATAGAATGTCAACACTACAACGTGCATTGCTATCGGTCACACAAGCCAAGTCTGTTGATAAGTTCATTTCGAAAAACATAATGCTAATGTCTTAAGAGACAGACTGTACACACCTAGCCCATTGAGGCTCCGCGAAAATGCAGTAGCGATGGTCCAAGGCAATGATGCAAACTGATCAGAGAACAATATACAAGGAAGTGCACTGAGAGCTTACTTTGGTACAGCGTTCAGCGGGGGCGTAGGGTCGCACATCCCATACACGGAGGGTATTGTCCATTGCATTAGAGAGGAGAAAGTCGCCATCTGGCGAGAGCGCCAGACCCGTCACCGTGTCCGTGTGACCCGTCAGTCGCATCGCAACGTCCAACTTGCGCAAATCCCACCCCTTGATAATGTTGTCAATGCCACCGGAGAAGATCATCTCCGCGGTGTCGCTAAATGCCAGTGCGAGCACCTAAAGCAGTAAAAGAAGTGCGAATTCCAAGAAGAGAGGAGGGAAAAAACCGGATTCCCCAAACAAACCTGATAGGTGTTCTGAAAGTTTTGAACCTCAGTCTTTTGGCGCCGATCCCAAAGACGCACGGTTCCATCATCAGAGCCAGAGACAATCATCTGGGGTCCTCTACGTGCAATATCCACACTGTTCACAATGTTCTGATGTCCCCGTATCTTCTTGATGCGCTGACAGGTGTTGAGATCCCAAATGGCGACGGTCTTATCAGAACTAGCTGAATATAGTAGCTCCCCATCCGAAGACAAAGCTAAATTAAGAATAGCTCCACCGTGACCTATAGGTCAGAAAGACATTAGTTTCCGCAAACGCAAAAAGCATACCGGCCATTACAGCTACATTGTCACATTGACCATATGTTTCCCAAACAAATATTTGCCTGTCAAACCCAGCACTAACAAGGTAGCTGCCTTCTGTTGGGACAAATTTGACACAGTAGACTTCGCTTTCGTGACCAGTGAGAAGCATGTTTGGACTCAAGAGGCTTGAGGTACGTCGCATACTACCAGGCATCCCGGCAGGAATAATTTGGCCCTGTGCAGACTTCTGAATTTGATTTGAAACAATCGCTCTAGCGTCATCCGTTCTTGGCCGTTTATTTGGTACTGGAACCATTGACATTGCTGGAAAAGAGCGTTTAAGATCCATTGCCATCTTGTCACAACGAAAACGATGCCGAAACTCTAGTTGGTTGGCTGGGGGGTTCAAAAACTTGCACTACTAAAACGTGTAAATAAACAACAGAATAGTACTGGATTTTTAAGACGAAAAAATCAATAAAATATATAAAAGCTAAAAGCACAAAAAGTAGTTCTAATAAATACTCTTTGCTTTGGTTAAACATGGTATATACAGTACCATTTACGGATTTTGCACCAGAAATGGGAATTGGCCTAAAGGAATATTGGCATAGGTTCGCCACAATTAACTATCATACCTAAGAGTATTAGGCGTGGTATAACGATCTTAGATAGCACGCCGATTGCCTGGAACTGATTATGTTTAATGGCCTTTCATTCAAAATTACGACATGGACATTAATGTACGATTGCATGTTTTAGCGCAGTTGTACAAAAGAAAAACTTCATTCGAGAAATTTTACTTAAAAATGTCAAAACTGTCTTTACAAACTGAAACTAAAATTATTTCGAATGGCATTTCAGGCTCCCGCCCTAAAAACAAAAAAGGGTGCATAATTAACAATTAATCAGTTGTAGAAATAACTTGGCCCTAAATGTCAGCGATAGGCATTTTTTCCGTGTTGATAACAGCGTGACCCTTGGGAAATAAAATTAATGAGTCACACCCCCAAAAGTTTACTTCTATTCACATTATAGGCCTTTTAAATGACCAAACAGTTACCCCATATTGGGCAAATCGATGAAATCGTTGCCGTTGTTTGTCGTATTTTCTTCCGGTTCTTCAGTTGGCATTTCAGTCAGCATCGTCGCTGCCATTACGAGTGGTGGAAGCGGCGGCATTATGGCAGGTGATATCGGCGTGAGCACATATTCGGGCACCAGTGGGGGAATCCTCACTGAGCAACTGTCGTTGCGATTCTTCTTTAACTTCCGCCTCCTAGATGTCGCGTGTGTTGACACCGACGAGCTGTTATTCGAAGTCACCATCTTTTCTTTAGTTGGAATTTCCAATTCAGCGAGCGCATCTCTTCCTGCTGTACTTATTTTTCTCCATTTAAATGCACCAGCCTGAGTTAGCCTCAGGAGGGTGTTTGATCCATTAGAACCTTTATTCTGCTCGCTCGTCACCTCCTGTTTCTTTAGTGTGACTGCCAGCCATTCGTCACTTGATTTGCTTAATTCATTCTGTGGGTCAGGGAGCTTGTGGGCCTGCCCTTGAGGCAGGGGTTTTCTCTCCACCGCCACCACATTTGGAGCATCAGCCTTATTTGAAGCAATGTTGTGGTTTGCCCCCGGGTTAAATGCTCTCTGTAACCCTAGCGATGATTCTTGTGTGATTTTAGTCGAGACTGACTCCTTTTCTGTGGAATGGCGGGAGCTTTCCGACCCACTGGTGACCCTATGTGAAGAGGAGCGAAAAAACCTCATCTCGCGAGGACCATACACCGGTGGTTTCTGGGAGTTGGTGCGAGGGGGGCTTGGCTTCGACGACACGATCACCAAGGCTGAATGTTTGTGTGGCAACATCGGCATTCTTGGTGAAGAGGCGGAGGAATGCGAGGGCGGCGAAGGAGACCGCCGGATAACCAGACCAGGTTTGGGCAGATGGAAAGTTAGGTACATTTTGGGAGGAACCCACAGGCGCAGTGGAATGTTGTAGCATCGGCTCTGCCGCGACCTGGCAGATGTGAGACTCTCGTTAAAGAGGACGGTGAAGGAGGCCGGTAGACCACCGTTCGTGATGTACTTTTGAGGCGGTCGCAGGGAGACGTTCCAGGTATATGAGTCACGCTCCCCGCCGAGCTCGGATGGATTTCGGGGAAGAATGCCCAAAATCGGTAGCAGTGGCTGCCAACGACGAGCCTTTTCAAAACACTCTATGCTTATCTCTATAAAAAGACATTTAAGGAATAATAGTGATTGTCATAGACATAATGGCGTTAAATCGTCGAAGTAGGTTTAAACTCATGGGGCAGTTCATATATTTCTTCAAATTAAATAAATAGATAAGGAAAAGCAATTGAAATTCAGGCAGAAACACGGCTCGAATTTCATACACCTGAGTGATTTAGTTGCAAATGCATTACCAAGTTAAATTCAGTTTGAACCTCTGCAGTTGGAGTAAATAGAAGTGCAAGCTATTTTAATAAGGTTCATTCAAGACTCACGAATGAATCTGTTGACAACAGGCGGAATAACTTGCCGCAGGACTTCGCAGTTGGTACTCATTGCGGGATTGGAATTGATTTCAATTAGCCAAATCTGAAAGTCCAAATATGTGTCATTGCTGTAAGGGGCATTTAGGTAAAGTCACTTCCTATGCACACCTTCATGTCGTCGTCGATCATGAAATCCATTCCGTAGATTTCAAAGAATCCAATTCGGCAGGCCAATTTATCCTTAACCGCGTTGAATACATGTGTTGTTATCCTGTGCATTTCTGGCTGAAGAGCATTGTATTGTGCACAGCAACGGTCGAAAAGTAATTCAACAATTGTTGAACCATAACAAATTGCTGTTGAATTGTCTCTAATCCAACAACCTGTTACAATTTAGTGACACGATTCATAGCATGGTATACTTAAGTGAATAGAACCTTAAGCTTATTGCGGCCTTCCTAATACCTTATTTGTGGCCTCTTCAAAGAAGGAGGGCAAATACGGTTCATTACCCTCCATTCCAATGCAAACTTACCAACATGTATCTAGTAACCCAGTTCTTCTGTAGGTGTTTGTTCGGAGCCACGTTGGTGTTGATGTACTCATTCAGCTTCCTGAATGTCCACACGGAGTCGTTCTTTGACCTATCATAGCTAGGATCCCTCTTCTGTATGTACTAAAGGATTTCAAAATTGCTAATTGAATGGCTCCAAAATGCTATTGGTGGATGGATAGATAAACAGGCAAATTTTAAGCAAAAATATAAAACATAACAACATAAAATGTAGCGGCACTGCTGCTCACCTGATTGGTAAGATGGGTTACGAGATTGGTGTCGGATGGATCATACTTGCGAAGGGAAAGTCGAATGTAACCTGGCGTAAAGAGGACCAAATAAGGCATCGTGCTTGCGATCATGAAGTAACACCGAATATCAAACTTCCTATTGTTCAATAGCAGCGGAGAAGTGAGGTATCTATAGAAAAACATCAATTTAAACCGATTATTCCAATTTTTACCTGCTACGCCCATGAAGAGCAACTAATGACCTTGGTAGAGAAGTTGGTTCTAATGGTGCAGAACTTATACTAAATTGGATTTTTGGCTTCTGTGAAGTGCAGGCTTCTTTAAATGCACCTCATGGACGCGAAAGTCAAAATAGTGTGAACATCGTGTTGGAATGGCTACCATCGGTCTAGAAGAGGGAGCATCCCAAAGGTGTTTAGCGCCATCCTATGAAGTGTGCCCTCCTCTAATTCATCTACTCGTACTAAGGTCATGAAGGCTTAGATGAAAGAGGTGGACACCAATCCAGTTACATCTTAAGTGTAAGTTCAAAGCGATGAAGCGCTTTAAGGTAGCTTATGTGTCCTTAAGACCTCGCTTTTTAAAATCTTCCTCAATGATAGCTATTAATGGTTTGACAAAAATTTTGGTGAATTATAAAATACACATACTTTTGGACGATTCGAGGTCTACACATTTGTGGATTGCGTCGAATCTCCTCAGAACGGGACTCCTCGAGTCTCACGAAATCCTGTTGTGAACGAATCAAGCATATGCCCTTGCCCTGATTCAAGCCACACGGTTTCATTAGCCACAACTGGTTGTCTATAGGTAGTAAAATTAGTGTCCTTATTTCCTGTTTTCCAGGCCCAAACAAGCACTTAATCTCACACTCACCACTCAATTTGTTTAAAAAGTCGGCCTTCTCTTTCGCGTCGTCGATCCAGTATGTTTCCGGGATGAAGTTCACGGGAGCGTCCTTTCGCGAATTGCGCCTGCAGTCATCAGCATAGTGGCGGAGACTCATTAGAAGGCCCAGCTTGTTGGTGAACAGTCCACAATTTGGAATGTGATTAACCTGCAATTGTGGGCACATTAGCATTTACATTAGGACTGGTGTCGACACAGCATTTCAATTTTTTCACTGATCCAAATGGATTTAATGAGACAATTATTTGAAGAAGTGAAGATTTCCCCTCTCATTAAGTGACAGGCTTTTCATGGCAAAGGAATGGGTGATGTCGATTAGTGATGTAGCTACTTGCATGGGCATAGTGATCACCCAAATAACCTTTCAGAAACAAATAACCGTAATCAAACGTTGCATCTAAAATTCACTTCTAATCATGACCATTGTCAAGTGAGAATCTGCACTAATGTACGTGGACGCCAAGATTAATGTGATTGTGAATAAGTCTAGGAAGTGGTGCTTACCATTTGTTCACATTCCCTGAATACTTGATAGTTGAGTTGCATCACAGTCTCTGTCCATCTGAAACAACAGTGACCAATATCTCGCCTATCTATGATCCGATTCCATTCTAGACGGAAAAGCAATGGCAACACTCTAGGCAGAAAACAAAATAGGGTACACTCTTAATATGCTGTTCGTGAACAAACAACAAACACTTGACATACGCGTAATAACTTATGGTCACTCAATGTCTGCTGCTGCAAATTAACTAGTGTTGAAAAAAAATTTGTTCACTCTTACTTCTCTCTTCTAGTGGCTTGCAGAAGTACTGTCTTACAATGAAAGTAACGAGCAGTTCAAATTCATCAAACAGCATCCCATTTCGGGATACGAGTAAGTTGTTTATTTTTCAGGCAAATGCATTGCAAGCATGACAACACTTTCTATGTTCGGAGAGTCTTAACAACCATAAAATGCAGAGCAAAGGTATTAAAACAAATGCTGAGAATGTTACGAAATTTCGCAAAGGCTTTTGATCTATCGACACAGAGCACAATGTCCACAAGCCTGACATCGTGTGGTGTATGTGATGATCCCAGCTTACATATGCGATCCGTTATAGCAATTGAGGAAGAACTTCGGTCTCGGTAGGGATAATTGCTGTTGTATCTCCTTTTTAGTTCCCTGATCGAAATCTAGAACGTCATTCGGAACTGGCAAGATGCACATAAGTTGTCCATCATCATCACTCATGACATTCAACTTAGTGAGCGAATTCCGCAATTTTGTAGCTAGTTTCTCATCCACAGTGTAACCGGCCCCCTCCATTGCTGAGATGTGATTTTGTATGCGTTTTGCCGATGCCTGACCCATGATGCGAACGGGGATCTAGGGCGTCTTATTCCACTAGTTTATGCTCTGCACACGCCACGAGTGATCAAAACGGAGCCAGTAGGTGGGTGAACGTCAGTTGACGTTCCAGTTCCAGATCAATGGATAATGTGCTGGTCTGCACGCGGACTTAAAAGCAAATCACGTGACCTCCACGCCGCGGGTAATTTGCAAGACCTTTACCTCTGGGCCGCAATGGACACGAAAAAAGCCAGGCTGCCGGGACAGACCAGAGAATACTCAAAACTTCATGTTAGTCCACGATCCCGGTGACAGAGAACATAAGCCTCTGATTGCGAGACAGTCACCCTACTTTTGGTGCGATTTGTATACCGTCTGTTAATAGTTACCCCTAGGTGATAGTTAAACAGATTTGTTTTAATTTGAGCCAATATTCTTTTTACTACGAACATTAAAAACGATCAGTTGTTCAAGTAACTTTGCCAATCGTGAAGTAGCAGACAGCCATCATCATGATTGCAAAAGAAACCATTCACCACATCAAGACCATACTTACGAGACCTAATTGACCAACCCAGCTCCTAGAGATTGTAGTAACTAGGACCTAATAGCTATATTAAATTTAATCCAAGGCAATAATGTCGAATACAATCGCAAAAAAAACAGGAATTCCCACAATTCCGAAGGGATGAAAAAAAGCTAAACTTCGTATTTCTGGTTCGCCCATGAGGGACAAAAGTGCAATTTATTATCCAACTTTAAGGGTCAATAAGCTAGATAAGTATGTGTAACAGACGGTCCAGCCTAGTTAGCTAGCAAAACCAATGAAAAATAATATGCAGACGGTGGACAAAGCGATAGGAAAACACAGCCAAGACAAAAATGGTAGGGAATATCACAGAGGCTCACAACTCAGAGAGGGAGGGGCAAGTGCGGATGATGGGAGGGGGTCTATAGCGCTGCGGCCTGTCCAACTTGGTGAATGAGGGATTTAGTGGAGAGCATCTGCGATGTGGCAATGAGGAGGCGCCAGCAACGGCGCGCAGCGGCAAAGCGAAGAGCCGCCACCTCCGCGTAAGTACAACCACCCACAAAAGCTACCACCACCGTCTGTCCGTGCGACAGAGTTCTCCACCCTCCCTCTCCCGCCCCCGTTGCCATCGGCGCTAGCGAGACACGTCCCAGGCTCTTCGCGACTGGTGAGAATAAAAAAATATTGAGATTGGTAAGATGATTCAAACGCAAAAATAGAAGCGTCACTGACCTCTCTCATCGATGTGCAAAAGAGTAAGGGCACGTGAGAGTTGGTCCCTTCTGAGCAGTTCGGTTCCGTTGAGGAGGGAACGTCCGGTGTTGGCAGCACCGCCTAGCCCATCGGCCCAGAGGGACTCGGCCAACCGCACGACCACGGGCACGTGCTGGCCGCCGAACACGTAGGAGGGTGAGACAGCGGGCTTGTCCACACCTAGGCTCGCCTGTGACCGCATGCTCAACTGTAGTTGGCGATGCAGGTGACTAAAAGGCGAGACATCTTTTCAGCACTCAAAGCTAGCCACTGCCTTCCAACATGCAGAAAAATTTTGCTTACATTCATTAAGGTGCTCAAATGAAGTCGCGATTTATTTTACTTTAGATTTCGAAGAATGAAAAGGCTTGCTTAAATGTATCCCGATATAAACCTAAACTCTCGAAGTGGATTTCCCCTTATCGAGAAGAAATGAAATGGGAAGGAACATACCTAATACGGTGATATCGACGCGTTCCATTTCATACCAAAATAGGTAATGAGGAAGACTTTATTCGAATCCACTGCTTATTCAAAAAAAATTAGTTTGCATCAGCTCTTTTGCTTTACTGATTTCTTCTGAACGGTTTAGTGCTGTTGCAACTGTTGAGCGTGTAGAAAGATGCTACTAAATCTAGTGTATTTTGGGGGCACCCTTGTTAGTTCCACCACTATCTTCGACATATTAGTACAGCCCAGTTTGGGAAATTAAAAGATGATTCCTTCTCTTCCTCCCCAAAGATATAAAAGGACGAAGGAGAGCAAGTTGGATTTTTAATTACCATTTCGAGTATCTGAGACGTGTGAGCTGCCTATAATGCTCTTAATTTCCAATTTGAGCTTCGTAAAGACAGTTGAATATCCGTATGGGAGCACTAGGCTTTGATCTAGGTTTCCCAAGTGGAATAATGCGTAATATTGCCCTTTTTGATCTACGAAAGGTCTTCTTAGCGGACCAAATAAATTCTTTCGGAAAATCTAGCACAAAATCCAAGCCTTCATAAAAAGCGAGTTAGTACATTCGAGTCCATAAAACAAATGATCAAGTACCAAATGCAACGTGGCACATTCTAAATAAAATATTGACAATTCCATGGGCATAAAAAATGTAGAGATTGGATAGATGAATGGATGGAAACCTACTTGTAGGTGGATTTTCTGCGTTTAATAAGGCGCTCAGTGGCACTGGCGAGTTTCTCAGCATTGGTGGGTGCGAGGACGAGTCGAAGAGTGGAGCGGGACGACGACGATGAAGACGATGCCGATGCCCTTACCTTCTCGCCGTGAGACTGCGTTGACGCCATTGGTGCGTCACGGGGACGTCGAGAGTATAGGAGGCGAAGACGACGCAACGCCACCAAGACGGGGTAGATAGAGAAGCCTACGGCATGCTGGATATGCCGGACCACCTGACTGTACAGCTCCTCACCTAGACCGTCATGCGTGATGGAGAGGAGGCAGAGCAGGCGCACCGCTTCCGTCAAGCGGTCACCAAATCTGGCGACCGAAAGAGCAGTTATGAATCATAACTACCGATAATTATTGTGCGGAGAATGGTATCCCTCAAGCCGAGATACACAAAACACTGGTTCCTTAAACACCGTAAACGTTTTTTTTACCACATTGTGGTTCGATTGTGAAGTCTATTCTAGCAGTAAACGTTTTATAACCAGACATTACGGATGGGGATTGTATTTACAAGCATTAATTAATTCATATTGACATGTTTAAATTTGTGAGCTTTGTGGGAGGAATTAATAAAGTGGACGTCGGCTTTTAGAGATTTTCGAGCATCACTGTGAAGGGTCTGTAGTTGAGACATTGAAGAGATATCAGAACAGATGTAGTGACTTATTGATTCTAATTGTGGTTTGTTAGGCATCGCTAGTGCATTAGCATTGATCTCAAGCACGTTTAAGAGACAGCTTACAAGCTGGATGAATGACCAAATACAGGTCATTTATTGATAGGGTAATCACGAGTGTGACCATCCTTAATCACCTCCACCTGTCTCAACCTCTGATCTCGGCTGGTATTATTGCTCGACCTGGATTGATGAGCAGTGAATACGCATTACAGTGGTCATCCCTAACAAAAATAGCACATAGCGACAACTGATCATCTTTCAGCTCTACTTCCTTCAGGGAGATAGTTTGGAGGCTCACAGGACCAGTTATTTTAGCTAATATTGAGGGCGAAAAAAATTGCCGCAATGGATGAACTGCCTATTATCATTGTTTCAAATCAGTGCTGTTTGGCAACCGACTAGAATGCAGTTCGTAATGGTGAGCATCCGTGAATAAAGCTACAGGCACTTGTTGACGGATTCACACAAAATTGATGAGCATGCATCAGCACTAGCGACAAATAAAATAGCTCTTTGCCCTTATTCCCGAGTTTGGAAAGGGACAAATGGACGCGAAGGAAACAACCGAAAATTAACCCCTCGCCCTCCACTGCAGTACAAACAGACGGGGATAGAGTACATTAATCAGTTACGACCAATGGTCAGCCCACCCAAGTGACTTAGTCCCATCTCAACGGAGAGCAGGTCCCACCGTTGAAAACAAAAGAGGGGTCGGGAGTTTTTTACAAACGAAATAAATAACTAGACGACAACAGTTGACTTCGAATAAAGGATCCTGTTTTGTCCTGCGTAACTCAGGACATTTCAGAGGTAAGGTAGATCACTGATACCGCGAATCAAATGAGCCTTTAAAAAGCAACCAGACAATCGTGGTATGCATTTAGATGAAAGGGAAGCATAAAAGAGAACCACTTGGAAGTCTGGTGAGGAGACTTGGTACACAGTGAAAAGAAAAAACGCCCCCATCGCGACTTTGTGTAATGACTCGTAGCAGTACACAGAAAACCGAGTGAGCCTGTAGGGAAGGATGACGTTGGTTTAAGGATTAACGAAAGACAGACCTAGTGGAGAGCCACTCGAGAGCGAGCCGGACAGGCTGACAAGTGGGGTCGTCAGCACAAGTGCCTGTGGCGGCTTCAGGAGGCATGGATTCATACGCTTCCTGCTGGGACGATGACGCTGACCCTGCCGACGCCGACGATGGTGATGAGGATGACGGAGAGGCCACCGGCATTGCCAATGCACCTCCGCTTCCCGATTGCAGGATCTCTGTCTGCGCCGCCAACAGGTCCTCAACACGCTCCTCGTTCGCCATCTTCCGCATCACCTATCGCCCACCCGCACACAAGGCATCCATCGCATTAGACCACCGCGTTTCCTCTTCAAGTTACTTTACAGACCAAGCCTACCTCCTCAAGACAGATGAAAAGGGCAGTGAGTTCCTTGCGCACAGAAAGAATGGGCTTCAGTTGGGAGGAGAGATTAGTGAGACTGGCGACACTGGGTATGCGGGGACCTTCGCCAGGATTCGGCACACTTTGATCCAGTGCAGCCAGCGAAAATCCCAGGCCTGTGCGTGAGTCCTCCAGCATGGAACGCTGTGCCTGTAGCCACTTGTGCACGGTCGAGATATGCGCATTTCTCACATCCTACAGGTAACGATGGAATGCTACTCGTTTACTTTAAGTAAAATGTGATAATTAGGTGGAGATTGTGGTACCTTGAAGCAGCTGATATTGGAGCTACTTAAGTTTAGTTTGCTGGGCACTATGTCCCCCTTTTGCACATTTGGGAGTTCTACAACACCTAAAAAAGTGAACAGTTGTGTTCACGCACGGTGCTTACCGTTATCGATTCCGATAACTTCATGAATGAGTGCCTCAAAAGTGGTCGGAACCATGAATGGCGTGATATAGTCCAAATCTAGAAAGTAATGGGGAAAACGATAACCTTTGTAAATGACACGCTTTATGCAATAGTAGTCACTCCATGTCAAAACCATCCTCAAGGGGACAAGTCAAAAATATCGACTTACTTTTTGTTAAAAGTAGACTCCTTTTTCGCTAGGTCACAGTAGGAATATGATGCAAGCTACTATTTTTCGTAAGCCCATTTTTAAAAACACTAAGTGTATCAATAAGCCTAGTTCGATAAGTCACTGTGCCTTGCCTCAAGTAAACTATTTATATGCATTCGTTTAACTGAACGAGACTTGCATTAAGAATGACGCAGACGTGTAAAAATGCCCCGAATAGTCTATAACTTCGATAATAGTGACCTAACTTTGCAACAAACCATAAGACATTATGAGGACTTATTTTGACGAGGATAAACTCAAGGTACCATCGTTCTTTATTGAAACATTTTCTGATAGCTGTCAACTCACTTCTACTAAAGAGAATGAACAATGGTTGATGTTGTGATGTGAGGGATGATGAATCCCGATCATCGGAGGCAATGGTGACCTCTGAACTGGCCAACTTGCTGGTTCTGACTTGACAAATAGCAGAGCTGAGACCAGCTGCAGAGACCTGCGCCGCACTGCCAAAGGCATGAAGCTAAAAAAAGAAGAAAACAGCCTATCATCGTTTTCCAAACGTCCAAGGAATGCACTTTGCTCCATAAACTGTCAGATGGTTGAATAACTGCACCATTGATGCGTTGTTGGAACACTTAACTGTGGGTTCCGATTCACCGGAATAATCTCCTGCCTCATATAATTTGCTAAAAAATGAGGCAATTTATAGAAAGGCATACAGTTCTTAAAATTCGTTGCTAGTTGCGCGAACAAGATCCGTTAGAGGATGATCAATCATAAATACAAGGCGAACATTTTAGAGGGAGCTAAAATAAAGGTCTTTTTCAAATCGTCTGCACGACGCGAAAGCGTACGCTGACGTCTGTTGGCGCTTGACTAGCATGAAGGACAGTCTCCAAAACATGCCCCAGCATCTGTCCGAAATGATACGGCCATGAGGTGTCACCGTGGAGAAAGTAATTGGTGTAGACCTCGGGAAGGTTCAATGAGATTAGATCGACATCAATTGGGATCCAACCGAAGGAGAGATCAGCAATCTGAAGATCATCCCCTAGGACACCGCGCGACTCTAGCAAAGTTTTGACCGCTACCGTCTAGGGTTAATGCAAGAGTAGATGATAAACAACTGCTATTACCTGTTTAGGAACAAATGCGACCAGTCTGCACCTCTTTATTTGAGCCTTGCGATCTACTTCGGTGTGTTCGATTATAGTTTGAACAGCTTTCTTGGTGGGAGTAATTATGTAGACAAGCCTAGAAGGCTGCATGATGGCTGCGAAGTGCTGGGAGTACCTGGAAAGAGAAGCCTCTGGAGGTAGTTCCTGGATTTTGAAGACTTTCTTCACTCCAAGGCTGGAGAGTACCTGCATAGATACTATGCGATCCATGGCTCGAAGCAATGTGGTCTCGATAAGCACATGCTTTTCTCCGGGAAGCTGTGCGTGTTTGGAAAATAAAAGTTAAGAATAAGGATTACCTTTTTGAGGAATACCTCAATGTTTGCAAGGGTATGCGTCTTGAGACTCTCCAGAGGTATATTCATGTTGATGACAAAGATCAAACTAAATCCGGTTGGTCGTCATAGATCTAAGAGGATGGAATTAAGGTAGGAGACTGCATTTTAGTTGAAATCTGATCTGTCTTGAGGTTATGAACCGCATGTGAATTCCTCAGGTAATCACAAATTTAACAGTGAAGACTCTTAGGCAGCTAAAAGCATATAACACTAACGACTTTTTTGTATGCTCTGCAGAAAAATTGGCATCCGGGTACAGCATAATTTCTTTGAAAACACCCAGTAATTACCGGAGAAAAGTTTTCATTCAATATTTCTAAGAGTTCCATTGGATATGCATGGAGATTAACTTGAACGAGCATCCACATCAAACGAAAATGAAATTGCGTATTGCTCTAGCCTGATGTTTCCATTGGAATGGGATTTAAGTTAAAAACTGTATTTGAGAACATTTCCTGATTTTCCACAATAAAGTGAGAATAAGAACAACTGAGCAATGGCATCTTAAGACTACACAAACCTATAAGGATGGACAATGTCGACTCGATACAAGTGAGGAATGAGAGAATGTAATACCAGAGCCATAAATAAGGTTGGATTGAAGTAATTGAAGCAAGCAAACATACTATGCACACGATTCCAATAAAAAAGCACAACTAAAGCCCACCCAAACACCTACTATAAACCATACTGAATGCAACTGGTAAACGATGGGTCAAGTGAAGTTGACGACCAATCAGCCCTATTGAATATCAAAGGCTGATGTAAAGCATGAAGTGGCAATGTGCCAGATTAACTACGAAAAACACTACCCTTATGTGGTAAAGTGCTATGATTCAGCAAAACCTTGGAAGGATATTAACAATGAACTCGAGCCAATGAACAAACAGCGAAGTCGCCACGACAGGGGGCATGTGAACGATTATCGATGTTTTTCATTTTAGCGGTATTGTGGATGAAGAGAAACAATTTTCCAACATATTTTTCGAACAACCT
This sequence comes from Taenia solium, assembly GCA_001870725.1. Lineage (NCBI taxonomy): Eukaryota > Metazoa > Platyhelminthes > Cestoda > Cyclophyllidea > Taeniidae > Taenia > Taenia solium. The sequence goes on from MIEF01006664.1 coordinate 45,067, forward strand.
GTAATTGTTTCCAATAAGATTAAATAGATTAGAGCTAATTTGGAGTGAATTTTACCAGTTATGTCTAGAGGTAAACTTTTAAAGATAATGTTGTCTTTGTGGCATAGGTGCTATTTAATTTAAGGTTCCATATTCTCACTGATACTAACAGGCATTATAGCTCTGCAATAGCGAAACCAAGAGCTCGTGGCTAAAAGGCTATCTGATCTTGTCTTTTAATGCATAACAATGTGGATGGAAGAGATTTAACCGAAATATGCAAACATAAATAGTTTCTGAATATATTAGAAGAAAAGGCGGGACATTTTGACGTGGATTTTGCAGTACTGAGACTGGACATGTCAAAACAGCAGTATTTGTAACCCTAGGACTCAAGTATGAAGCGAATTGATCGTAGGTTTAAACAATTTGAAGTGTTACCGTATACCTTCTTGTTGCGTATAAGAGGCCACAAGTTCGCGCCACAATGCAGGCATCCTTTCGCAGATTTTGATGCAGCCTTCCTTTTGAGCGTAATACTTAGATTCTTTAAATGCACCTTCAGGCGAGACGCGAATAAACAACATTAATCTGATTGAGGCAAACTCGTTGTAAATGCCTTGGCTCCGCTACCCCATATTCCACCTCTGCTCATAATCAAGATGTCTAGAAAAGGGAAGAATTCTCTGCAATGATTAACTGCTAATTTTTTAGCTAGATATCATAACAAAGGGGTGATAGTACCTCATCTTTATGAAAAGTTGGGCAGGACTTCTGTTTTACCCTCGAAGTTGTCGGCATGCATCCTCATAACCCTTTCATATAAGTAGTTTTAAAACAGCAGATGGCATATCTGTTAGTTGGGACTTATAATTGTGCTGAAAATTCTTCACGAATACCAAGTTGTTATGTTTGACCATGACTATAGTGCCACTGGGTGTGTTCTCACCTTAGTATTATTGGAAACGGTACTCAGTTTTGTGTCTTCAATTCGGATGTCTTCTTGGTATGATTCGAACCGTTAGTTCACAAATCACATTACTAAGCGTCAGTTCATTTGCATATTGCAAGTGCAGAGTGGACTGTTGCATTTCCGCTGTAGTTGATAACCTCGTATTCGCCTATTCATAGACGCCCTTGCCCCTTGGCCTCGTACATACTCACACTTCGGGACCCTTTGTCTACGAAAGTGAGTCGCCATTAGTGCTTTTCTGGGATGCATTTTGTTAGTATGAAAGCGAGGGGTGAATATGACTCTAACCAGCAGTGCCTATGGATGCTGAGCTTAAGCACCACTTTCATAGTGGTGGATAGTGTACGGAGTCACAACTCAGTAGCAATAGTGTTTCGTTTTTGAATTTAAGAAACATTTCTGCACTTAGATCATAATTAATTATTTGGTCCGACAGGTATTACTTTGTTTGTTCAAACTGCCGGTTTCGGTCACTTGGGTGGCTATGTTGTACTAGCCGGTTGGCCATCCTTTGGACCGTGCCAACAACCCCCAATTCCTCTGTTTTCACAATATATGTATTAGGCCCTGGTACTACGCCTGACTTTACCTTCAAGGAAGTGTCGGGACGCTAAACGGCATCCCATGAAGGCTATTTTGCTGCAATTTTGTTAATCCGATGAGGCTCTGGATTTGAATCGCCTTGGCTTTGTGCTAAAATTTTCACAAATTAAAACGCATGGTTGATGTAGATTTCTGTAGTGTTTTCACCTATGGTTGGGAATCTATCACCAAATCTATCTAGTTAAGGACTGAATGTGGCGTCTTTGTCAGTATATATCATTTATGAAAAAATGGATTGCTAATGAATAAATAGCTTGTTTTGAATGTCCCTTTTAGGCAGAAGGTGGGAGAACGATTCGCACTTCGTGCAAGACGACAACTCTGAGTCTCATAAGGCGGCGAGGAGCCCATCAACCCGTTCCCCTTGAGTCTGCACTGGTTCTTTTCAACCTAAGCTAGTAAATGTTTCACAGCCCAATCAAACATCAGAAGTATATATGTCCCATTTTGAAAGCAACTTTTATTAATTTTAGTCAAATACATACCCTATCCCCATCTCCATTCAAAAGAGAGTAATATCATCAATGCCTACGTCTTCAGAGCGAGTTTCATTTGATATGAGCAGTAGAGTACGGAGGAGAAGAGTAGAACTGCATCTAAAAAAACAGTAAGGGTACAATTAATCGTAGTGACTTCAAGATAATAAAGGTCAAATGATATCAGCTAATTCGCAACAAATTCTAAAAGCGTTTACTTGCTAATGGTGCCCTCGTTTCCATCAATCGTACGGCTTCGAGGACGATAGTCTTAGCCAATGCTTTCTCGTGATAGGAAATGTGTCAAAGCATATCTAGACCGCTCGCATCTTCAGAGCGTAAGTTTAGTGCCAGTTACAGAATACTCTCTAACTCATGCGGCAATCGTTCACCAACTTCCTGTCAAACAGCTGTTTGAGATTCTTATTGCAAATCCTCCCGATATTTTAGTCGTATGATCTGCCTACAACCATGCGAATAAGTTTTTCGTATTTCTGATGCTTTTAAACACTCCTTCACGAGCTTCTCAACAGAGTGAACGCTCCAGGGCGTGAACCAAAAGCAGCAATAATAATGCCATTTCCCGTATGAAATATTCGGTGTTTTGATTACCTTTCAGGGCTGCCTCCTAGAACAGTAAAAAATGGAACATTGATAGCTGAGCCGATTTCTCCGGTTCATAGCAAACTTTCACAAGATCGCTAACCACTTAAAAATGCCTTGGAACCACACCATGCAGATTGTAGCAAAACGTGAAGTTGATCTACAGTACAGGGCGAGAGGTCAGAAAACCAAGAGTGCCTAAGCGCGACTTGTACCGACCTGTGTCCAAGTACATTCTGTCACAAATACGAGACAGCTCGGCATTCCCGAATGTTACACACTAGGCAGTCGAACAAAATAGTAGGTGGTTTGGCAGGCGAAGTATTAGCTCACCTTTCATTCTACATGTACTTCACATTGAAATAAAAATGGGGGTTGTGGTGCGTGTCATCAGTTTGAACCACATGGTGCTTTGATCAAACAGAAGGCCTGAAATTAGCCCAGTTTGCTCTTTGTTTACCAGTGTGTTTATGAAGCGAAGTTTGTATGAGCGACGTACCTGTACTAATGCATTTATTTATGAACATAGAGGTTGGCAAAATGTTGGTCGCAGGTGCTTGTGCTGCTACCGATGAGGGTGGCATATACTAGGCTTACCAACCCTACTCGGCGGTCACCTCGACAAACCATTAAAATTCGCACCTTAGGCAATCACCGTGTATTACTAGCTAAACTGCAGTTTTCAATATCTGGAATCCAAACACTAACTCAACGGCACAGTTCAATTTTAATTCTCCACTGTTTATTTAAACAAGGGTGCAAGAAAGAGGATTGTCAAGCCCTTATTGAGTATATTCATCTAATCTAGAGTGCCACTATGTGTTCACAGACATTACTCACATGGATGTGTAAGCATTGTCTTAATGAAGAACCAGCCGGAATCGAAGTTGGTTAAGAAGCAAAAGAAGCTCATCATATTACATGTCTGGAGTAGGGCGAATCCCAAACATCGAATCCTCTGTTCCCAAGATGGCGACAAGCGTCTCGACTACATTGGTGAAATAACAGCTTCGGTAAGCACAGGTAAATTGAATGGCACTTTAATGACATTAGAACCTTCTAAATGCTTACCAACGAGTCACAAATTGCATACACTTTGTTGGCATGAATAACGAATCTTTCAATTATCCAGAGACTGAAACTTATCGAGACCCATATGCCTAAAAGTAAAAGTAAATGTATTGTGTTTATTCTATAAACTACGCAGAAGTTCTGCCATCTCATGATGCTTTTCCGCAACTGATATGCTTGGCATGACAGTGTTGCGTGAACACGATCAAACTACTCTTGTCCAGTCATGTTGCCTGGGGTTCATGGGGTCGTTCGATTTCGATCAAGATCATGCAATCAGATCCATGAAATGGATTCAAAAAGACTTTTCTGTGTACTCGTAGCATGGTTATTGTTTGATTTATTAAATAACAGTTATAATTTTGGCTTGAAAGCCTCTTAGATTGCATAGGAGAGAACTTCAAAAAAGTATGAACATTAAATTTGACAAAGTAAGGTAGAACTGGGTTAATTAAGTCATTAAAGATGGAAAAAGACTTACAATTTCCTTCACTCCAGCTGTGAAAAGTGAGAACAAATATGTAGGTAAAAGCAGCCCCAAATAAGGCTGCAAAAGTTCTAACGAGGGAGCTTTGTTTTTTGTTACCCTTCGTCGCACCTTCGCCAAGCGCTGATATTATCAACTCCATCCAAGGAATGTAGATATAGCTTTAAATAGACAAACCAAATCTCAGATTATCCAAAAATCTAAAGCCTCAAGGTAGATGATAGGCATAAGGAAGGATGCATAGACCCCGTAGTGGCTTATCTTGGAAACAATGTACGGAATTTTACAAACCATTGCCGCAAACAGGTAAAAAAAATTAGTGAACAGACGATAGCTGAGGTTACTAGGGCTATATGAATCACTGTTTAGTGACAGGATCTATCGCATTCCGCAGTGCGATAAAAAAAATCTTCAACCTCATCTTGACTTACTGCTTTAAAACATTGTACAAGCCAACGTCAAAGTATCTGAGTGCAGAAAAAAAGATAATTAGATGGCAATATAAATAATAATGAAACAATAGAACATCGAAAAGTATGAAATCACATTTGATACATGTTATTTTAGCCATTTAGTTGCTTGATCTTGTGTAACGTGGGAATAATTTTTCGAGATATTAAAGTACCTCCAAATTTCCGACGATGTAAATGCGACCATTACGCAACAGGGACCCTCTGGCATCAAGCATTCTGTCTTAACCTCCACTCTGAGCCACCGTCCAATCAGCGAGGCCTCCTTCCACATCCTTTCTGCATTAGAATCGCCCTTGACAAGTTGGGTGGTGTTTGGACCAAATGCAGGTGAGAGAAGAAGCTGCTGGAGGTCTCCCAAAAGCCGCGATAGGTTGTAGAAAATGACGTAGAAGACGTTGAAACGAACGGTGAACATGTAGGCGGCAAAGCATAGAAGGAACCAGTCCACTGGCACATCCCTACCCTTGAGTATTCGTTCAAAAGGTGCCGCAAGAACATCCACGAAGTTGACAGAACAAATGGCGTATTTGTGCACCAAACACCAAAAGGTAATTCTCAATGCACGAAGGAGAATTCGACCCAACGAAAGAGTCCGCGCCACTGTGGCTTTACCAAGAAATTGTTTGGGAGCCATCTGGAAGGGTCCGCTCCATTCAAACTAAGATAATTAAAAAATGGGAGTAACATGAGCCGAGAGACTTTCCAGGGCATTCACAGAATTAGGTAAAAGTAATTCACGCATCATAGCGATAAAGTGGGACTTACCAATTTTTCACACGCCAATAAAATGAATAGTTAGTTCACATCTGTTGACTTTGTTCACTTATTAAAATACCTGATTTAAGTGACTCGCAATTAAGCCGTTGATCTAAAAATGACTCTTCAATGTAGCTGAAAAACATGATCAGTAATTCATGCGATCAAAGTATTAAAGTGAAATTTTAACTACGCAGGCTCCTCAGTCTCCGCAGCTTGTACTTAAGCTTGGTGGTGTGGCCAAAGTGTCATGCCGACGGCTCCCAAGTCCGACCACACTCAAATGATAAATCTCTTCGCCTCCATCTCACTAGGGCTTATTGTAACTTCGGAGAAGGCTCGGAGACTACGCTGGCTGCAGAAGTTAGCGAACTCGATCAAGTAAGGCAACTAGCCTCTACGTCAAGACTTGAATGATTTGAAAAAGCCAATTGTGCCATTAAATACGAAAACAAACAATATCTCTTCCAAACATCCAGCCCAGTAGTACAGAAATGAGAGCAAAGTGAGAAGGAGAAGTAAAGGAATAATAAAAAACTCCTCAAATCTACCATAAAGTTGGCCTTTTATTGAATGGTTCCGACTTTGGGAGGACGTGCCTACCAATGGCGATTGGTAATAAGAAACGCGAGCCTGCTTGAGCAGCACAAAGCCAATAACCGCCCCTCCTCTATTGCAGCACACAGAAGGGGTGAAGGTCCCGGCGCTGTGGAGCTGCGGAAAAACATGGCTGACGTTGGGATCAAATGTCTTTCCTCCTACACGAAATTTTAATAGGCTCTTTCCCCTACACGTTGGTAATTTTTGAAGCAGTGACCTATGTAAAAGAATGGGAAGGAAAGCGTATGGGTGAGGAATGTGTACAGTGATTTGGTATTTTATTTGCTAAGTGTTTGGTTGCTCTTTCTCTTCACTTTCCACGAATTGCACCTGCTCTAGGAGGTGTGATCCGCGAATCGTCTCAGCATAGCGTCGTGAGACAATTTAAGCTTATTTGACGGCTACGCTTCCATCCGGCTGTGGGACCATTAATATCACTCGCCCCAAAAAGTTTTTGAGATAGCTTGCTGTAATGACTCACCATAACGCATCAGAATGCATCAAAATGTTGTAATTAGTGTGAGCTGTAAAGCGTATAATTGAGTCATTTTATTGGTGCGATACCCTCTTCGTGCTTCCCACCAAATCTTTATAGTTGGAATCACCATAAACGTCAACTGAGAGGAGCTGATGCGACTCAAGCTTGGACGCTTCACGGACTGTGTTGAACCCAGTCTAAAAGATGCAGACGTTATGGAAGATGGAAGACGAATTGTGTATTACAGGTAAAAGGCTAAAACGCCAAGAACTCAGAGCTTTTACTGACCTCTAATGCGGACACTGCAACGATCGGTGACATCCACACTAATTGGGAAAGTTGTACAAGGCAAGCAAATGGGAAACACACCTTCTTCTTTCCTTGTATGTTATATTAACACATTGTTTTTATATCATTCCACGACTGCCTTGTGATGCGAAATGGCTCTTTAATTACATCTTTCGTTGAGGAAAACAAGTATAGCAATGGTTAATTCCAGACTATCCGTTCACTGCTCCACACTTCTAAGGCACACACCAATTCGCCTCCACAAGACTATGGTTGCTTTGGTTCGGACACTTCAGACGGAATACTTTCTTGTACATTTCTAGTTGAAGACCAAACTGTCAGGACTGAGATCCACCTTGTACATCCCAAATGTGTTCAAAAAAATTAATTCTTTGAAAACAGTCTGGAAACAGTAGATCAATAGGAAGAAAGTTCCATTCATTTAGGCCAAAGAACGACCTCTTACCACCTTGAAACGGAGTCATCAGAAAAAAAATATAACTTGGGATGGCGAGTCGATGCTATTAACGCCTACAATGCCATTTCTGAAAAGGATGCGCACTACATTGTCTTGGCATCAGGCAAGCAGTAGCCGAAGGGAGGTAGTTATGGAAAGGATTTTTGTGTTTTAACAACCAAGTATTTCGATTTTGAGTTTCTTAAGATGCTCAAGAGTATCTTTAAAATACTTTAATAAACCTTACAATTTTTTCGGCAATATTGTCAGCTCAGCAGCTTTAAAAGGTTAATATTACACCTCTCGCACCTCCAATAAAGCATGTCCCAATTTGCCATTCGGTCAGAGTGGCGAATCGAATGAAAGTATGCCCGAAGCCCTACCTCATGCTGGCCATCGCGCCACTGTAACCAGTCAGTGAAGAGGACGAAGGAGGTGGGCATGAAGATACCAGTAGCAGCGGGAAAGCCGATGGACTCGGAAAGGAGACGCCTCCAGCCCACTGGCGTCTCCTGCCTCGCGTAGTCACAGCACAATAACATCGCGCGCACAACCTGGGCGTAAAACCCCGCGTAGCTCAGAGATGATGCATGAAGGTGCCATTTGAAGTCCTGAAGGCAAAACCGCACTCGTTTAGAAAGGCGGTGGGTTATGCATTCCCACAAAACCAGCTGCAGCAGTAAAGTGACAGAAGAGTAACACCTGGAAGACGCAATCATTTAAAATGTAGTTATCATACTCATCTTTAAACCACCAACACTTTATCTGAACCAAAATTCATGTCGAATTGCGCCCATATGGGTGGAACACAAAATAACGCTCAAATGTGCCCACAAATTTAGTACTAAACACTATCTCAATTGCGTAAACATCCGGTGAAATTGAGGGCTACGGAACACTCAAAGTGAGCTTGAGAATGTAAAACTTGATTATTTAACTTCTCCTTATTTTTGTAATTAGTTAATCTTTTGCTATGTTAAAGGTACATTTTCTTCAAACTTATTCGCCCTTAAATCCATCAATGGTGAAAAAGATGTATTAGTGCATGCAAGAGTAGGGATTGGAAAATTTCTCTGGCGAAGTTAACCTTCAATTTTTTATTATGTTTTTCTAACTATTTAGCACCTTTACAGCAACGATCTCAATTATATTTCCAAGCATGGAAAGTGGATTAAATAGTATTTTGCAATATGATTTCGAAGCCGTAATTGGTAAATGTTAGTCCCGTTTTCTCACGCGGATCTTCCATAGCAAATTAGCGGAAGACTCATTTCTGTTGCCCGGCTGATTCCACTGGGAGGGATGAAAGATAATGCGTTATGGACACGTCTGCTTAGGCAAGCGGTGCCATCGAATCCAAACGAAACTTCGAAGTAATTGTGTCCACATGACTGAGGTTTGGCAGTTACCCTTCAAATGATTCGTCAAGTCCATTATAAATTTTCTCCTTTTTTAGGCTATGAATGTAGCAAGTATGCTTCGGATTGCCTTTGAAGTAAAGGATATAATTTATGTTATCTGATAACTTAATCATTCAGTTAGCGAAAGCCGACGCTGCCATAGCAAGCAACTTGCATTTTTATAGCGACTAACAAAGTAGATTACGCTACTTAGCCCTCCGCAAACAGCACAAACACGCGTAGTTGAGTAAATTCACTTACTATCCATGGTACATAGTCCATAACCTTAGAGATGAATCCAAGAGTTAGGAGGCCAAAAATTTGGGGCAGGATTTTGCTTCCACGTAGACTTCGACCGATGATTGCTAAGAGAACCATGATTCCGACGGTAACTACCATGAGGGGCAGCCCATATAGACTGATCATCATGCCGATTGACACAAATTCGGTGATTTGGATTTTCTACGAGCAAATCAGTTAGCCGTTGTGTTTAGATAACTCACATAGGGCGCATTGAAGATGTTGACTAGGAGGCATATTATGAAGAACGCGGCTAAATAGGGCACCATCACATAGTAGCTTTCAACTTCAGTATAATCTGTGCCTACTGTGTTCTGCAAAGTCATCATTACTAGTCCAGCGGAAGACTTACATACAGTCCCCAGATTGATCGCCCGGTAGCGTAAGAGAGGAAAAGATAGTCAGTGCCAACTGAAACGGTTTTTAAGTTGCTGTACAGTCATACCAGCCCTTGTGCAGAACAAATGCATTCCAATGATAAAGGAGCAATAGAAGAGCACGTAAAGCAGAACTTCGAAGCCGTGGATCTTACCCATTGGACTTGTTGATAGAATGCGTTGGTGGTGTACAGGCGTAAATGCAGTGTGTGTCGGCTGTTTACAGTAAGCAAAGATGTCATTGGATAGTGGGTCGCAACACAACTTGGTCTTTGCTATACTTCTATTCGTTTACACGCGTACACTGTTACACATTGTGAAAGTCCTCCCACCTGTTTGGTTGCAAATTAGCGGCTAACTCCGACACACGACTCCTAGGTTCTTCCAAATGAGCAGGTATTGCGGTTCAATTGAATATGCCAAAGCATGACAGTTTGATGTTGTAAATTGGAATGAATTAAAGTGGTAGAGCTGGATAGTGACGGTGATGCGTGAGAGGTCTCCAGACTTTTTGCTCAATCCCCCAACCAATAAGCCTAATGTCAGCGTAGTGATTTAATCAGCTCTTGCTTCCCTTAAGTATGTGAAATGTGTAAATGTTCGCGGCATTACACTCCTACGAGTATTATGGAATGCATTTTGGTACTTGAAGAAAGTTCTTACTATGGTGACCATCAGAGGATAGTGCTATTTTTTCTGTGTCGAGAGTCCACTGCTGTACTATTATTAAAAAAGTCGTAAAAAGCTCACTTTCGATGCTTTAATAGAAATACCCCGTTCAAGTGAGATAAACTAAATTTTCATCAATATCGAATCAAGCAGGCACCCAATCCGATTCGTTATGGCTTTGTCAGAACAAAAGGATGGTGTCAAAACTCCTTTATTTTTAGACAGAGGTCCATCCATTTGCTTGACTCGCATAGCCAACCTGTTAGGTGTTTGCCTTCATTAACAAACGCAGTCATCGCTGGGTACATTTCCGATCACATGAAGGCTTGCATTACCAACCTTTAACTGTTAAAAATGATCAAAACTTCGTTTGATTTATCATGATAGGAATTTTAGCCTATTTCTAGGTGTATTTTGCATCATTTATTGTGACATGAACGTGCGCCAACTTTGGCACAAGTGCAATAGCGCTTATCCTTTCATTTGCGCATCAAACTGATGATGCCAACGTCTTGCGTCGAGAAAATGACATTGCCATTGATAGAGAGGGTTATAAAAATAAATTCGTCCCTGTGAAGGGCGGGAGAATGGTAAGACTCTGTGAGATGATCTGCTTGCATGGCAATGCACCGGTTCCACACTGTAGAGGGGTATGACTGATGATATAATCGTGCTCTATTGCTGGACTTCGTCATGGATTTTTCCAACTTTGTCCACATGAACTAGTGGAAAACCTAGCTTAACCTTGCTATTGGTCCCTCGTACTAGAAATAGTGCTTTCACTGAGACTTTTACCCAAAAATACGCAAACAACTGCTCTGGCCCTCAAGGTATTCCACAAACGCCCTATTTCACTTTAAACCCTGTCATACCGCCCTATTTATGGCTTCAAAAAGGGAAGGTGAAGTGACTGACTCTTTTCAGCTCAAGTTTACAGGTGGTTTTGCTGTCACACTTGAACTACATGGACAAATGGGTATTATGCAACTATAATTGTGTACTTGGAGGGTCACAGCATAATGCTTCCATGAAAGTTGTGGATGCGTGTCACCAGCATCTACGTGGGCGAAAGAGCCAGATCACCTACCCCGACGTAGGTTCACGAAGATTTTCATAAAACCTAGCTTACTTCTTTGAGCAGAGAACGATGAGTAGCAGCACCCGCACGGAGCGGAGTTGCCATCCCCCAACTAGTGCATACCCGTCCAACGTTCAAGCGGGACCAACCAATGCAATTGACCAAAACAGCGCCACTGATGTGTCAACACAGTTTTGATACCTGATTAGACCCAATTCTTAACGAATGCCAATTTCGTTCGAATGATAGACACCTCATTTTCCAAATTCTAGCACCTTGACCTGTGCCACCTGCGAAGCGCCATTCCATCTTACTGATTTGACGCATTGTCTACTGACTCCTGTAAGTAGGACTGAAGGGGGAAGCACAGCATAAGTAATCGTTGAGACCCGCCCCCAGGGGATTTGCAAAACACTTAAAAACAGCCACCGAGAGATCCAAACGAGGAGCACAACAAACAACTCCGATCGAATAAAGGTGATGTGGAGAGTACCAGATTGATTTCTCCATTCAAACTTAACTATTTTCATGGCCACTTTAGTTGTCGTGGAGTTCAAGTCTAAAGTAAGTCTAAAATACCTTTAATTAAAAAACCCGTGAGCAGCCGATGCCTGTGGCAAGGTAATCATCATTGGCAAAAAATTATGATAATCTGCTTAAGTCCGATAAAATCAATCTGATCCTTCACAAACAGCGCGTGACAAACAATCGCCTGTGAAGCCGAACGAAAGCCAACACTTGACCTAAAAATCTTGCGCAATGACAGCTGACCGAAACTGAAGCGGCTTGCTCGCCGACCCCCATTTCCGAGCCACAACATGGATGCCAATCCTCCACGGCACCTTCGCCCCACGCAGACCCCTTAAACTACCTTTGCAATCTAAAAAAATACCCACGGAACTCAACCCAATTTTGCAGACCAGAAATCCGTACTAGTTGGTTATAGTCTGGCCAGCATCATTCGGGGAGACCCGTCATATCGACGCCAATATCGACACCAAAACTATTGTGATCATCGACTGAACTAACCGACACCGTGACACCTGCGGCTATGCATCACACCTAGAGCTTGCGCTGAGAATGACCATGTCCACGGCACACAGTGCGAACGAGGACGTGAACCTATGGGTCAAAGTTTATTCCGCTATACAGTCACCACATAATTCTGGTTTGGTTTTGGAAGAAGCGAATAACGTAACCGAACGGATCTCGCGTACAATAGGACTAGCCATCATTCCGAGTGCCAATTTTGCGATAGCACAAGCTTCGTACGAATGAAAATAGTGAAGCGATAAAGTACGTTGCTGGATGATGCCCGAATGACTTAATTGGAGACCGTCATGCCCCCAAAGATGCGAAGACTCAGGACGACCTGCAATAAACTTTTTAAACTATAAGGAATTAAATTTACACAACGTTCACCAAGGATGGTAAAGAATCACGAGATTTGGAATCTATTCAAGACTATCAATGAGGCGATTCGATTGGAAGACGGTAAACATGTGATAAATCTCCCGAATAGTCCAAAAGCCTAATTATTTGTTTTTCAAAACATCGACCTTTGCAGCGTCCTGCTTTCCTGCGCCAGCACTTGCACTAGTGGGATCTTCCTTCGCTGAAGCAATGTTTGGGTTTTGAACTGCCTCTCGAGAACCTTTTTTGCTCTTTACACCAGTACATCGCGCATGAAGTTCAGACTGCCGTTGCAAGAGTTTGCAGTCTATCATATCATAGGCGTACTTCAATCGCTTCATTAGGTCCTCAGTGATGCCGTGTTTCTTGAGCAAATTGAAACGAAAGGTTTTGAAATTACGACTCGGGTCAATAAAAGTGACGGCCTCCATCAGAGGGCAGAGGATGATTTTTGAGTGATCGTCGAAGAAATTGAGCTGAAAGCCAACAACATCACTAAATCAGCCTTCGTTTCAAATTATTAACCCACCTTCAAGGTAACTACAGCTAAAGAACAACTGTTAAGAAAATGAGGTCCTTAAAAAGCGGTCCTTTTGCCCTTAGCGAAGAGAAACTTCTGGGCAAACAAGGTTTTTTTTTCAAGTGGTTTAGGAGTTTAACGTGCGAGAACATCACTAAGACTGAGACTAATAAGCCTCATGTCAACACTCGAACAATAGACGGAAACGAGGAAAGATCGGTCGCGTCACACAAATAAGAAGCTCATCGCAAACGGAATATCAGATTTTGCATCATTTTTCTCTTTGAATATTAAATTGCTAGTAAACCCCGAGTATAATTCGCATTAAGTCGACTAGATCAAGACAATAATTTTGATCACGATACTAATCCACACGCGATTAAGCACTTGAGTGATGACACTTCTGACCATATTTAGAGGCCCCTGTATTACTCTACTGTTAAATCCATTCATGAGGGGCGCTTGCAAAGGCAACCTTACTTGCAATGTCCCATTGCTGAGATGTAGCACGATCGCGATGCGGGTTCGACACCAACTTCGGAGGAAGGGCAGCCTGGCCATATTGTCTGACTCTCGACGTACGATGTTCTCTCCAGCCTGAATTGAAGACGAAGGCGCAGTGAGATCATATATTTTACGACCTTTCACTCATCCGATACTGTAGAAGTTACGCACGCACAACCCCAGAACGTACCATTTTTACATCCAACTTTGCAGACGAAGACATCAGCGATTAGAAATCACAAAAATCAGTACATTAACATAAAAAGCACTTCCATTATGGCATTGCTAATGGTCCTAGCATTAGCCTTAAGTAAACATCGCAAAATGAATCTGCAATAAAGATAAACCAAAGGAACGGCACCAGGACTAAGACTGGTCATGTGCCTTTTTGGTTTGGGAATGATGGATCGAGATGACTTCTCAAAATGCTCAAGTGCATAACTAAATTAGTTACGGAAATCGACTCAGATTAGTCAAGCTAGTGCGATTGGCACCCACAGATAACATCCGATTGGAGGTTAATAAACGGCAAACAGCGCCCGATACTAAGCGAAGACCTATTGTGATAGATGACAATTTAACCTACCCTTAGCAATTCACCCGGTTAAACATCATGCTGAGATGCAAAAAGTAGCAACAGTAAAAGCACTAACGATTATATGAACTTCATATGCAACTACAATTCTAAGCGAACTCCACGCGTTACTGGGTTCTCAAATATAGGATTCCAACAGTCCAACAAAGAGCTTTAAAACAGAACTACTTGAGGAATTAACGACCGAGAAGCGAAAAACTGACTCACATGAAGCAGATTTTCTTGCATGTAACTAGTGAAGCAAGTAAGTAATGTTACTTTCTTTTTCAGCGAAGGAGGGTAATCATTCTTGGTATACAAGTGCTCCTTGCCACCACTTTCGATATATTGGAGGTTCTCCTTGTTCGCGGTGAAGATCAAGCGCGTATCATCGTTAAAAAGAACACCGTTTGAGAAATCACACAGATGATAACCAATGCCATACTTGTCCGAATAATCCACCCACTTGGAGACCCAATAAATTGGGACACATGCCGGATCTTCACTCTCCTCCATTGCAGTTATGGAAGTTGTTTGCAACGTGGGTGCATATAGTAGTTCTCCTAACTGATTTAAGAAGCCTCATATAAAAACATTCTTACCTTCTCGAACAAAACTGTGAGCCAACAATCATCTGTGGTGTAGTCTTTATTCGCCTCTGTATTGACTGTTGATACATCATTGAGATTAGCGTCGATAACAGAGAGTGGTCGTCTGTCTGAGGGATTACGGGCAAGATTGTCGAACCGGGGACACGTGGTGAGTGCGCTGACGGGGAGGCCGGCGGGAGTAAATCCTTTAAAGAAACTATGGTCCATCACACTGAACATGCTCGGCCGCTTTTGTGGATCCGAGTTGAGAAAGGCACGAATCAGATTTGTGGCTGCTATGCTGATGTTACCGGGGACGAAGTAGTCGTTCTTCTTTATTTTTTCATAAGTATCATGTAAACTTGAAGTTTCGAAAGGTGGTCGACCCACAAGAAGAGTGTACCTTAGAAATAATCAAGCCAAACACTACCTACAAAATGCAACCCACGGACCACGAATCGACCTCGAAGCTGTGACCATGCTTGCAGAGAATTTCAGGCGCAATATAGTTTGGCGTCCCGCATAGCGTCTTCTTCATTTCACCCTCTTTGGTAATTCTAGAGGCCAGACCAAAGTCCCCAATCTTTACAATCATATCGTCATTTAAAAATAAATTGGCCAGTTTAAGATCGCGGTGAATTATGTTATTAAGGTGGAGATATTGACATCCTGTAACGACTTGCTTCACAAAGTACCGAGCTTCTGGCTCAGTAACTTGCCGGCGTCTCTTATGCAGTTCCATGAGAGTCTACAACGTTAAAAATGGTAGGAGACCTACCCTCCGTGGGCAGAGCTCGAGCAGTATGTATATGTTGGCTTCATCCTCAAAAGACTTGTGAAAACCGACAATATTTTCGTGTTTCAGTGAAGCGTGTATTGTAATTTCTTGCTGCATCTTCTGACGCTGGGAAGGCTTCAGGATATCGCATTTCGCGACAACCTTCCCCGCATATTTTACACCGGTGTTTTGATCGCTCAACTCCCAACAGCGAGCGAAGCCCCCCTTAAAATAAAACATTTATGCAACGGATTGATACTTTTCCGAGAAACCTCCCCCTCACATACGTCCTATTGTTTGATTTATCATGTACAACGTTGGGGACCTCCTTCGCTTTTGACTTATCCATACCAATGCAGAAGTCAAATAGCGAAAAGCGCGCCAATCGACGCCAGGACCCCTCGTCGCAACGTTCTAATGTGTGGAAATTAAACATCAAGCCCTTATTAAAAACATTGAACATGATTTCAAAATTCCTCAAACATTAAGATTAGCTTTTTTGGACGTAGTTACAACACCACAACGTTATTTTCGCCCTGCAGTATTAATCTATGGCATCGTACCACCTTTTGGATATGTTTTGAGCTGTATGTCTTTTTTGTATAATTTATACGTTCAGCACTAGTTAATTGCTACATTCAGCTTAGGTTTTTCAATTCAATAATGGAAATGGCTGTGCTATTTTGAAAGCCACTTTCGAACTAGATTCAGTCAAATTTGTGCCTGAATTTCTTGTGTTTCTTTCCAATTGTGGTGAAGCTTTTCCCTTTCCTTAAAGCAAAAATACTTAAAGTTCCTGCGTAACGTGTTACTATGCTTCGTTACTGTTGTGCTTAGAATGCGATTTACTTAATAGGGAAAATACATACGTCTGTCTCAAGATGATTGGTTTACTGCTATTTAGGTGTGTGTACATCTGCGTGTCGTTAAAATAGCAGCGTTCTTTGCCGTCCTCGAATGCGGTGTTTTTTTTTCATTTCATCGATTGCTTGACCGAATCTCTAGATCACTACAGTACGGTGCTGGTGAAACCTAACCAGGGTAGCGGTAAAACATGAAGAATGCGGCGTAAATACTTTCTTTTCTAATAAAGCGTCATAATGTCTGGGGCATTTGTGTGAAAATTGCGCGACATCATTGTCAGATGGTTCAGGGAAACGGTGTATAGCGCCCTGAATTTCCGCTGGATTCGCTGTAGGCAAAAGGAGCTTGGAAGACCATGCATTGATAAAGTAATGAAGAATCAGTTAAACGTTAGCAAAGTAAGCTCGCAACCTAGCAGAAACTGATGTGCCCGGACAGCTTGTTGCACAAAGTACCAGGTTACTACACAGCATTTCTTGAGCGTCGTCCTTGACACTTGGGAGGCTTCTCACGCCACGTAACAAAACGCAGGTGGCCAGCATATTATCCAGTAGAAAAGCAGTCAGTTTCAGTGTCGCTGATGGACTGGACGATTCAATCATGTCTAAAGGCACGGCATATTCGTGCACTTTATTAAAGTAGGGAACGCACTGGGTTCGTGCTGTCCAAAGCCGGATGGTGCTCTTCGAGAACAGTTAGCTTGTCAATGAGGAATGGTTTACAAATAGAGGCATTCCAAAAAAGACAGGATTGAGATAATTTAAAGATAAAATGCGCCGCTCCCTGCCAATTAGGCCTCAAATGAAGGGCAGTTACTCGATTTCTTTCATTTTACAGGAATGGGAATGGAGTTTTTCATGTGCAATTAATGAATGTCGTTTGATGGGTACCTTGCCCAGACCCATAAAGGGCTTTTTCAAAGCGTTCAAACCCTGCGTCGGTTCGCTTATTAATAGCCATCCTACGGTATGCGCTAACCTCCGAAATTGCAGGTTATTTTTAACCATTGGTGATGAGCCTTGATAGGTTTTCCTAGTCAGTGAGGCTTCCTTTTTGACCTCGTCTTTGTTAGAGTAGCGACAGCCCACAGCAGTTGGCAAGGCTGGAAGGATAATAGCATCTCTTAAGCATTAGATCACGGAGCAAAATCATAGGCTCTGCCACAAACCACTCGCGCAGTAGGCTACACAGTTTAGCGGAACGAAGTATCTGTGTCAAGTGTAATAAATGTGGTGTTTATATGCGCTTTGTAGGTGAGAGGCGGGAACACAAGATCCACGTGGCCGCAGAAGAGCTCGCTTCCCCACCTTGTATTTTTAAATAAAGAAATGGCCAAAAGAACTCGTCCTTCTCATACCAAGGTGGAAAGGAAGGAAGAGGAGGAACGGGAGAATCCCGCTACATCAAGTACTAAAGTCTGTGTGATTCTTACCTAGCAGAATAAAAGAAGCTTTAACGGTAGCTATTGCTGAACTTTATGGCATTCTGTACACGCCTAAGACCTGAACAGCGCAGGCTGTTTTAGCCATGTACTAAATTCCACTAAAAAATTCCCGTTGTCAGAGCGAACCACAAAACATTACTCAGCTACGCAACATATTGATAGAAATAATGAATGCATTGGGATGCCGGTATCAAAAGCGCTTTTATACCGTATAGCTACAAACAGTTTTATACATGGGGAATTAGATGCTAATTTCTTTTGCATGTGTCTTTGCAGTAGAAGAGCAATATGTAAATTTATTGTGTCATGTTGAAATTTGTTTTAACCACGAGGAGATTAGTGGTTGTTGTGATTTGCGTTTTAATTTGTTGGCTTAGTCAACGGTCTTTATTGTGCCTAGAATGTCGGCTTCATCCGGGTAATTTTCTCTCTGGGTTTCCTAAAGCTGTTTTGAATCACATGCACAGGTTTAATGCAACTTGTTCTAGGGATCCTCAGACATCAGCTTCTGCTAAGAGGAAAAGAAACCGCCTGATTGTTGAAGATGCGGTTAATGATGATAATTCGGTCATCGTGCTTTCAACAGTATGAATGCGTTTATCACTTCTTTTTCCCATCAGGCTACGATGAATGAATTGGAGCTTTTCAGGGGAGATACTGTCAGCGTAACTGGGAAGCGAAGGAAGCAAACTGTCTGCGTTGCCTTATCTGACGACAGTGTTGCTGATGAAAGAGTTCGCATGAATAGGTGTGTCAGGAGCAATCTTCGAGTTCGTCTTGGTGATGTCGTTTCTATCAAAGCCTTTCCAGACATCAAATACGGCCAGCGAATTCACGTCCTTCCTATTGACGACACAATTGTCGGACTCACTGGGTTTGTGCAACTCACTAATATGACGTGTTCAGTGATTTGTTTGAAGTTTATTTGAAGCCGTATTTTTTGGAGGCGTATCGTCCTATCACTAAGGGCGACACCTTCCTTGTTCGTGGTAATCTTCGCGCGGTCGAGTTCAAGGTTATCGAGACGGATCCGTCGCCATCGTGTATTGTGGCGCCAGACACAGTAATTCACACGGAGGGCAATCCCGTTAAACGCGAAGTATGTTTAGTTGATCTTGCGTAATTGACGTAATAGGAAGAGGATGAAAAACTGACTGAAGTTGGCTACGACGACATCGGTGGCTGTAAGAAGCAGCTGGCGCAAATAAAGGAAATGGTTGAACTCCCATTGCGCCATCCGCAGTTATTTAAAGCTATTGGTGTTAAACCGCCCAGAGGTATCCTACTTTACGGTCCTCCTGGAACAGGTAAAACTCTGATCGCTCGAGCTGTTGCGAACGAAAGTGGAAGCTTTTTCTTCTTAATCAATGGGCCGGAGATCATGTCCAAGTTAGCAGGTGAATCTGAATCTAACTTGCGAAAAGCTTTCGAAGAAGCTGAGAAAAATTCCCCAGCTATTATATTTATCGATGAATTGGATGCAATCGCACCGAAACGAGAAAAAACTCACGGCGAAGTTGAAAGAAGAATAGTTTCTCAGCTGCTTACTCTAATGGATGGCCTGAAACAAAGAAGTCATGTCATTGTAATGGCTGCTACTAACAGGCCAAACAGTGTTGATCCGGCTCTGCGTCGGTTTGGTCGTTTTGACCGTGAGATTGAAATTGGCATTCCTGATGCCACGGGTCGTCTGGAAGTTCTTCGCATTCATACTAAGAATATGAAACTTGCTGACGATGTTGACTTGGAACAAATTGCTAACGATGCTCATGGTCATGTTGGTGCTGATCTCGCGTCTCTATGCTCAGAAGCCGCTCTTCAACAGATTCGTAACAAAATGGATTTGATTGATCTCGAGGACGATACTATCGATGCTGAAGTTCTGGACTCTCTTGCCGTAACGATGGAAGATTTCCGATGGGCTCTTGGTAAGAGCAATCCCTCTGCTTTGCGGGAAACTACAGTTGAAGTTCCCAATGTTACTTGGGAGGATATTGGTGGCTTGGAGAATGTAAAGCGAGAGCTACAAGAAATGGTTCAATACCCGGTGGAACATCCAGACTTATTCCTCAAATTCGGAATGACTCCTAGTAAGGGTGTCCTTTTTTATGGACCTCCCGGGTGCGGCAAAACTTTGTTAGCTAAAGCTATCGCCAACGAATGCCAAGCGAACTTTATCAGTATCAAGGGTCCCGAGCTTTTGACAATGTGGTTTGGCGAGTCGGAAGCTAACGTGAGGGATATATTTGATAAAGCAAGGCAGGCGGCCCCCTGTGTTCTTTTCTTTGATGAGTTAGACTCCATCGCTAAAGTAAGCATTTGCCCAAATTATTACACAATCTGAACGACTCATTCACTTGTGTGCTTTCTGTTGCAGGCACGTGGTGGCAGCGTTGGTGACGCTGGTGGTGCTGCCGACCGAGTAATTAATCAACTGTTGACTGAGATGGACGGAATGTCTTCAAAGAAAAATGTTTTTATAATTGGTGCTACAAACAGGCCTGATATCATTGATGGCGCCATCCTTCGACCGGGTCGCCTTGACCAGTTGATATACATTCCTCTACCAGATGAGAAGTCTAGAGTAGCCATATTCAAGGCAAACCTGCGACGATCGCCTGTCGCTAAGGTGGGTATTTCCATATCCATGGTTTTTTTGGCTTCTAGAGTGTCGCTTATACCTGTTGCAATTTCGTAGGACGTTGATATCGATTACCTGGCCAAAGCTACAAATGGCTTTTCTGGAGCTGATCTGACAGAAATTTGTCAACGGGCCTGCAAACAAGCTATTCGTGAATCCATTGAGGCTGAAATAAGAGCAGAACGTGAAAGGCAGAATAATCCATCTGCCATGGAAGCCGAAAGTGATCCTGTGCCAGAAATTACAAGACGTCACTTTGAAGAGGCTATGAGATTTGCTCGTCGCTCTGTGACAGATAATGATATTCGGAAGTATGAGATGTTTGCTCAAACTCTTCAGCAATCTCGTGGCATGGGTGGGAACTTCAGATTTCCTTCCGAGCAAGGCAATTCAGGCCCTCACGCTAATCCCGCTTCAGGCAACCCTTACAATCAAGGCACGGCGGATGAGGATTTGTATTCGTAAAAACGCTATGCTTTGCTCCACACCGTGAATCCCCTTACGGCCATTAACTTTTGATCGGCTATCATTTTCAATCCATCCCATTTCCTTCGGGGTATCTTGGTTGTATTAATCTTGTAGGTTGCAGGATTATATTTGTCCCTCTCATTCGTCCTCCGGGCATTCTTGCTATATAATTTCGCCAAGCAGTCATTATACGATTGTGTATACTTCATACACCAGTTGTTCTTTACTCCAGGCAGGGTTTTGTTATTTTGGTGAGTATTGGAGTGTGGCGATGTGGAATGTGAAGGTTAGTTTAGGCGGCTGAGGCTGTCAGGTTATCTTGTCATAGTTGCGGACAAATCACGAGGAATTCTTTGGAATCACCAGCGCTGTATATGGTGTATCGGGGGTGGGGTTATGCTCACAGCTTCAGATCCCTACCAGTGGGGTAGTTTGGCCTAACTGGGAGGGATTGGGTTCCCATCAGAATTTTAAATTTAATTTGAAACAAGGGTGCGTCCTGGTCACTGTGGAGTGCCTTTTGCAATGGAGGCTACTCTGAGAGCTCTGGAGCTTTTACCGTCGTTTTGAATTTGGGGGTGACATTGCCTTGATTACAGGCCATGTGAGCAGTGCAATTTTGCATTCATCAGCAATGTTGAGATTTCAAATCTCCCATTCCATCAAGCTTGAGCCCGATAAACCATGGGAGGGGGTGATTCATTTGAGTGTTGAAATAATTAAGACTTTGTGCTTGTACTTATGCAATAGCAAACTAAATTCCTACTCTGTGGTATCTGTGTGTTCGTCGGATCATTTTACCTTCCTAATGTGGCTGTGCTATGATACCAATTCCTGACTTGAGTCATTAAACACAGTTTGAAGTTGTTGTACATGTGCACTGGCTTTCAAAGCCATTGTAAAGAGTTTTAGTGTTAAAAGGCATTTTGATTTTTGTGCTCCGTAACGCTACAGGAGAGGGAGGGGTCAAGCTTTCGAGTTTTTGTTGAATTGGTAATACACTAAAATAGCATGTAAGACCGTACATTAGTAGCTTTCAGGGGGACTTGTAGGCCTCTCGACTAGCCCAAGGTGTACGCTGCAGAAGAGGAGCACTAATTTATACCCACCTCTTTGTTCGGCATTCACAGGAATTGCATTCGTTGCAGCACAATAATCTGCAGATGAATGACGTCACACGTCGGTGGAAATCGAAACTAATGATCGCAAAGTGCGGAGCGGTGTGCTGTACTTTTGATTGGCTGAGGCAAATGGTGACGACAATCACTGCAGCGAGGTATTTTTGAGTTGTTGGTGCTGCTGCTGCTGCTGCTGCTGCCGCCTCGTCTTTGCTACTGTTAGGAGGATGCTTTTAGACCCTACTAATCAGGCTACATAAAGAGAATGGCGCTGGTGAATACCTCTACGCAAGTCATGGAATAAAAATGAGACGAAATTGTAGCTTATTAGCAGTACCAATCTTTGGTTTACTGCTTTTACACGACACCAGCAAAGTAGACTACCCTAAATCGGTCTTGTATGCTAATATTGTGCTGTTCGAAGGATTCGAGTGTTCCTTTTTGATAACTTAACATAGCTAAAGAGTTTATAAAATGCCGAAACAATGGTTTGGCGACTTTTTCTGGGTCTTTTGGGACTTTCGAAATTGAAAATGCTCTAAAGGAGAGAGGTACAAAGTACTTTACTGCATATTCGATTAGGACTTAGAGTTGGACTTCACGTCTAGTTCAGGTCACAAGTCTACTTTATAGAGTAGGAAGGAAAAGACATTCTACAAAGGGGAACTTGATCGGGTGCCATGAACGAGAAGCTACGCATGCTGAAGTCTACCATCAAAGTGGGTGGTCAAAAGCTCAATGCTAAATAGGCCCTGTGTAAATTAAATTTGATAACGTCAGAACGATGCAGCCTTGGGGTTTATTCTCTGCTATCACAACAAAGGCTGAATTTGTCTTTCGGTGCCATTATTACAAGTGTTTATAAATAGCTCTTCCTTAAAACGCTCAAGTTTTGTCAGAGAAAATGATTACCTTAAGAAGATTTAGGGTTAAAACACGATTTTATGGCCTAAAGATATATTAGCACAATCACTTACAGATTAATGACCTTCAGAGTCCTGCTCGATCACAGTTGAAATGAAATGCGAGAGATTTTTCCACTTGAATGACAAATGTTAAACAACGCAAAACCTATTTCTTTTCAAGGTGATGCTTACCTTACGCAGCTAACATTGAATGAGTCAAAAGTGGAACTGGGTTCCCTAATATTGGCTCCTAGCATTATAGCGCTGCGACTACCATGTATGATAGACACCGGAAAGCCCCTTTTTACGTTAAAGCATGCAAATACGATTTGATTCTATATTACTGAATGCTCTTTCAATGACTCTTTGCATCGTAGAAAACGGAGGCAATAAATTGGGGCCAAATTCTAGACAGTGAGATATTAGCGAATATTTTCGCCTACACTTGCCATCAGGGTTCATTTGCACTGCATTTACAGCACTAATGTTCCAAGTCCAGACCTGACATTTAAAATCTGTCGATGGATTTTAATGAAACTCCCAAATTGTGCCCCAAATCACAGTTAAATGCCTCTATCATAAGGAATCAACTCGTCGTCCAACTGCAACGCATTGCGCAATGCATGAAAAGCACTTGCTGTAAAAAATTGCTCGTGGCTCCCTTCCTTGTGGGCATGCGAACTTCTTCAGCTTCTCTCTGGTGCCAAACATTTACACTGGGTATTTTATGATGGTGCTGCAGCGTTGGCGAAGCAACCGGCGATATTATCCTAGCATAAATAAATAGGCGCTAAAAAAGTGGTGGTAGTAGTGATTCATCATAAATCAATTTTAAAAATCGTGAAAATGTTGCAATACTTTGGCTGTTTCTTTAACCTTCGGTCACGGTAAAGGGGTCACTTTGGTCCTTCGCCATCGTATTTCCGTCCCCAAGCCCCCTGTACGTAGAAAGCAAATATTCCTCCCAAATATTATGCCATCTCCCATCTTTAGAAAATCTATGTCTACGAAATCGTTGGAATTCTTCTATAAATAGCATTCAATGCTTCCCAAACATGGTAATCAACTACAGTTCGGTGATGTCTAAAAGAAAAGGAAATGAGATTTAAGTTTTACTTTAGCATATGTCCGATGAATTTTGCATGGATCAGTTTTCTGGATATGTGACAATTGCCGTTTTATTAAGTCAGCTCATTTGAGCATCCAAATTCCAAGGAAATTCGAGCAAAATGTGCGCCAAAACGTTTGGAATAGTCTATCAGTCCGTCTGTATTAAAACTGAAGCAAGCTTATCAATCTGGAAAAAAATGTTTTAGAAGATCGCTTCAAGTTGTTGATTAGCTCTATTGATGCATTCATGGAAGACTCCTCTTTCCCTTCCAATCCCAAGCCAGACCTACTATTTGGAAGACCCTTATGATTTTTTAATTTTTTAGTAATTCCTTTTGCTACTCTTAAATGTCCCTTATAATTTACAAGAAATTCGCCCACACCAGTTAATGTCAAAGAACCTGAAGGCACAAGGTATGCATTGAAATAACAATGTATGCTAAAAAGCCGATATTTATGACTTCCTCCTCTCAAGACGATCTCTGGCTTTTTTCATTTGCTTAGTAAGTGTAGCTAACCGATTCATTTTCAAGCATCATGAATCAGTCAAATAATCTTCAAAGAAGTCTCAGCATATGCACTTCTTCTGCCACACAATTGTTCCTTTAGGATGGAGATAGCTCTATATTGTCATCAATGTAGCGCTTCAAAACTTTCCTAAAAATATAATACACGGGCAGAGTTTGTACCATTCGACACACAGAAGGGCTGGAAGATACCGTGATTGCCCAGAAGCCAGTCCACCCGATGCAGTCATAGTGACAGAGTCCCAAAGCGAGTCATTCATCCAAACCGAAAGTTAACTTAGCAACCAACGTATCACGCTGTGAATAATGCACTCCATATGGGACTTTAAAGATCATATGCGCATAACGTCACACCCGGTAAGAATAAACACAGGCCAAGAATTCTCTTATTAGTGGTTATTCTTAAAGAAGATACAATTGCTTCAAATTTAAAAACTTTTGAAGAATTCCATCAAACTGTTATTAAACTTCTGTAAACGTCGCAGCTTATTCAATTGTTAATAACTTTCCTCTCCGTTCTGTTGGTCCACACATGTCAACATTCATTTTGTTGAGTAAGCGAATCAAGAAAAAACTCCAAGATTAAGGCTGAAAATTTCTTTAAATGCACCGACATGTAGCTGATACAGTAGTATTTCGGCTAAGGTTACACACACTTCTCAACTACTGATTCCAAAAGACTGTTTCGAATGTCTCCATAGCGGTTTAAAGTAAGCATTCAGGCTATTGTGAAATTTATTTGAAAAGTGGACCTCAAAAGCGTTTTTAAAAATCAAACAGAATACAAATGTAATCTTTTTATAACAGTTCAGATGGATGTATTACAACAAAAGAAGGCATTAATACTGATACGTTGAATCAACTTGGACTTTCTTGTCCCATGTCTCTGGTGTTATGAGGGCCGAGCAGGCCACGTCAAATCGGGTGTACTCCTCCAAGGGCAAAGGAGAGACTTGAGTGGGCCTCCAGTTTTGAATGATGTCTTCGTCTTCCGAATCGCTGCTAATTGACGAAGAGATAGGATTCTCCTCCGCTTTGCGCTTCTGCTTTCTTCTAACGATTAGGAAACCGTTTCGAGTCAGCGGATCTGCGGAAGCGAATTTCTCTGATTCCATTTTTGCTACCTGTCCATCAACACTGAGAACTCCCACCTTTGAAGCGGCGGTGGAAGTATGCACCGCCTCCGCTCTAGTTACCCTCGGTTTCGTTGTTGCGTGTACACCTTTGTTACGTTCGTATTCCTCGATCACTCGTTGAATAATGGGATTTCCTTTAAGGTCAGCATAAAGAGCCCCTTTTAGCGTGATTTGCCCTTCCGATTTCTCGAACATCCCTACCACTTCTGCGATTTCCTGAACATCGCTGCTAGCAAATGTGTTCCCCCCTAACTGTGCTGGATCAGTTTGTGTGCAACTATCCTTACCTTGGTTATGCTTGTAGGTCTCATAGCTTTCAACAACCTTTTTAACTAAAGTGTTATTCCTTAAACGGGAATACGTTGATGGTTCACTTGTACCATAACTGGTCTGCTTAGCTGTCGTCGCTACAACATCGGCAATTTCCTTTGACTCGGGGAAGAATTGTCCTTCCTTATTTCTATCCTTCTCATAGTCCGCAATTACAGCCTGAATTATTCGATTATGCTTCAAAGTCTGGTAAAGGGATGCACGTTCCTTTGACTCAGCGGAATTACCGTATTGTCCAATTGCCCTGCATATTCCCACGTACGCCTCAGCGATTTCATTCACACTCGTATTGACCACGGCGGCCTCAGAGCCCAAAAGACCAGGAGTGCTTGTTTGTATAGACGTAGGGAGGTCGCCAGATGTCAAATCTGTATGGCACATCGCGCATTTGGTTGTCAATGATTGGCTTCTCAAAGGCTCGAAGGATCCCAATAAACTCTTTCCTGAGTTCCCTGTACCATAACTGGTCTGCTTAGCTGTCGTCGCTACAACATCGGCAATTTCCTTTGACTCGGGGAAGAATTGTCCTTCCTTATTTCTATCCTTCTCATAGTCCGCAATCACAGCCTGAATTATTCGATTATGCTTCAAAGTCTGGTAAAGGGATGCACGTTCCTTTGACTCAGCGGAATTACCGTATTGTCCAATTGCCCTGCATATTCCCACGTACGCCTCAGCGATTTCATTCACACTCATATTGACCACGGCCTCAGAACCCAAAAGACTAGAAGTGCTTGTTTGTATAGACGTAGTGAGGTCGCCAGATGTCAAATCTGTATGGCACATCGCGCATTTGGTTGTCAATGATTGGCTTCTCAAGGACTCGAAGGATCCCGATAAACGCTTTTCTGAGTTCCTTGAGAAGAAACTGCGCCGAAGGGTCGAGGCTCTGGTTGTAGAAATAGATTGTGAGGTTTCAAAAAGACCCACATCAGAACTTCTTCTAATTGTGATTGCTGGTTGAACAGAATTGGGATCATATGGTTCTGCCACGCTGGTTTCAGTCATAAACAGTTTGTTTTGACAATTAACGCAGAGCTGCTCCGTCTTTTGTGTGCGTGAATCAGCAGAATGCGTGCGTTTCTGGGTTTGGCTTATTGTTGAAGCCTCACCAGTACCACGAAGTGTCCCCAAAGCCATACCGTTAGCCTGCTGGTGAGTAAAATGTGGAAGTGAATCCGTTGTATATTCTCCCTTGCTTAATTTTTCTTTCGAAAAGTCGGGGACCGCAAAATCCCTATGTATCACTGCACACTGTGTCCCCACTTGTAACACTGGCTTATCAGAGGTATTCGTGGCCCCTGGTACATACTGAGCCTCCTGGTTGACATTTGTTCCTGGCACAACTATAATTCCATCGGAATAAGTGACCTCATTCGGAACAGCAACATTGAACTGAGAACTCACTCCGTCAGATGCAGTGTGAATGTTTGCTGTGAGACGCTTTGAAAACATTTCAGGTTTGATAGCAGCTTCACATGCAACGTGGTAGGATTCTTTTATTTTTGGTTCTTTTGTTGCAGGCTCTGATGTACCCTCCATAACTCCACAAATGTTACTGGAGTTGCAAATGCCTGTAATTGGACGGCAAATGGAGTCAGTAAAGCTATACTGAAGTCCACAAGGACAGGTGAACACCGAACATTCAGAAGGCTTGGATGTTGTCGACCGCTGAACACTTGTGCTTTCTGCCAAGCGCATAGAAGTACCACTTGTTGAAGTAATGCGTAAACGTGGTTTGAATGACGAAGACTGCAGAAGAGAATGAACTTTTCGTAATTCGGCACTTTGATTTAGAAGGGTTACCGCTTTGTGCGTCAAATGTGATGTCTCGTTTGCTTTTGGAACAGAGATAAAAACGACTTCCTGTTTTCGATTAGCGCTTTTAGTTCCAACAACAAAATCCCTTGTGGGACCATAGGCTGTATTCAAGGTCTTCACTGGTGGTGCCACAACACTGGCAACATAAACTTCATCTTCAACTTGGATTCCAAGCTCTTTAAGATCTTTCATTTCGATAATCTGAATTCCAGTCGTGTCTGTGATTACTGGCACCAATTCAGTAGCAGTCGAGGCGAGAATCGCACTGACGCTCAGATCTGTTGTTCGCCACTCGGTCAGCGGGATATCGACAGCCAACTGGTCGACAGCAATTCTGTCCATACACACCTTTGCCGGAATCAGCAAAGTGCCCACTTGAGAAGCCGATGAAATTAGACATTTGTTTATTGGGCCAATGGAATTTGAATCGCCGTCTTTCAATGATTGTATGTAATTGGCAGAAGCATTTGAAAAGGCACTGCGTTTAATCCAGGATCTGGTTCCATCAATACTTGAAATGGAGGGCTCACACTTTTTACTTGAAACTACACTGGTTGTAAATTGATCGCCACGGTAATTAAGAGAGATGTCATCGCCATTATCGATCTGGACAACGTGAACTCCTGAGGTTTCAGTCAGTACTTCGTTATACTGAATTCCAGAGGTACAAAGAATTTCACTGGCATTGATTTCATTGGAACTGAGGGTAGTTTTGCCTGTCAAAACAGCCTCCGTTTTCTCCACCTTTATTCGTTTGATCTCAACACTAGTAGGGACTAGTCTTACACCAACCTGCACACCGTGATCATCTACATTTGGTCTAGGAAGGTTGACCATGGTGGAGTTCACTGTAGACAATCGCCGATCTGGAGTTGGAGGTCCACTGACAGTCTCTATGGCAGATTTTGAAGCTCTTTGTGTGCCCGCATTAACTACTACAAGCTTGAACTGCGGATTCGAGTCGTGAATATGAATCAAGTCTGCCTGGTTAGAGAAACCACTACTTTCCGGTCGCAGAATAGCTTCTGCTTGCAACGTTAGACTACTTTCATTCGAGAGGAGATTGCTTGAACTGGCCTGAACTCCTTCAATTGGCAGGCTTATTGCAGTGCTTCGCATTGATTTATTTGTACCACTGTTCCAACAACCAGAAACGACCA
The DNA here is from genome assembly GCA_001870725.1 of Taenia solium. Classification (NCBI taxonomy): domain Eukaryota; kingdom Metazoa; phylum Platyhelminthes; class Cestoda; order Cyclophyllidea; family Taeniidae; genus Taenia; species Taenia solium. The sequence continues at coordinate 74,038 of MIEF01006664.1, forward strand.
TTCGGGAAGGCTCCAAAGTGTGTACTGGTTTATCAGACATTTCAACCACAACTTCCTTGGACTGATCAAGTGGGCAAATGAAAATTCCACTGTTTTCACAAAGTTCCGTTTTCGTAACCATTTCTGCAGGACATCGAACGGCTTGAATGGAGAAGTTTTGCCTTCCCTCAAGGGAAGGTGACACAGGTTCTAATTTTAGATTCGCGACAGGAATTTGAGAAATTTCAAGTGCTTTTGGAACTAGCCTTGTACCAACCTGAACTTCAACAGAGTGCTGCGTAGCCAAAGGTGGAATCTTTTGACCGGGAAGGTCAGCAGTCTGTACCACTGCTCCAACTGTCAAGTATCCAAGGTGCTGCGCCGACCTACCGCCACTGTATTCAGTGTTCATTTTGGGCACGGACTTGGCTCGAATGGTTAACGCTTGGTGCTCTGTTTTGCCAGAAAGGAGTTCGCAAACAAGAGATTGAGATGCCAGTTCAGGAACCCTGCAACTACCATCAAATTGACTGGTTTCCATCACAAGGCTGGCAGGCAGCAGGTTCGATCTCTTGCTTTCTGGTATTTGCGTCGCACTCTGCGTAGCGGCATCCAAACCACTCGAAGGGTAAGCGTAGTGAATCAGGGGGTCCACCTCCGCTGGGCTGCTCATGTTCACGACTTCAACTCGGTCTAGTGGAACAACTTCGATTCCACTCTCTTCGTCCATAAGCCTGCTTTTTAGTTCAACCTGAGCAGGATACAGCAATGTCGATGCAGACAAAGTCTCCTCACCTTTTCTTTTGCCCTTGCTTGTCACCGAAATTTCCATATTTTTCAAATGCACGGGAGCAATTCCGATGGCCTGAGGGACAAGCTGTGTTCCCACCTGCACCGATGCATCTTTGATTACTGAAACAATTTGAGTGACCGTATCTGATGGTGTAGATTTTTGCCCCACTTGTTCCGAAGGTAACGGTCGAATACGACATCGTTGTGTTATCTTGCTGGAACTTTGTCTTCCTTGGAAAAGGCTTGTCGTCCCCACAGGTGGTTCGAATGTAACAAATGACTGCAGCTCCCCATATGCACCATCATCACCCTTGTTTGCAAACTCACTGTTACTTTTTACATCGCCCTTGGTAGCAGAACAAACACTGAAGCCAATCTTGCTAGAATCATTAATCCCAGCAATATGCACACCAGAACCTTCCACCAGATGTGGCTTCACTTTTATCCTTGCTGGACACGCCACTGACTTCATTCGTACTTTGGATGTGGCGCCATCACTCTCCTCCTTAAATTCCAGTTCCATATTCTCAATATCGCATCGCGACATTACAATATCTGTTGGTACCAGCTCTACAGCAACTTGTGTAGCAGCATTGACGACAACTGGGCTTCGCTTTCGAACTATGCGCTCATCGTACATTTCTTCTCCTCGGGATTGTGTGGCAATATCCGAAACGACATTGCAAATTTGTGTTTGGGTTGAAAACTTTTCAACTTCATTGGCTTCAAAATCAGATTCGAATTGCATCTGGATTTCGCGATATCTTCGGCGGCATCTAGAGCATACTACCTCACCAACTACGCGAATACTTTGGTTACTAATGGTGGCAACAGTTGTCTGCGTTTTGGGTTTGTACCTAGTCGAGTAATCGCCTTCCACAGTATCGTACCCTCGGGTAAAGTCGGTCATGTTTTCGTCCAAGTCTTCCGACTTTTCGGTGACATCTCTCGGTCGAATCGTGTCACTGATTTGTGTCTGCAAATCGGACGTTGGAGTTTTTGATGTATGTATTGAAGGACCTCCAATTTCCGCCACCAAAAATTTCAATTTTGGAACGTATTTTGAACTGGCAACAATCTCCTTTACGGCACTTTTGGTTTTATCTGTTCGCAATACAATTGCTACTTGTGCTTTAAATTCACTAGTAGTTTGAGTCTGCAAATCTGTGCTGTTAACTGGGATTTCGTCCGGCATCACAGAACCTCTTGCAACCGAACCATCGTGTGTCACTAGGAGGTTACTCAAGCCACTATAATCAGCTATTTCGAAGCCACTTCCTTCATAAAGCTCAGATCTGAATTTCATGTCAGCAGGACAAATGAGTGAATCAACTGGTACACCAATGTCAACTTCATGCAGTGGATCAGCGAAAGATACCTCCATATCCATTGTCCTAATCCTACCCACGGTCACTTCCGTTGGAACGAGCTTCGATGAGACTTGGGTGCCGGCGTCGTGTCCAACTTTGCAGATAAGCGTTTCAACATCAGCGGATTTCAAATGTCCATGTGACATTTCACTACCTTTCACGAAACCAGTAACTTGTGGTTCCTTGTTTGTGCCTTTTTCAACACTCTGGATCTGTGTACACAAATCAACTGTTTCTAGGTTGATTCCGTTCCGCTTTTTATAGTCGGAAAGATACGATTCCAGATCTGAATGGATTCCCCGTGAATGCAAAAGACAACTAATTTGGGTCATGACGGTGGAAGTTGAGGGCTCACTTACTGTAAATCCCATACTCTTCGTGTCCTTTCCAGGTAAAAGACAAAAAGATGTAGTTGCGCCCTCGGCCGTTCGTTTCTTTGGTTTCTGTGAAGGAATGTTCACAACCTCCATTGTCGCCACGGCCTGTACCCCCACAGCCTTGTTAATAACTCCAATCTGCGCTTGAACTTCAGACCGCGTGGTGTCTCTAGACCGGGTATCGCCGCGAAGATCCTCTCGAATCGATGCTGTGGCTGGACTATTAGACCTTGAGAATATTTGCGCCTGGACGTCACGGACCTTTAGTCTTCTGTGGGCATCTGTAGTTGCGCGGGCCACGGAATCTCTCAATTGTAGATTAATTGAGTCAACATCATTAATACCCATAACTTGCACCCCGGGACCTTCGAATAAATCCACCGACGTTCCGACAGTTACTGGGCACAAAACTTGTCCCACACGAAGGCCAAGGCCAGTTGATTCGCTATTGTTTTGCACCTCCAGGCCGAGATTATCAATGTCAACACGAGAGAGATCAATCGCCTTCGGCATCACACGTACTCCTACTTGTGAGCTGGCATTTTTCGTAACCCGAGTAATCTGTGCTTGAACATCAGTAGTGCTTTGGTATCTTTCACTCTTAGCGTCAAGTTCAGCTTTCACTCGCGCTACATAACTGCCACGACTACCAAGATTTTGTCGCCTCGACTCTGTATTGTAAACAGCGTCCGACTCAGATATACCAGCGTTTTCATTGCACTGCGTTGATGTGCTCATTGTGACTCTGAGAATTTGAGTTTGAAGATCATTGGTGCTGGCGCTTCTCTTCAGACTCATCGCGTTGCCAGCCCAGACCTTGCTAGCGGCGCGTTCTTGAATCACACCACCCGCGAACTTCATTCCACTTGGCTTGGAACGAGCATGTGAGGTCACCATTTGCTTTGCAACTTGTCCGTAATCGGAGGAGGGAGTCTCACTACTGTTTCGAAATTTATTAGAAGGTTCGTAGTCATCAGTTTCATAGTGGTCGGTAGGGCTGCGGTAGTCGTTTTCAATCGCATTTGGTTTTGCAAGGCGGGTGGAGGGAAAGTGCTTTAGAATATCATCGATGGGCTCGGAAGTGTAGTCCCTAATGGCTCTATCGTAGGCCTTTCTTTTGCTCTTCCAGTCTACCATTCGATCTGCCAAACTCTTTAGTTGACTTTCATTCTCTTTTTGCAATTGCCTACAAATAATGACATCAAAATCTTTATGCGCAGTGCGCAGATCATAAATTTGTTGAAAAGCGCATGTATAATTTTATGAAACCGTCAGAAATTTATGGGGAACATTCGGCAACGACTTAGACACTTCGACATTTGATGCCACCTACCATTATGAAAACACTCAAATTATTTAGAAATTCGTTAATTCAAGGAACGATAAAGATTTTAAGCATTCAATCTCGTTTTTCTACAGGATGTATCTTCTCAGATGCTCATCCTGTAGCATCGATTTGAAACCAATACCACAAGGCCTCGTAGAGACTAATAAGACTTTTGAAAGCAGCCAAAAAAGTATTAGGCGATGAAGGTAAAGATGTCAAAATGCGATAAGATTGCCTCGCATGAACACAGCGCTATTTTGGCACTAATTAGTAGATTTAACAATTGAGAAGCATTAAGAACAACTAATTTAGTCAACTTCCATCGACTATGACCCTTCGACAGCCGCAATGCTCGCCTATAGAATGTCTTTAAATTATCATGAGACGGTCAATTTAAGTTAATCCTAATTGTTTGAATATGCCACACGATAGTGGATTCTCTGAAGAAAGACCTACTCCATGCGGGCGATCTCGTTGTAGATATGTTGACGCTCATCTTCGACAGATTTGAGGTATCGCTGCACTTCTTCGGCAGTCATGGTGACTCGCGCCTGGACTTTGTCCACATGGGCCACCTGGTTGAGCAACAAGGTCAGTGGTGTGTGCAGAACCCGAATGTCGGACTCAGTAAGTGCCACCGCACCGCGCGGCGGTCGCCGATGGGCTGTCGACATACCATAAAAATGCATTTATAAGCAGCGAAGACATTTCAGTCAAAATACTGATCCCTTGACGTGGATCAACTCCAGCTCAAATACTCAGTTATTTGAACTTGCGCATTACGCTCCTTACATCGGATTTGATTGACAATGAGGATATCAACCTTTTTTTATGTGCAGTTCTAACATGACCACTATGTGCATCATAACAGCGCCGCTTTGAGCACCTTCTGATATGCTTGCATGCTTTCAAATTCTTGCCGTTCACATCTCCAACCTTCTAACAATTTGTGGTTCACTGATAGCGTATTTATGTGTTCAGGCAAGCTAAAATGTTATCGAGACGTCAAAAGCATAATTTAATAAAGCGATTTCATCTCCCACTGTGCATTTAGGCCTTGATCCATAGATCTACGATAATGCTACAACGTTTAAAAGTCATTATTGTGTTCATATCCCTCTTGTCAGGCTTTCGTAAAATGGGCGAATTCACAATCGTGAAACAATAGCCTTTGAAGTGGTTCACCCTACGACTTTGGCTCTGATTCAGCAATATTTTCAAGTGGTTGCTCATTTCTTAAGCTTTTTATCAAGCCAACTGTTATTCATTTAAACACCATGATCAACAGCCGATTTTCTTCGTCGTGTCGGGTTTGATTGGGAGCACAACAAACTTCTTAGCCAGTGAACTGCACGGGTCGAGATCCTACCAACGGAGTCTCTAAAAAGAAATTGCCTTTCTCAACCAAATTTACAAGTACGACTCTATAAATGTGCCTAAAAATGTGGGAACGTGGTGCATGCATAAGACAAGTGTTGATTGCGTGCGTGGATACTTATGTGTGCGATATTATTACGAGAACCGGTTCCTTGAATCATCAAACTTCATTACTTTTACACAAAGCAAGCTCCATATCATAAACAAGCACATTAAAACAGTTGATCGACTTTCAGGGTATGAAGATTAGCTACAAATGCAGCATAAAGTCGGCGTCATTAGTAATTATTCGTTAAGAGGGTTATTTGGAGGCTATCATCCCTATGATCGCTCCCTTTTTAGCAAAAGTGGAAGTTAGGCAAGATACTAGATTAACCAAAAAACCCACGCGAAAGAAGCATTAGAGTGTTGGTGAACTTTTCATATGCGCGATGGAGGATCCCACTGTCGTAGTTGGGTACAATCAAAATGCTGTCAATATCGTCAAGGAAGGCGTTCATCGCGTCCTCGTGGGCAAAGTAGACCACCTGCAATTTAAGGTACATTGGGTAGATCCGACTTGGAATACCTTGATATTTACTTTTACTACCGCCTATTCATTCAACGAGTTGATTATTTCTATCTATGGCACACACGGTTCCTCATCTATTAACGCCGGGACATACTTCACAACCTTTTTTGAGTGTCTTCGTTAAAATTATTGCGATGATTCCTAACTCCACTTAATCGGTTTGGAGTGTGGGTTGCACATCCTTTATCCAAGAATCTTATCTACTATTGCAATTAGGTTTTCAAGGAGTTAGCTCTACGGGTCGGTAAATTTAACAACTGAATTCATCAAGCAGGCAATGCATCCTGAAAGTATGAGGAAAATTTAAATAAGTAAATCTAAGTATCTACATATGATATTTTAAGCTAAAAAACTGTCCACAAAAATTTTTCGTATGTGCGAGGAGCGCTAAAGTGAATAAAGGAGCCTTCCATTTTACAATTGCAGATCTGAGGATGTGTTAATGTGGCAACACCGCACAAACCGGAATCATTCATATTTGCAGGTGTAAATGTCGGAGATTCCTCCAGACATTGTTCATTCAAGACGACAGAAAGCACTAGTTGTGCGTGCGTGGGACGTGTAGTGACGGGGCTCCTTGAACTAAGGCATAAAATCTGTGAACAGCTACTAAAGACCCCAAACAGTGCATAAGACATTTGAATGGTAAAATCATTTTAGAGGCATTTGTGGGTGTCAGTGATGATTTCCAGCCGCAGTGATTCTGCTCCGGTTCACAGATTTAGGAGTTAATTCTCTAAAAACCGAACGTGTGAGACACCAGCACAAGGTACGAATCTTTTGGTGGGAACGGTTAACATAACCTTCCACTAACATTTACAACTTTGAAAGGTTAGCACACAGTGGGCGCCGATGGCAAAGCCTTCTTGATATTAGGTGAGCTTCGAGGTAAGCGTGCAAATGTACCAAAGGGTTGCCTAAAAACCAGCGAAATTTTAAGCAACTTTATAGGCACAGGAGTCCTATTTGACTTGAACGACCTCCAGAGTTGTGAAGAAGTTATTTTACCGAATGTGAATCAAAACGTGGAGTTGCATTTTATAGCGCATTCAACCTACATCGTTTTGGCAATAGCGTTCAAAGAGAGTGGCGTAGTACTTCACCAGCCTGCCCTTCGTACGCTCCAAAATGCGTTTCCAATCTGAGACACACTTTTTCTGAAGGCTAAAGGATGTTACACAAAAGTCAATAATGAACTGATGTTGTTTATTTTGTTAACCTTGAACTAAGGTGCCCCTTACTCAAGCGCGTAAAAGAATGCGCATAGTGGGTCATTAGAGTAGCAGAGCAATTTGAGTACGGATCGTATAGCTAGTAAACCAGTCCATTTGTTCATAATGAGATTTTAAAGTGCACGCAAACATTCAGTTCATTTGATTTTCAAAGTAACAAATATATTGACAAAAACGCACCACTTAATTAATGCACGCAATTCATCTGATTTAAGCTCTACGCATCCGAAAGCAATTGTTTCAATTCAGGTAATGGTGGTTGTTAACAAGTTTTGTAAAGCACAACCCCACTTCTATTTGAAGCTCGGAGTAACAAGGTTATGCAACCTACTTCTATGAATGGTCTACTTCGATAGGATAAAGTGTTACGGATTTTTGGTGGGTTGGGCGTGACAACCGAAAAATAATCCTTCAACCTCCTTCTATATTGTGATTCATAGTTCAAGCATCATGTGATCTCTGACAATCCGTGGTTAACGCTTTTCTACAACTTCTTAGCAAAGTGGTGCAATCAATCATATCTGCGCATTAGGGAACGAGTTTCCTTCTGTACTCAGCTTAATTTTACGTAGAATGGCTCCTACCTGTTTGCCTTGAATACCTCATTTTGATTGGGGCCTATTGTGGCGAAAACAAGGGAGGGCACTTCACGCTCGCCGAAGGTCGTCTTCACTCGCCAAAAGTTGGGATTTTCATTATTCATTAGAATCATCTCCTCGCCTTTGCGTATAGCGAAGTCGGGTCCTGAGAAGTCGATCAGCGCCTTCACCATGACGATCTGTTGGGCTATGTTCTCAGGCGAATCCACGGTTCGACCACATACAACCCGGGAATGACGATTTCGCAGAGGCTTCATGTAACGTGCCATGTCGATGAGCTGACATATCTGATCCCAAGTGCGTGTCAACTCAACGTGATCAGCCTGTAAACACAAACCAAGTTTATGAAGACGGCTGCAGGTCACAAGTGAGTTTTCATCGGTAAAGAAGCAAGCTTTATTTGTGGTTCTTCAAATTCCGTTCCATTCCATCATCTTATTATGAAAAGTATTCTTTCGGCATTAGAAATGCTTGACGTTTGGTCAAAACTGATAAGTCAGGCTATTTTACGCGTCTTGGTTTGGGTAGAGTGAATTTTACATAGAAAATTACATCGCACCTCAGAGGAGCTATTTCAGGTACTTTGGCGGTCGGTGAGCTCAACTCTTATTGAACTGCCATTAACAATCCAGCTTTGACGATTTTATGTGCAGGTGGGACTGGTGTCAAGTCAACATGCTTATCACATTTTAATGAAAATAACATATTTTTATGAGCCTGAAGGCTACTGGGGATGATTAAGTCCAATTGTGCACAATTAATAGTATTTAAAATGAAAGATACAAAGAAAGTTTCATCCCACCTATTCTTTGCATGCATCCCGCACCCTAGCACTCGCCAGAGCCAGTACAGGTAAAAACTAGCATTGAAGAAGTTAGTGGTAAAAGGGAGCTAACCTCGAGTTCTTTAGCAAGCAAAGTGGACTCGTCGACAGTCCCTTGAGGCTCAAAGAGAGCCATTTTCATTTCCGCCAGTCCGATCATTTTGTCGATGTGGGCATCAACCTCGTTGGCCATGTGGTGAAACTAGCATTAAGGGAACACATTTGGTACTCTTCTTAGAATATTTGCATGCAGAAAAGTATTGCACACTAGCGACAAATTTCAAATTCACTCGGATGGACTCATACAAGGTGAAAGGAAACTGACACGAGGTCTTGTTCATTAAGGTGGTTTAAAGTTAAAGGCCTGAAGATCAAGAAAAGCTAAACTTAGCCAGCAGTAGATAACCGCGAACCTGTTGATAAGCGGCTGCATCCTTCAGGTGAGATTGAGTGATTAAGGACAACTGAGCGATATACTCCCAACAGCTGTTAACATTTTCTGTGAGGGCCTAAAACACCAAATTGCCCTACTAGTACAAAAGAGTATTTTAGCTACAAACGCAATGTGAGTGAGAAGCATAAATTGACAATAAAATAGTGACACTATACTAGTGAGTGATATTTTGACATATACATTACTTTGTTTGCGAAAACTGACGGGGATGCAGCCTTTGGAGAACCAGCATCAATTGCAGCCTGCGTGATCTTGTTAGTCAGGTCCTGAAATACGGCATTCAGCGTGTTTAGGGTAAAAGCTTTTACGGTCTGGGCGCATATTTGTGATCGGTACAACTGCACAGATGCGTCTATAATCCCGTTTAACAGGTAATTACATAAATTGTCTCATAAAACCGATTGTCAGTAATGGAAGTCCACGAAAGAAAATACATGTGTGGACGTTTCTGTATGATTTATGGCTGAAGACTATGTATATGTACAAGTCATAATTGCATGAAATAGACTGCTTTTAGCATAGCTAATATTGAATTCGCATGGGTTCCCGGTAGACGGTTAATTATTTGCGCCCATTTATGGCGCTACTCATTGAAGATTGGAAGCAAATAAAATGTGCAATAGATCTGTTAGGGTCAACTTCAGTTGGAACATCATCAAGTTGTTCAGTGCAGTGACACAGTTGTCTACTTGCCAAAAAGTTAAACTTATTTGCGGGTTTATATGAATCATAACAAAAAATTTGAGAAAAATTTTGTATTTTAACACTGGCAGCTTCATATTCACAGTGTGTATATTTGAACAGATCTACCAAAAGTCTCACTAACCGTAAGCGGCACTTCGAGTTTGGTGATGCTCTTCAAGTAGTTGAGTACATCAGCATTCAGTCGAATTCCGTTTTTCAAATTTTCCACTTCATCACCATATCGCTCGTGATAATCCGGATTCTGTTAACAAAAATCAAATGATTAACTCGTAAGGTAGTGCCGTGTAAATAGGGAAAGTGTGCCTGAGTTCGCAAATGCCTTCCTATATCAAGTGGTTGCATCAAATCATTAATTGGTTTTTTAAATATTGGACACGACAAAGGTATTTTAGAGTACGCTAGGAGAGCATAATCAATATTTGGAGACCAACCTGAGAAACGCATTGTTGAAGATCGAGAATTCCTTCGAAGAACTGCTCTTGTCGAATGCGCTCCTCGTCAAGAGCCAAGTGATTCACCCCTACCTTGAGATCACTTGCCACTATCTGAAAAGGCATCAGCACTATTCATAATTTTGAAATGCAATTTTACGATTAACTTTCACGTTCACTAGAAGCAATTTGACTTTAGCTATCAAACGTAGTAAAAATTCCCTAATTCTGAGCTTCACTTAGTCAGCAATAATTGGGAAATGTAACAAGCTAAATTTAATGAGAGGAGGAATTTTGGACCGTTCGACAAAGGGCAAAATGTCTAACATTGCTTTTGCAAGATCAAATGCCACAGGCATTGCCTAGAACTATCAATTAGGGGCAAGAAGGTAGAGCCAAGGCGAGCCCTTCAAGCGTAGTTTTAGAACTCCGCACAACTGATCGAGCATTCTCAAGCAGAGAGAGCAGCCCGTAAACGTCGAGTTGATTGACGCGGAGCGCTGGCTTGGCACATGCAGGCGCACGCACGCACGCACGCACGCACGCAAGCACGCATGCGCCTACCGCCAACGTAACGCTCTGGGTCTACCCGCCTCATTCCTCCCTCGCCCCGCCAAGGGCGTGCCGTCACCAGGCCATTCGATAAAGACACCACAAGCCTCCTCATGTTAGCTTACGCGCTCTACCACTCTTTCAAGCATTACAAAAGTGCCAGAGGCATCCGTTTACATATGAACCTGAAGTTGCATAGAATCATGGAGTGGGCTAGCCCCCATAGTTGAGATGAAAAGAGTTTCATTCGTTCTGAGTAAACCTAATGCCACTAAATTTTACGACATCAACAGAAAATTGTTGTCACTACAGTGATGCTGAGAGGCGTTAATCGCTTTTACTTCCTAAGAAATAATTTTAAAAATGCTTTTGGCAACAACGGGTTTGGCAGGGTAAAGTACTCAGCCGAAATGCCACTTTTTCGAAAGTCCATGGGTGGCAAACCTGGCAGCATATGGAGCTTCATTTCACGGGCACTTATGACTGGGCCTGCGTGGTGTGCCATAGGTAAAAAAAGGCTTCTTGAATATATTTGTAGTAAAATTAACACAAAACAACCGAGGGAGGTGAGATGATCCCACATTTTAGAGTCAGGCAATCGTTCAACTTAAGTAATTTATCTGATCCTAAGGAATCTTCGAGTTTTTAAAGAGTTTTTTGCTACATTCAAACTGCGACTAAATCTGCGTTCCAGTGAAGAATAGAAGTTGAGAAGTGTGATTCTAGCACATTGGATCTGAGATGGGCCAAATGAAGCTGCGGGCTCATTATACGCTATTAGGTATCTAATTGTCACTCGATCGGCACCGCCCCTTAATAGGTAAATGTAAAATGGAAACTTTAGACTGTAAATATGACTGAAAATGGCATCGATAGGATGGAATAAAATGACATTGATGGGTTCCAACTCACCTTGTAATCAGCCAATTCGCGGTCTATTGCCGAAACTCCTGCAAAAATCGGGAAGGGTATAGGGTTTAGGAAAAGAATAATCTGCAATTACCGTTAGGCTAGTCTCAAAACAGTCTGCAAATCGGCGCGGCTTGTATTCCAAACTTCGACACAAATGTTTTTGATGCTTAAGGAATTGTGCATCCTCGGTGTGGGCTGCCAGTACAGAGAAAGACGGCCCTTGCACCTATCTGATTAATGCGAACTGGGATGGAAATTGCACGTAAATAGACAGTCGTATGGGAAATACAAATGAGTCGGGCTTTGATGGGAAGCCTGCTGGTCTTGATGAATCATAAAATCAACAAAATTAGCAGTGAGTAAATTAAGCACCTGAAAAAGCTACTGTTACAAATATGCAGCTGAAAAAAATACATGTATTTGTGGCATCGGCATACAGATACTTCAACCAAGGGTCTGCCTAATACGAGGAAAGTCAAGGAATTCAAAGTAACTGGATTTCACCTCCATCTGGTAGAGAAATCGAAACTAAAAATGTAGCACCAAGAGGTCGTGGGTCTCGAGGGGATGGCAATGTTTCATAAACAGCCTCCCGACTTGTAAACTGCATTTATTTCTTTTACTTGTCTACAATTGGGAGGCTATTTTTAGAATGTTTTTGATTAACTACCAACAGGATCCAAATTGAGGTTGATTATTTTTAGTGGCTGAAGTGCATTTTAAGAACACAATCCGAGGCCTTGGTGTAATACCCACGTTTCTTTATATGTACCACTTAGGCGAGAGGTAGGAGGACACACCGATTCTTCACTGTTTTGTCAAACGTAATAAAGGTCTCAAAACATACTCAACCCTCCCACTCGAGGGGTAAGGAAGAAATCCCCACACTCGGCGCAGCAAGTTAGGCATTTTTACTGTATTATCTTCGGGTTTCTATTCTGCCATGGTGCTAAAGACCTGCGAGAATTAAACTTGTTTTTGAGCCCAAATTGGTCCCCACTATGTCATATGCAAGAACCAAGGCTACTGTTAGTTCGGTTCAGTGGGATGTTCGTTAATTCCTACAGATTAGGAGGACTATGCAAGCACAATCCGAACACAGGCCACCTTGGATACTAGTTATGGAGGACGACGTGGTAGGTCCACTTTTATTTCCTACCAGGAAGGCCTCTGTCTAAGACTGAATTGGCGGTATTTATGCATTTAGAACCATTAACAAAACATAACTAGGTATTTGATAGAAGGCTAGTGATCATTGAGGGCGCGAAATTCACACCACATTCAAAAAACCCAGCAATCAATTGGTAAAAATTAATTAGGGATTCAAATCATTAAACATAGAGAAGTGAACAGTGCATTTAAAAAGGCTTCAAACTAAACACCACCTCATGATTTTCAGGTAATTGAGAATACAAAAAGGGCGATTTTTAAAATACGCTGTGAACATTCCAATTAAAAAAAGTTGTAAAAGCGACTAAAAGTATTAAAAAACTAAAAGAGTAACAGTCAGATGCATATGTGATGAGCATGAACACTTCAAGGGAAGGGCTCTCACCTCTGGGCATTGCCTGTGATGTTTACTGCTATGCGTTCGAAGATAAGAAATGATGTCCAAGTAGTTAATTGCACACTAGCGAGACGATGCAAGTTTGTTGTAGGCGGTGAAGCGTCGAAGGGTGTTTGAGAAAAATTGAAGCTCTTGATGTTCTGGGGGGAATTTTAAGAGAGAAGCAGCCCTCCTGGAGGACAGTGCGTGCTCAAGCGCGCACCAGCCAATGATTGAGTTGGCATGTGAGTAGTGCATGCGGGGGTTTGTGCCTCCACAGTTCATGTAGCGTAAGGGAGTGAGTGAAGTCTCTGCCTCTCGCGATGCTTCATGCACAACGAGTTTCATATTTGATCACTCCGCTTGTATAATCAGTTTGCACCTTTGAACAAGACATATTAAGCTTACACAGACTGCCTCCCTAAGTGCATTTCTGCCGAACTCACCTAGAGAACAGCTTTGTTCACCAATTCATAAATTATGTATTTTGAAATTTATTTTGTCAAGCATTCACATGGGAATAGGAAAATCCAAATTCAAGTCACAAAGCTCAGCTTTATTTGTCACAGAAATGTCATGTATCAACTGAAATAGTACTGCGGAGAAATTCTTTAGAAACAAAATAGTTGTTTTTTTGGAAAAATAGCATTTCCTAGAAATTGCGCAACTACGACTATCTCAAGTGCCGTTCCCGTAACCCACTCCCAAACATCCAGCATTTCACACCGTTGTGGTTACTCAAAATGTGGCAGATAGCGGAAAGCACTGCAAATTGAAACGCTTTATTGAAAGCTGTTTCAGATCCTGATTAATTTTCTGAGGTGTACATTATCCAGTCTGATGAAAGCGCAGATATTTACTATCATGCCACCCAAAGTAATGGCGTTGGTTTTTCCGAAATCATCATCATTTCATTCAGGTACTGTAAAGTGGTTGAAGTACCTGTAGCGTCCCGAGGCTCCCTTTAAGGAAAAAGAAGGCATAGTATTGGGGCAGAATATATATTCTGGAAACAGAGGGCTTGGGGGCTGTTAGCACGGCCCGGAGGCCGGCCAACCGGCTAGTAAAATTTGGCCACCCAAGTGACCGAAACCGGCAGTTCGAATAAACAAAGTATTACACAGCCCCTCTCTCCTTTCGAGCGTAGTCCCCGACGCTCCCCTTGGTCAGCCTCACGTGTCAGCCATCACAACATAATCAGTGCTGCGAGAAGCACCCACGAGCCAATCGTGCCAGCTATCGAGATTCGAGCGCATGTCTTCCTGTAGTACCATCAATTCTGCGTGGCACTCGGTGCAGCAAATGCGCATATCTTAGTTCTCCTCTCCCACGATAATGCGACCCAATGGAAGATGGGGGTACGAATCCAAGTTTTTGGATGAATGGAGACACACACAACACAAGTTCTGATTCCAGGCTTTTCTGATGCCTTGGAAGAAACGCGAGGGTATCGTAGAACCCTGAGCGAATGGGGCAATCGGGCCTCATAGGAACGGGATGCACGTGATCCAAGTGTACAAAGCAAAACGCGATGCTATCGAATGGCGTCCTGCACATTCTAATCTGTTGATACACATTTTGGCGAAGGTAGGTAAGTTGCCTGAGAACAGGAGAGAGAGCTTACGGAGGATGCCTGACCACAACGTCGCTAATCCTTCTTGGCAGGTGCACTGGACTTGGAATTCACGGCTAGTGTCGCTTCAGTTGTTAATAGCTTCCTTGCAGAGAACGAGAAAGAGGGAGATGCCGGAGCTGGACGTCGATCTCAGCCCTTCTGTTACGAGATACCTGAGGTTCTCCCATCCGTAGCACATGTACTTCTTTCACACCGCCAAAGTTTGCTAGAAGCGGCATGGAGCAGGATAAAATGCATCAAAGTCGGGTCCGCTTTCCGCTGCCACCAATGTAGCGTCCCGAGGCTCCCTTTAAGGAAAAAGAAGGCATAGTATTGGGGCAGAATACATATTCTGGAAACAGAGCGATTGGGGGGCTGTTGGCACGGCCCGGAGCCCGGCCAACCGGCTAGTACAATATGGCCACCCAAGTGACCGAAACAGGCGGCTCGAACAAACAAAGTATTACGGCACCTTTTTGCTTTTTTGAATCTCGGTTTCGATTACAGGAACGTGGTTGGCTAATTTTGTCTTTGCCGGGCGGCTAGCTCCTGGGCCCCGCCAACAGAACCAATTCCTTTCTTCTCGCCGAATATATTATATTATATCCCTTTCGCCCCCATGAAAGCCACGGAACGGTAACATTGCGCTCACTGGTTTCTATTTTAAAGTGATCAAAACGATTTTTTGGCATCAGAATGAATTAAGATGGCAAACAATATCCTGCCCATATGCTGATATCATTTGGGGCTAGGTTACTGTACGGAAGTAATCACCTTTGGAGAGGCTAATTCCTGATTGATATTAAATGTGTGTGTACAAGAATGCAAAAAAAATCCACTCTGGGTAAAACTGTGTTGAACTCAGTATAATCGATGCATTCGGCACTACTTGATAACCTGTTTCAGGGTGCAGAGATACCCATTGCGCGCATAAATAAGAATAGTAAGCTCGCAACGAAGTCGTAGGACAATAATAAGTTTTGGGTGCTTGCCGCAAATGTGTGCCTTAAAATGGTGATGTGTACTTTAGTGAAACACAACTTACCTACATGTAATGAACTAAGCGTGATGCAGGTGCATTTTGAGAGGCAAATATTAAGAATATTTTTACTTTATTAATACCATCTCAACAGTGTAGTGAAATCAGGTACATGATATGCGCAATGCTTTCAACTTCACTTTTAAAGATGCAATGTAGCCATTTTGCATTACTGGAGGGAATTCGGATACGTTAGGTCCCGAAATCTTCGGCGTACTTCTCTTCCCAATTGGTGCGATGTCTGACGCTGAAAAATTGGTCGAAGCTGGGGTATTTTAGTTGAGATATACTTTGCTTTCGGATTTTTTTCATGATAGTTAGTGATCATCCAATGCATCTAACATTAGACCTACTACATAACCCTACGTATGCGCCTTAGTGTTTACTTTGGGTGTTGTCTCGTTTCTTATTCTGTAGCAAGGTGGACTGTGTTTTCTTTCGGCTACAGTGTGTCGTGATGCATTTTGAATAATAAAGAACTGGCCTTAACCTACCTCCTTGTCCTTTGCGCAACCAATTTGGGTTTTTGACTCTTTCGTAGGAGTTTTGCAAAATAAGCGTTTCTTGCTCATTTTACGTGGTTTAGCATTAGACCAATAGATTGCCCCAGAAATGTCCATTGATTCAGACAGGGTGCCCCTTTGATAGCTTTCTTGGCATAGTCCTGTTGAATCTCTTATTCTATACACTGTACCACAAGACCGGTTTTATCACTTTTTTAGTTCAAATATCCTGATGATCCTCTTGTACTTCGGCCCCGAGTCGGTGGAGATCTACTCCCAGGTCGTTCTTCCGGCGGCTTTTGCAGGCCACACAGTTTTATTCTCCGTCTGATGCTCATTTGCGTCATCCTCGCCACTATTGCCGGCTGCATTCTTATCATCTTCACTCTGCGTCACTCGAACGCCTGGCCGTGGCACCGACATGCTTATCGTGGTATGTCCAACGTCGGTTTTTGCCGCGCCCTCACGCCCTTCCCTGGACTGGACGTGGATGAGCGCTTCCTCTACGAACCTAATGCCATCACCATCACCCACGGGCCTGTCGCTGGCTTTCCTGCTGTCTCCATCTTTCACCTGTTGGGTGATGCCATGACGGTGATGCGAACCCACGGAACCTGCTACGTCTATCCCCTCACGCGCGAGGTCGCTGAGGCCGTACCTGTTGACGAAACCGTTTTCGAGCGCATCAAGGTGCATTTCCTGGCCTTCCCTAGTGATAGTTACTTTAGCTTTAGGCACCTGATTTTTCTTTAAAAACAGTAGGGCATGTTAATCTATTTATGAACCAGTCCTTTGAAACGTGCGCTTTCAGCGCACTTTTGACTGCATTGCTCTGGTTCCCAGTAATTTCCTTGAAATTTCCTCTCTCCTACGTTAAAATGCTCTTTAGTCATAAAATGTACGGCGTCTTTAAGTGCATTTGCTTCAATGACAAATCAGATGCATAGCATATTATCCATTTTGTAAATGCTTTTCAGGTTTGTCAAAACTCACTTTGACCCAAATAATGATCGGCTCTCCGTCGCTTTCTTAAGTAGTTTTCTGTTTAGTCGAGGATGTTCCGATTTTTGGCGCCCAATTTGTTACATCTTCATTGTTAGCCAAAGACTCCTGTTGATTGAATCACCAGCGTAGTGACCATCTTGTGGCATTTATTTACATTCACTCGTAAAAACGATGGTGGCTTTTAACACTTCCACCTCAATTGCAGCTAGTCAAATTTGCTTCGTGACAGCCATTTTCAGTCGTGAAAATTCCATAAAACCCAGATTTCTTATTTACTATGGAACTTAATTTGCCACAAATGTGGTTCTCGACTTATTTACATGGAACGGAAATCCGTCCAAAATGTATCCACGTAAGGCTTCGTATCTGTTTAAAGGGGTTCCGTGTACACGTTAAATTAAATGCTTTTTGACTTATATGCAATCGTTCAATTTTATGGTACCTGGAATATGACGTGTGAGAGTCGTGCGTTCCCTTGCTTGTGCAACAAACGTGTCGCGTCCCTACAATTAAAATCACTGCAATTTTTCAATATCATGTTTCTTTTGTATGAAAGTTCCATGCTCTGTTAATTCATTGCAAGGCTATTCAAGATCTACGCTTTTACTATATTCTAGCATGAATTACTCGCATGGGACCTCGAATTGTTTGAAATGCGTAAAGTTCCCAACCTTTTTCTGTATTAAATCTTGTTACGCTACGGCCAGAACCTTATTACTTTCTGGCTTATCGACGCTGTGGCTGATACAACTTGCATATTTGAATTTTCAGCCTACTAAACTCACCTACACAACTACCGTAGATTCTACTCCTTTTGATTTTCATTAGGAATTTGATGGTTTTTGGGCTTTCTTTGACCTCTCAATCAAAAGCAGCCGTTTGTAGAAATGTTCTCCTGAGGATGAATTTTTAAACGGTATAATTTCAGTACTATTGACCGATCGGATGATTGGTTTGTACGTAAATCTTAATCACTTGGCACATGGAGAGGAGATTTCGCTCAGTTATTGTACTTATGGACTTATTTTTAATTATCACAAAGTAATCTGCTGCTCATTTTAATTATGCAAGTAATTCCTCTTAATGAATTAATGTTCAGCGTCTGTATGTACTTTCTGCCCTCTGAAGGGAGCCCATGAATCCAATACGGTTCAGTTTAAGTCACCGTTCGGCATGCGTCTATTTATGTTGTCGCCTGACCGTGAGGAACGCATCCAAATCAATCATCCTATCGCTTCCACCAACTGCTCGGATGTGCCCATCTTTCGCCTCATCGAGATGGGCCTTTCTCAGACCTCTGTGCAACTAGATCCGGTGAGTTCTGTTCCTGAACTCCCTATTCTCAGTATGCATTTTATTCTCTGAGATAGGGTCCTGTCGTTTTAACTCATGCCCTGCTCCACTTTCGCTGACCTATGGCGAGCGCAGGCAGTGCTGGGGCACCGAACAAACCAGTTCAGCAGCGATCAGCTGCATATTTTGGCTTTATTTTCGCACTCACAAATGATCGTATCACTTCATGCATTCCTCCTACTGTGTTGGTCCAGTGCAAACAATCCACCGCGTGCATTGGCCGTTGGTTAAAGTTGATTAAAATGATTGGATATGTCATTCATTCATACATTCAGGCCATTTCTGACTCAAACTAATAGGAAATCAGCGATTGACAAGACATATTCACGAAACAGGGTCGTCAGGCACGAAATGCGTCTGAGACAGATCTAGCTTTGCGCTCTTGTGCGTGTTTTCCGCACGATTAGCCCTTAGTCGATGCTTACCCAACACATTTAAATTAGTCATTTTGTGAGCCGAGATTCAATGGTCATTCCAACCGGGACTTTACCTATGTTTACGCTTTTGTTGCGTCCACTGTACGTTGTAAGCCGAACCATCAGTTATTATGAATCTGGTGTTTATGTGCCGGAGTAGACTGGGTCTCATAGTGACCACTGGCTGGATAACCAATAGCTAAGACTTTCGTTGAGATGCCTTTATTATCTACGAAACAGGTAAGCGAAGTGGGCACGATTAGAGCGTACAGGCCTGGTGGCCATGTAGTGAACACTGTCTGAGTCAGTTTGCTTCTCGGTCATTTCAGTGATGCGTATTAGTAACTGATCGACCTCGGCCTTTGAGTGCTTATCAGAACAATTAGAGCCCAGCTATGCCACCAGGATGGATGGGACGAGATTAAGGCCTCCTAAAATTTCCGGAGATTGGCAATCGATTGGAACTTCTACTATATCAAATGGAAACTTTGTGAGTTGTAGGGTGATCTACAGCAGCGCAGTACAGGTCTGATAATCGGCACTGACGTTGCATTTCCAGAGTAGTGTTTGTTACACCTAATAGTGTCTGGAATACTTGTCATGAAATTTGGTGTCACGTTTCTCTGTTCCCGTTTGCATTAGTCCTGCCAGTTCTCATCCCACTTGTTTTCCGGACTGGAGACGAATTCATGCAAAAACTGTGTGCCTTGAAAAAGCCAAGGAGTATCTCGACCGCATGCGTTTGGGGTCGCTTTGACAAAACCCCATGCCTGTCATGCACCAATGTGGAATGCGGGCGACAACGCACTTTTGGCAATGCTCTTTGTGGATATGTGCGGTGAATAATTTATTTACCGCTTGTTATTAGGTTACGAAGACCGATTTTAACGCCTACGGTTGTAATGCTGCCTTTTCCCACTTATATCTGTATTGTTTACTTGTTTCTGCCGCTTGCACTTTTGAAATTGATAAAAATGGTTTGCGTTTGGGTAGATGACTCGTGCAAAGGTAATGAAAGGCACTTAAGTTTCCCACCTATATCTCCTTGTTTATGCAAATTAAAATTTAAGCAACTCACACTCACTAATGATGTCAAGATTGAGAACAATGGTTCGTTACTTTTGGGATACTTGGGTTGTAGAAGGCTTTGAGAATTTAATTACTTGAGGTCGACATTTTGGTTGCAGTAGGCCGCAACCGTTGACTGGATTTTTCGTTAAAGGTAAGTCAATGTTCACAGCCGTATAATGGGTTGAGAGTTTCGGTGTAGTTTTATGCTTCATCGTCTACATTCACTCCATTGTCATCATCATCATGAGATGTGCGCTCATCTTTGTTAAGATGTACGAGGTAAAATGCGTCTCTTAAGTACTACTGTGTGGGCTTTAGATCTTACCATTTGGGAAGACGATTTCGCACTTTCGTTGTGTATGCGCGTGCATCACATTAACAGACTTCGGAGGCTGCGATGTCCCCTGTGTTTTGCTCGAAGGAGTGTCCGCTAGGCGAGAGTCGGGACAGCCCGGGCGTTCCACGACAGGTGTGCCGCTGTCCTCCGAAGGAAACCCCGTTGGCTTTCTCGAAGCTGTCGCCTCCATTGGAGGACGATGGAGGGGATGACAAGGGTGGCGACATCGTGGGTAATTCTGGTAAATGCAAGCTCGTTGCCATGCTCATTTAATCATAAGTACTTTTTGCCGACTTATGCGCGTCATAAGTATTTCATCTTTGTTTTTATGATATTATTTCATAATCAAGGCTATGCATTCATTTAATGAGAATTATGAGTCTTATTTGAACTGTTGTTTAAGCAACTGGACTTCACGCTAACAAATAACCATGCGTAGTTGAAATTTTAGTTTAATAGCACAATGGTAAGGAAGTCTTAGTTAAACGGATGTGCTTTGCGCACCTTTATGTTGTCAATCCGTTAGAGACCGTTAACGAGTATACAGTCCTCGTTCAACCGTGAAACATAGTAACCCAAGGCTGCGTGTTGACGTAATCGAGTGCCATAATATCGCCAAAGAGCAGAATCGTTTTCTTCTAACGCCAACTCCTTATATTTGCAATAAATGCTCACCTTATCTTCAGATTTAGTGGAATTGGCAACTAAAGCAAAGCTGCGGTATTTCCTTGCCCTTATCCAAGTCCTTGACGAAAGTCAAAACTTTAACATTTCCGGCATTGGTCTTTCAGATGTGCGATCGTTCATAGAAATCCCAGCGTTTTATTATTCCAAGACCACCCCGACAACTGTACTTCTGAATAGACCAATTTAATTCCAGTCCAGAGGCAAAGAAACGTAGGGTGTAAGGCGAAAAAGTCTTACATCTATGTTATTGTTTTAAAATCAAGCGGTCCACTTTACAACCGAGAGCACCGGTTGTAAAAACCGATGGGAAAGGGGGCCGCTCTTCGGGCTACTGCAGTGTCTTCTCTTTGTCTCTTCTGTTGGCCACTTGTATTTGTACGATAAGGTATTGTTTACGGGTGTTCAGCGGTCAAGGTCTGGCCTCTGAAGCACAAAGGCGAGTCGGCCTCTGAAAATGCCTCACTATGTTGACCTCCACTTTCTAACTTTTTAGTTGGGGTCGCCACGCATCCCTTGTGAAATCAACAGAACTGTTGACATGATTTCGGTTACCGCTAGACTCACTAAGCCCCGATTTCAGTATGCACTTTGACCTTTTAGGAAAAGAAGACTAGCTTCCAAATTTTTTGCTCGTACTTTATTAGAGACACACACTAGCCCTGTCTGTGATTAGCAACGCACAAAGTGGCTATCACTGGTTTCCAGTAACGAAAAAATGGGTCCTTCGTTTTGCCCACCGTGGCACGGAGTTCATCGTCTGGCTATTGAGTTTTGCCGCAGTGAAAGTGGAGAGGGTATTGACTTAGCTGTTGTTTTCGTTTAGACGAACTCGTTCGCCAACAGCGCGCAGCTGAGGCACTTCACAGTCTGGAGCCGCCTAGCAAAAGTAAGAAAGCCTTATCCCTAGTGCTTTCGGTATCAGCAGAAGTTTTATTGAACCATACGGAATGTGAAATCTGGATTTTATAATTTGTGGATTTTGCTGAACTGCACAGCGCTAGTAAGTGTCTTTCTGAAAATACTGGACTGGGCAACTTTCTCGTTGTCAACGTTTGTGTTTGTTTAAAACCCAGTCATCCTCATGTTTGCTGCATCTAAGTGCCAACAATTGTTATTTTTGAACTCAATTCGCGACCTACGCGTGAAATTCACATTACTTTTTATCCAAGCCGACAACTCCATCGTAAGGAGCAATCGATCATTGGGAGAGTACCTGTTTGGGTCTCCTTGGTTGAAGCTTGATATAGCCTTGCTGTGATTGCTATCAGTCCTTTTACTAGATCTAGACGTGACGTTGTTGAGCTTGGATATTTGCCTTTCTGACATGATGTCATAAACATTTGCATAGCCTACTGTCACACCATAAAATTCCCTTGGTGGTGGCTGCTTGGCTTTATGGCCTCCAATTCACCGAACAGATGTTTCTAATGCAGCGTTATCTTTTTTGCAGCTCATACTGTTCTCATCCGAAGCGCCATTTTCATGTTGCTTTGAAACAGCATTTCTGTTTTTAGTACCGTCGAATTGCCGTGTTGTTGACAAGGTTCTGGAAGGTGCGGTCCCGACCGGATCGAAACACACTCTTTCGCTGATGACTATCGTTCAGTGTTAGCTTTTGCATGTACACACCCTGGTATTATCATTGATGTTATTCGATCGCCCAGTCTCACTGTTGCTTAGGCTCTCCATTTTCAATCCTACTCTTAACTTCACTGTTAGTCGACACGATTGGCTCGACTCTGGTATTGTCATTTGTTCATTCATACTTTACTACTGAATAACAAAGTTCAGTTTAGCTTATGACTGTTTCCATCTCGTTATTCTGATGGCGCAATTAGAGCTCTCTTTGAGGTTGATATGGGTTTAAAAGTGCCGGGTGGTTGGATTGTTAACGTGTGAAAGGATTGGGGCCTGCCGTGGTTCGGAGGTTGCAGCGCAGCGTAAAGGCGACTATGGGGCGGTGGGGTTCTGACGTCAAGCGCAGCTGGGGAACTTGTGGCACTACGTCGGCACCGGGTTCTGTCGCCTTCGACGGGGTGGAAAACTTTTCTCCTTTTTACCTCTTCCTTTCTACCAGCCCTGCTGTGAGAAGGTTGGATATTTCTAGACACTTATTAAAGGCACAGGAAGGAGATGTGGTAGCGGAGCCAGATTTTCTGCTGCGAAGGCTTCTCGAGCTCTGAAGAACAGCTGCGTTGGTTCACGAACAGGTCAAAAAATTGTCCTACCGCCGCTCACTAACAGGTGGTTGTGAAAGCGGGATTGTGGTGCAGAATTGCTCACGAAGTGGCGTAGTTATCTAGTTTTAGCAAGCAGAGGGACCGTAGCAGGAGTACGCATACTGTCTGTGCTAACAACGCGGCAGATCCTTAGTGAGCCACTCCGGTTGCTGCATTCGAGGCACGATTTTTCTTCAACTTATTTATGGTCACACCACAACGCCCCCTTGCAGTTGTGCAAGCAAGTCAAAGTCGTTTTCAGTATGTTTTAAGAAATTAATTTTAAAACGCTAAATTTAATCACTCTAAGGTTAGTTTGTTAGTTTTATATTTAAGAAAATTAAAACCAAACATGAATAGTCTCATCAGATGTGTAATTCACAAAATTTTGAAATACAGTTGCAAGGTTTTATAATTAAAAGTTTTGCAAAGGGATTCAATAAGTCAGTGCACCTTGAAGTATACGGATATGTTTGAGTCGACCACTAACTGTGTATGCATCAACCTTGGTCAGGAAGCAATTCCAGTTTTGGCGCGGGAGACGGTCTTTCAACTTGGGCTTTCAACTTCCGCAAAATGAATGTGAGCTGAAAGTTGCTCAGGACCTTTTACCATTTTTCCTGAAAATAGTTTAATGAATGATTTAACACCTAGCAGTCAAATGAATTCTCTCACGGCTCTATGGACCAGTATTTTCGAAGTCCTCATTTCCACCTCAGAGGTTTTTGCTCCACACTTTATTTTGCACAAAGCTTATCATGCTTTACTTTTTTGAATTTTTACAGAACTATTCATTGCATTCAGGATACAATACACCACTTTTACGATATTGGCAGTCTGCGTCTTGTACCATCACCGGAGATAACCTTATCTATCCCATATTTATTAGGTATGCGCGCATCAATCCTATTTAGCTTACCTCCATTTGTGGTGGACTGCAATGTTGGATAGGCCTTCTGTTAATGACGTAAAATAGCTAACCAATTGCAATGTCGTTTATCACTTTGCCGTGCGATTTTTTTTTGCTTTCGCATAGTTGCAGCTTGGTTTTGAATTTTGTTATAGCTCTAATGATGATGCTAATGACGACATACCTGGACTGCCAAATCAAACCCTTTTGGGTCTAAACAACCTGGTGGAACATTTGAGACCGCTAGTCGAAAAGAAGCTTAAATGCGTGCTTATTTTTGGTGTTGTTGATGACTCAGTGAAGGATGAAAGGGGTTCAGCAGCGGATTATGGCAAAAGTCCTGTCATAGGTGCGCTGAAGTTATTGAGGTCCCAGCTACCCTCGCTCGTTCTCGCGTGTGATGTGTGTTTGTGTGCCTACACTCAAACGCACCGCTGTTGTGAGTTTCGCGTTTGCATTTATTCTTCTGCTGCTCGTCAAGATGTTAAACGCCTGTCTTGGGCGCTTTTTTGCATGATAGCGCTATTTAATCTGCCACTGTACTGATGCTACTTTTAGTGCAAAATGGAAGTCGCCTTTGAACTAGTGATTATGGCTTAAGTAGCCTGATAAGTGGAATCATATTTTTCCTAATTTTTCAGATATATCAAATGCGTGTGGCGATATGGACATCGAGCAAACGATAAACAGACTAGCCGAAATATCACTCAATTATGCAAAAGCAGGTTTGTAACCCTTTTTCATGCACTAAATTGAATAAATTTTTGGTGCTTATTCGTGGAACTTGGCCCGCGGCAGCACTTTAAGGTATAAACTGTTCATGGTGTCGGCAAACATTGCAAAATCGTCCAATTAGTTTACTTGATTGTTGATTTCATCAATGTTGTCTCCAAAGTTGTTTTCAGCTAGCCTGTATTTTGTGGATGATTATTTGGCTATGCACATACACCTGATGTGCTCAGACGTATATACGCCAAGTTCCGGTAAATTTAGGTGTCACATTTGCCTGCATCAAGCCTTTCGTTGTAATGTTTCTTTGAATTTCAGCTTAGTTTATTTGCAGCTGAAGCAAGCGGTGTCAAAACCTTTTGAAAATTGTGTGTTTCTCATAAAATTTGTAGTTTTTGCATCCAATTATGGTTTTTTTCCACTACAGTTGAACATTTTTTTGTGTTTTATCTCAGGCGCTGGCATTGTTGCTTCACTATTTTGCCTTTTGTGTTTTTAGGAGCACATATAATTGCACCATCAGACATGTCGGAGGGCAGGATTTTGGCGATAAAGCGAATTCTCCACAAGAACGGTTTTTCACGTCAAGTTTCGGTCATGTCTTACGCTGCAAAATTCGCCTCCTCTTTTTATGGGCCTTTCAGGTGACTTTCTTTGCTCATCAAAAAGATTACAAAAATCTTTCAATGAATTTTGTTTTCTTAAAGACCATTCGTTGCACCCGAGCAGGTAAATATACCGCTTGTCCTTTGAAGAATCGTTTGAAAGCTGACTGCAAATTAGGTCAAATTCTTCACCATATTCTGCCAATTCATTGACTGAGATTGAGCTAATAACGGCACCCTGCATGATTAAATCAAGTAGATTTATGCTATTAGTCGAAGATGTGGCTAATTTAAGGTGTGCTCATATCAAGTGTCAAGGCTTTTTGAACCGACTTTTCGTGAATGCCACTGTGCGATTTTAACTACAAAATCCCACGGTTTTGTTTAGGAATACGTACTATAACCAGAGGTGGTTATGTCTCTTACGTTAGTGTAGGCGTCTCATTTAGCACCTAAGATGTAGTGGATGAGAGAGTTGGCTTTTCATTAACGCACTACCGTTTTAAAAAAGAGCGGTAATTGGTTCAGGCGATGTGACTACTGACCGAAAGTCTTATCAATTACCACCCGGTGCTGCAGGTCTTGCTGTTCGAACTGCAGTGAGTCTTCTGTTCTTCTTCTATTTTAATTTTGAAAAATTCTAATTTTTAAAGTTAAAGTTGAACGACATTTGCTTAAACGACCTTTACCGTTTAGATTCGCGACGCCAATGAAGGCGCTGACGTCATAATGATTAAACCGGGATTGACCTACCTAGATGTAATTGCAAGCGTTCGGCGCGAGGTAAAACCCCACTTTCTTACAATGGTGCCACAATGGCCTTCAAGTTCTGTGTTAACAGCCGACTTGTTTGCCAATTTAGCTGCCATTTCATCCGATCGCTGTTTACCACGTTTCCGGTGAATATGCCATGTTGATAGCCGCCGCAAATGCTGGTTGCATTGACTTAAAGTCAACTGTACTCGAAATCATTCTCTCGTTTCGCCGTGCAGGTACATCAGTCAACTCTATTGCTCTATCCATGCATAGTTCAATTCCTTCACCTGAAGACGACAATGAATGCCACATTTTAGTGTGCTTAAGTGACAATAAACCAATGTCAAACATTGGATCATTTTACCTATTCTTAATTAATGGTGTTGCATTTATTATTCAACCTCCACATTTTTGTATTTATTGCGTTTAACGTGACTTTCTTAAAAATTATTTTAGGAGCATCCGTTATCATAACATACTTGACACCTTATCTACTGGACTTAGATCTCAACGATGCATTCTGCTAAAATATGACTTGGTGGTGACAATTTGATGATTCGAAATTACCTGACATTACTATGAGTCGAATTGCTGCTAAATATACTCTGTCACATGGCTATTGAGATGTTTTGAGCATATAAAGATGGTGCAATCCTTATGATTTTCGTTTCACACAGAGACCAGTGCAGTATATGGGTTCATAGCGCCCTGAGACATTCCTAAAGACTCATAAAAGGACTTAATACTCGGGCATAGGCTGGTGGCCAGCCTCCCCAGTGAATGCACAATAGCGAGGACCTAAAGTGGTTCATTACCGAAACCGGGAGTTTAGTAAACAACCAATGTATTATATAGGCTCTGTCTGCTTTCGGACGTCGTTCTTAGAGGTCCTCCCTGGTCAGCCTCCTACGTCCAAGCAAACATCAAGAGACCTCCGTGTGAATCATCGAACTTCCACACAAATGGGGAGGTACTTGACCGCAGTGTCACTGTTCCCTCTCAGCAATTCTACAGGATTTTGAGCTTTGTTGAGTTTGGTAAATCGATTCGGGGACGGAATAATCGGCTGGTCATCAAGCGTATCCATCGGTAGTCGTAAGATTCTTGGCCTAAAAGCCCAATCATTTAACAAAAGGTAGAGTTTTAGCATGAATTGTGGGGATAGGGCTTCACGTCTATTTCTCATTAGCATTTTTATGCATTGGTGGCTTTTAACAGGTACGGTATACAGCTGTGTAACGAGCTAGTCCAGCTTATTCATCAAAAGTGCCGCTCTCATTGTTACTAGCGTTCGTGTAAAACATGGACTAAGGTAGTTACTGAAGGTAAACACCATTTTCAGCCCTTTTGTTATGGAGCGTCATCGATTTTCTCCAACCACAGAATATGCACTCTCTCGCCTCATTAAGGTTCTTTTAGGATTAAGTTAGTTTTTAGTTGTCGCCAACGTGGTGTTTCCAGACCTTCCTGAAGATATAATGCTCGGGCAGGGTATATAGCATTCGACATACAGAAGCGCCGGGGGCTACCGTGATGACCAGGATGCCAGTCATTCGATTCAGTTGCAATGCCAGAGACCCAAAGTGAGTTCCTCACTCAAGTCGAAAGCTAAACCACCAATCAAATTATTCCATGCTATATTAGTCGAAAAGGTTTTAGTCGAACAATTATAGGTTAAATTGAGAGCATAAATTGTATGCCAGCACTTAGTTCTATGTTTAATTTGTAGATATCTGAAGACAGACATATCGATTTTAGCCTCTTCGAGTGAATGGGGCGCAGAAATCGTAGAAACATGTGGGAAGTGCTTAATCCTTCGGTTGAGATCAAAGGCATTGTGGTACAAAACAGAATGGCAGCATACATTCGTAAGGCAGAATCTGATTCTCAGTTTATGCATTAAAAATTTATAAGGAACACTTGC
Organism: Taenia solium; assembly: GCA_001870725.1. Classification (NCBI taxonomy): domain Eukaryota; kingdom Metazoa; phylum Platyhelminthes; class Cestoda; order Cyclophyllidea; family Taeniidae; genus Taenia; species Taenia solium. The sequence goes on from MIEF01006664.1 coordinate 102,254, forward strand.
TTACCTCAATTCTACATCAATCAAACCATTGGGATTTGTTGAAAGCACTCGGAATTTTTTTTGACCTTGAATCACCGCGGAGCATCCAAAAGTTTGCCAACAGTCGCCTTGTTGTGTGGTTGCGGCGTCGTTTCCTCAGTTGTGTGTCGGGTCGGTATTTTACCCCAATTTCTAGGCCCGTAGAACTTGTGTCAGTATATCGAGTTGGTTCTCGGATTATTAGCTAATCGAAACATGCCTCGTAAAAATAATGTGGTCGCTCTTAAGGCTAAAATAGCGCATCTGGAATCGGAGCTCGGGAAGACACGCCCAGTTCGGCAGAAGATTGCTCAAATGTCTAGCGAAGTCGTCAGTTCGAATCCTTATAGTCGACTTATGGCACTTCAGAAGATGGGTATTGTTGAGAATTACGCGCAGTAGGTTTCAAATGTAGCGTTTAATTACTGTTTTCTTAGACTGTTTTGAGTTTTAAGAACTTTTCTTGTATGAAGCAAAACATTTTCCTTGATTTCCATTGCTTAGTCTCTTCAGGACCCAATGCGTTTTGACCCACGAAAGCATACAAATAGCACCCTAATTTTTAACAATCTGGCCATCTTAGAATTCGTGAAAAGGTCGTTGCAATTGTCGGTGTTGGTGGCGTTGGCTCAGTGGCTGCGGAGATGCTTGTCCGTTGCGGTATCGGTCGACTCATTCTCTTTGACTATGACAAAATAGAACTCGCCAACATGAACCGTCTCTTTTTCCAGGTACAAATTCTCTTGCTTCTCGCCGAATTTCACAAATGTTTGGGTTCATTCTCATGCGATGGAGTTAAACCCAAGTGACCTCGATGCACTCCTGTTTTGAAAGGTTTTTGGTGTAGTTGTTTGTGCCTGTTATTTTCTTGCATTTTAATTGCGTTTTTCTATTGGAATAGTTATGATTATGCTTACATACTTCCTCCATTGATTTGTGTCTGCAAAGTTCTTGTATCCGAATCGAAAACCTCCTTCTGGATATGCCAATGACGAGATCGAATCCGCCTTTTTTCCTACTTTTTAGCCCAATCAGGCAGGCCTAAGTAAAGTCCAAGCAGCAGCGGCAACCTTGGAGGTGATAAATCCCGACGTCATTGTGGAGCCACACAACTACGATATCACCCTAGTGGAAAACTTCGACTCCTTCCTAGGCACCTTGCGCGGCGAAACAGACAACCCCACTGATCTGGTGCTCTCCTGTGTGGACAACTTTGAGGCTCGCATGGCTATCAATAGGGCCTGCAACGAACTCAACCAGGTGTGATGTTCCTCACTCTCTTGTTGTAGCCAGTCGATTTGGCTGGTGTACTTTTCATGATACCAATTTCTCTACTTATGCGACGAAAGTAGTGCGTACTATCTAGGTGTGGTTCGAGGCAGGAGTGAGCGAGGACGCGCTGAGCTGCCACTTTCAGCTCATGTATCCGGGCCGAACGGCATGTTTTGAATGCATGCCGCCGCTGGTGGTGGCTGCCGGCCTGAATGACACCAAAGTGCTCAAACGCGATGGTGTCTGCGCCGCCTCCCTTCCCACCACCATGGCCATCGTCGCCGGTCTCATGGTACAAAATGTTCTCAAATTCCTGCTCAACTTTGGGGAGGTATGTCCACTTTTCTTTAGCACCGTCGATGATTTAAGCGTCTTAGTAGGAGTTTATTGTGTTTTCTTAGAATATTTTTAGAAATTTTCACTAAATTCGCTTTACCATATATTCCGTAATGCAGCGCAGCCTGCCATCATTTAATCCATTGCCCTCTTTAACCCATTTTTTGACCGAATTAAATATGTATCATTAGGTTTTTGCTTGAGCACGTGATTTATTGACGTAAGTACCAATGCGAATCCCGGCCCAAGTCTGCAAGTTTTCAGGCGAAGTCATTATTTAAAGGTCGGTCAGTGAATGCTGAATTTGTTCTTGTTGATCAAAATTTTTTATTGCCCGAGCTAAGAATTTATCTGTAATAGCTTCAGCTTTTGAACAAACTTATGGAACTGGATTTCTAGGACCCTTGACCTCCTCCACTTTCGATAAACTTTTGTTGACAAAGTTGGATGGGAATGGTCTAGGCTATCAAGTAAATCTCATTTCTGATTGGAATTTTTAAAAACAGTACACTGAATGTTGCTTTTTAATTTGGTAATTAACCATTTGGTTCCTGCTATTATCGACTGTGCTGTTACTACGTTTGTGTTAAATAGTCACCCTGAACTTATCACAGACCCCTCAACTGAAAGTTCTTTGTTTACATCAGATCACTACAATGGCGAAACCGAAACCAGGTGACACTGTTTTTAGACTGCATCAGGGCGATCTCATTTGCTCCAGTTTTTTGTTCTTACTTTCTGCATATGGTTACTTTTTCAACACTTTAGCTGATCATACGCACTGCAGTAGTTAAAGCATTAGCCTAGACACGGTTTCGAATGCTGTTATGCTAGGTTTCGAGCTACTTTGGCTACGGCGCAGCCAAGGATACGGTATATCAAGTGAGCCTGCGTCCAAATCCCTCGTGTGCGGATGCGTGGTGCCGCCGGCGACAGAAGGAACGACGGGTGCAGCTGGTCACACGCGGCCTACCGGAGGACGCGGCGTGGAACGCAGAGGCGCAAATGGCCGCCGCGGCGGAGCGCGAGCGATTGGCCCGCGAGGTCGCTACCGCTCCTTTGCATGAGGACAATGAGTTTCACATCGAGTTGGTTGGCTCCTCCGTCGTTAATGAAGCTTGCACTGAAGATGCTGCTCCTATTGTCCCTGTGATGGGTGAGGAATTGACTGAGACAGAAAAGGATGATGATAAGGTCTCTACTGATGGTCCAAGTCTCGACGAGTTAATGAAGCAACTACGAGGCCTCTGAACCAACTTCTTACCTACCTATTCCCCCTCTTCAATTGGTGATCATCTTTTGATCATTTCCATGGTCTTTCTGTCTTTTGATTTGAGTGGTTTGTGTTGTTAAAAATTGTGCTATTGGCAATTTAACACATTGAAAAGCTCTTATGTCTCTTAGTGGTTGCCTATACCCGTAGCTGGTGCTATATACCGGTATTTGTAATAAGCATACAAGCGGAACTTAAGTACCACTTCTAAAGCATGAATTTTGGACATCAAGAGAACACCTTTCATGTGTTGCTTGTCCATTGGATGAATCTTCCCATTTCCTGTACTTCACACAATTGAAGTCAATTCCAACCATTCAACAAAGCTTCCATCCGTAGCTTTAGAAATGTCTCACAAATCCGCTCGTTTCCTTCCTTACTACTACGAAGGCAGTTTTTTCCGTGTGCAACTGGATGATACTGAGAGCAGTCGATCGTACACTGTATAGGTATTAGACATAATTAAGGTGCTTTATCTGTGGAATCTTGAGATTGACATGTGCAGTTCTTCAGTGATCTAAGGGTATCCTACGCCGGTGGTGTTTAGAAGGTGAACAAATAACTTGTATCAGTAGACGAATGCATAAGCAGTAGATGACGTAAAGTACCAGGCTTCTGCAGTCAATCACCACTATTCATCATTAAATGCCACGATGGCTAGTTAAGACGATGGAGGTGTAGGATCTTTTAGGTGGTAACATTCCGTTCACCGAGCGTACCTCTGTTGCCCTATGCTTAGATGGCTCCTTCCAACTTTAATCAATGATTTGCACGTTTTCAGTCAGGTGACACCTAGAAAGTCGTCACTACTATTTTTTAACATGCCCCAACAAAATGATGAAGACGAAGATGAGGATGGTTCTATTCGGGAGGGCATCTACCGTCCATGGAGCACATACCTCTGCAGCTGTCAGGAGAACTGTAGTACGTCGAGGTTACCTGACTCGTATTGATCATTTTTGTTTAAATGTCCATTCTGCTATCTAACGCTGCTTTCCCCCTATGAACTTTAGTGAATTGTCTGTGTGTTCCGACTTTCCTGCCCTGTTTCATGTGCGAACTGCTTCACTACGTATTCGGACTTAGGTGGTTTCATGCCTTTGGTCTGGGAATCCTCCTAACTCCGCTAGCCCCTTTCCTCGTCATGATTGCGCGCATACTGATTCGGAGGAAACACCAACTTCAGGTATGATGGGCACGACCCTGTCATCATCGTCACGTTTTGCGTAATCTTTTTTCTCATTCATATCATTTTCACTAATCCGGTATCCATTTATTCAGCCCTCTGTAGCATTGGTAGGGTCGTTAAGAGGGGATTTTAATTTAGTCACTAATAAATGAAATCAATCGAGCATGATCAACGACTGCATGTAACAGGAGGGGTTCTTTTCTGACAGTCGTCCCTAAAATGGTGTGTTTCATCCTGTGGTAAAAATTACCATTCTCTGGATCTCTAATAGATAGACGTTGCATGTATAAGGTCTCAATGCCAACAGGTAAACCACTTTTAGTGAGCTTTATAAGATCTATCTGAAAAAATGCATTGATTTAGGAATCACTTAAAGTGTGGTACGCTCTTTGTATCGTTCATAGGGTAACATTTGCGTTGACGTGTTCTGCACCACACTATGCTTTCTCTGTTCTGCGTGTCAAGTGCGTGATGAGATTGTAACTCTACGAAGAGACCACCGCTGGCGCCTCGCCCATCCTCCACCCTCAGGACCGCCAAAGCACTCGCCCTACATTGCGCCTCTCTACGAGGCCTTTGCCAACCGCCACAAACGCGTCTCCAAAGGTGATAGTGATACTAGCAATAGTAGTAATGATAGTGATAGCAGCTCTGAATCTACTAGCGATGAAGTCTCCTCCGAAAGCGATTCAGAGGAAAGTAGTAGCTCCGAGTCAAATACCAGAAGGAAAAGAAAAAGATAGAACACCACTGTTAGTTTCACTTAAGTGTACATCTTCTATTAAACCCCATCTGGTCGAAAGCATGTCGTGGGATCATCAATGGCATAACATTACCAAATTCAATGATGACCTCAGCGATGCTATGTTTAATTGAGGGCGGAATGTAACAATGAGACAGTGATGACGCTTTGCGTTGAAAGCGAATTAAGTGTTACTGTGTTTGTGATAAAAGCGTAAAAAGGAACCGTGGACACTTGGAACATATCCATAACCTTCGCTGCTGCTCTTAGACGCCTGTCCGTTGTATTTGGAGTGGTATGTGATTTGAACGCAACTGAAAAATACAGCTGAATGTCTTCGGTGAAAGTTGCACGCTATCTAATTTAAGTAACGAGCAAAAGTCAATAAGATCTAGGATGGTCACTGTACATGTCCACACTGGTTCACTTTGTCAGGTTAATCATAGTTCATACAGCCTCCGTTTCTTTTACTTTGTGATACTATGAATGTAAAGCGTTATCGCTAGCTATTTGCGTCAATTGTTTACCGAATCCGGTAGTTAGCTACAATTTTTGTCTGAAAAGGAAAAATAGCTCGGAGACTTGTTTGTGGTGCGCATTTATCTGCAACTCATTTGCAAATTCACTCAGCACATGAGGCTAGTATTGTAAATTGTTTTTTTGCATAAATTCAGCGACATATATTTATGCGCTGCTAATTTGGTATTTACTGAGTTAATGTTACCATGAAAAATGAGTACAGAATACAGATCCCATGGGAATGAAATAGCGGAATACGGAGTCATTGGTGACGTCAATGCGTTCCTCAAACCTATTAAAATGCAAACTTGATTGGCTTTAAAACTCTTTCCTCGTAATTTTTGACAAAAAAAGTCAGAACTGGGATCAGGTTGTACTGATTCGCGAAAATAGACAAATTAATAGAGGGAGAAGTCGGTTCTCGTGCTTTTTGTAAGAATGTTTGGAAGGTCAAGTTTCCTCCAACTTAAGTGATCTCAATGGACTCCCCGTAAACATATGGCGGCTTAGGTGACGTTCTCATTAAGCACGTGCCAACGAGTGATCTCTTGTCCCTGAGCCTGCAACATCTCGTTCCAATGACTGCGTTCCTCCTCACCGTTGTTTTTGGCGCCTAAAAAAGGTCATTACATTAAATACGGCAAGCTTAAAGGCAAACTCATTGATGGTGCCAGCAGATCTGCCTACCAATAGCGAACCAGCCGAGATTCTCCTGCTTGTGAACATGGTGTTTCTGGAAGACGCGCACAAAGAGAGTTACCTCGCGTGGGTTCAGCGCGTTCATGTCGAAGGCAAAGCGCTCACCGAACTCCGTGTTGCCAACTAGGCGGACCTCGTGGGTGTGACTGCTGGCTATCTTCTCACCGGTCTCCGTGACCAGAGTCAACGACACGTAGACCTCTGCAGCACACACCAAATGGAGGAGTTATGTATCCTATGTTTGCAAGTTATAGTGAACTACAACCTCAAGAAGGCGAAACATCGGAATCAAAAGCAATATCAAGACCGAAGGAAACGACCTCTGCCTTTATTTACACGAATTCGCTCTAAAGAATACAATGAGATATTAGGATAAGAAGTAGTTGCATAAAATAACAAAATTATATTCTCGGATTAATTTGATGTATTTGCCATTGTGACGCTTCTAGAAGCCACAGTGTTAAAATGTGCAATCGAATAACAATATATATTACTGCTATTGAAAGTCAAAAAAGAGAACCCTACTTCTGTTGAAATGCGCAGCCATTTCTCGTCGTAAGATTCACCGAGATAGTAGCAATCCTATTGCTTTCACAATTTTATATTACTACTAAATAAAAACCGTCCTAAGGCCTAGCTCTGGAGATTTGGACTATTCTGCTGTCTGGTAAAAGCTGACAAGTAAATACGAACACTGACGGAGTGCACATCTATAAGTAGTTTATGGTACCTGGGACCCCAAATCTTATTTGATTTTGCGCATAGTTGGGATTGATTAAGAGGCTGTCAAATACTGTAAGCTCAAATCAAGAAGGAGTTACCAATTCGGTTGATCAAAAAGGATGATTACTGGGATTCTGCAAAAATTTGACTTACTGGGTATCCTAAGTGAGCTCTCGGGCACCTTCAGTCGGTTAGCGCGGAGGACGTGGATGTTGAGGCGCTTGGTGGTGACATTGTATGCTAGGCCACAAAGCAGCTCAGGCCACGTAGCCTCTTTGGCCTCGGCTACTCGGCGTGCGGTGTCCAACTGGGGCAATTCGGTAGTCGTTGTAGCTGCCGAAGGTGGTCGGAGGCTGCGTGGGGTGGAGCGACGCGACAATGAGTGGTGACTCGCTCGACTGCCCATCGAGAGACGTGAGCCCAATCGACTGGCCTGCAGGCGGCTCAGGTTATCACCGCTGTCGCTGTCCTGATGTCACAAAAAATACTAAAACTTAAAGCAGTCATACAAGTGCCTTACTTATCCATACATTTAACAACTTGGGTTCCCCAAATGCCACAGGCTATGCTTTTACTCGATCTTGCCACTCTGTACTTTAGTAGCTAACCTTTCTCTGTACTGGTTTACCATGGCCTCAAGGATGGTTCAGGGCGCCACAATAATAGTAGTGAAATGTCGCTTAATCAGCAGATTTATTTCGGGCATTTAAGTTGCTTACAAACCGGTCTCTAGTAGCAAAGGTGTTTATGCAAAGACTCTGCAAATTTGTCACTGCCACAAAATGATCACCTCTAAGCTATTTCAAAAGTCTATTTGAAGGCTTGAGTTCGTTTGTTGAAAGTGATTTCATGGGATTCACTGCTAGTCCTACTTGGGAATTTGAGTCAATTATTCACAAGAAATAAGGCATAAGGTTCTAGGGAATCCGGACGTTCCTTCGAAGTACCTACAGATATCCGTCATGTAATCGCACAGCAATAGGCCAAGCAACACCCTGTTTATTCATTCTAAATTAAGGAATCGTTTTCGGCAGTACATTTGTGATAACAGCTTATCAAATAAGGATTAGAACACCAAGTAAAGAAAGAATTGACTGCAGCAGAATGCACAGAGGCAGCTACTACAACAGGAGTTTTCTAAGTAGCTTAATTAACAAAACTGAGGACCAGAATTTCATTTTTAGACCTACACTAAACTATATGCTTCAATTATGTAGCCCTATTTTTTATTTAAAGAAAATGAAAGTGGTCTTAGAAGTAGGAGAAGTGTTCAAACGATAAAGGGCATTTCGATTGGGGCAAACAACTGCGTTAGTTAATAAAAAGACAGCCTAACCGAGTCGACTACGCTTTCGCGTTCAACCTTGATGGCGAGAGCGAACGGAATGTCGGCCTCGCCACCACGGAGATTCAGCGCAGTGAAGGCGACTGTTGACTCGGCGAAGATAAAGTGACGTCGCATTTTTTTGCAGCCATACAATCGTAGCCTAAGCGCCATCCTCGCTAACTCATCTGATAAAGTGAATTCGAAAAAAAAAATTTTAAGACATCTTATGTAACTATGGTAAATGATGCAGCCACAATTTTCAGGAAATTTTGCATTCTGATGTGTCCCACGCGTCCGAGTTAAAGTGACTTGATGGCCCATGCACCCAGGAGGAATATTTACTAATGGACGTAAGCAATAATCCCATGCTTATGCAATCATCCTGCTTGAGTTATGCTTGTCGGGGAAGTGCAGTGTTCTGTGGCATAGTGAGAAGAGGAGGTACTTCGTTGGAATTGTTGTGCCATGTACTCAACGATAGATTACTTAAAAAGGTTGGGCAGTTCCTTTCCACTAGTTGCGCTATTAGCGAAGCATTCTGAAGAAGGAAGGCATTTGACCATTTGACTTTCTGAATCGAGGGAAGCGAGTGTTAGCAATTAACTCGAACGGTATATTACTGCAAGATCCACATTGTTATTGTCAGTCCTCCAGATCACAATGTTCACATCATATCTGTTAGCTTTTAACTTCACTCAAGTAGCCACAAATGTTTTAATATTAAATGACCTATTTAAAACGCTCAGTGATCTGTGTAGCCACATAAGTAAAAGCACAATGATTGCTTCGAGTAGCCTCATGCGAAAGACGAATAAACAATGCATGCGCTAATGTCCATGCAGTTGAATGGGACTCCCTACCGTGAAACGCCTAGGGTCGCGTGTTTTTGCATTATCCCGATCTTATCACCTTACCTGGTGTCACTGCTTTGAATACTGCCTCCTCATTGAAGACTGGATTAGGAGCAGGAACAATGCGTGTGTGCCAGCGTTTCTTCTTTTTTAATCCAAGCAGGGCCATTCTAATCTGAAGGAAGAGGAGACGTGATTAAAAAAGGCTGATTGTATGTAACCCCTAAATTTGGATATCTAGATCAAATTTCGTTAAAAAGTGCTACATTCAATTTTCTTTAAAATCACTGACGGAATTATGTTTGGACGGGGCCATGGCCCTACGACCTTCGATCCAGAATATCCAAATCAACTGCCCTTTCAAATAATCCGATGGCTGGCATCGGTAGCAAGGAGAATTTATAACGTCATGCATTGCTCAAAGGTTTATCAAATATTTATGAGTATTTGTGGTGAAAATTTCCGACAATGAATTTTTCTAATTCATAACTCGTTACCGCGCCTCTATTTTATTCTAGGATCGTATCATATGCCATCCAACTGTTAACATAATTTTAGATTGTTTTCTGGTTACGTATATAAATGCTTTAATAAAAAATTTATTAAAGTTGATGAAATTAAATACAGTCTCACTTAGCTCTGCACGCTCCATTTAGCAAGATCGCCTAGATGTAGATTTATGCAGGGTATTTTAGAAGGCCCAAAACCTTATCAGCCAGGCCCGATAACATTAGGTGAGTAGCCTTAGTGAAGAGGTCAGCTTATTTAACTGTTCCAATGAACAAAGATGGGTAATACTTAACTCCATTTAAGAGCGATCTGAAAAAAATTCTTATTTTTCGCACACTTTAGTATGCTTTTCAGTGGTCTACAAACACGGGTAATGAAACGCTCTATGGCGTAAAATACGGATTGGCAATTTTTGTCTGGAAACAACCAAAACTTCTCAATCATCACCGCATCTTCATAATTTATTTACTTTAAAACCATTCAAACAACTGTTATTAAATAGCGGGCTTGAAATGTGCTTTAAAAGTAGCAAACCTGATAGCTTTGCGAGCCTGCGTGCTCCTCACTCGGTGCGTTGTCGACTCGGATGATTCTGATGATCAAATCCGAGGCCTTATAGTCCATCTTGATGTGCGTGTGGATGGTCACGTTCGCCGGTAGGCTCAAGGATTCCTGTGCGGACTAGAGGCGTAGGACAGGAGCGGCTAATTATTTTTTGTTTCTGGAAAAACTTTCTTGTGAAAACATCAAAACACACTCAACATCATCGGTGTGGAAGAAAACGGCAAACCAGGAGTAATTTCAGAGCGTACGCATTTTGGGGACTGAATTTTGACGGTGAATTGGAAGTACTTAGCTTATCTTATTGATGATCCGGTTCGCGCGGTGCCGCATGGGGAATGAAAGCTCAGATGATCGGGCTAAGGGCGGGACAAACCGACTAATAATTTGGTTTTAAAACCCAGCTTTCACATGATTTCAGCAATGGCTTCCGCATGTGTGCAGCAACTGGTCAGCATGATTTTGGTCAAGAAGTAATGCAATTAATCCCTTATGGCAAGAAATACCTCTATAATGCATAATTCTTATTTTGTTGCTGTATTTTAGTCGAGGGATTTACGAATAAAACACAGGTCATTTATTAAGTACTTATCATGAAGGATTGCTTCTCAGTTCCGATTTTTAGCATACCCTGAAATCCTCTCTGTCAATGAATAAAATCACACTAATTTGCCATCATGATCAGACTAAATTCATGTTTCTGCATTTTACTCATGCCTCTATAAAAGTAATCGTGAGCATTTAACAAACATGATCCGACACTTTCCATCAGGTTTCGTTTTTTCTTCTGTCGCATAAATCTCTCTGGCTGATGGTCAATTGAATCAGCATTTTAAATTTGTCTTAAGTATCTGCCTCTCAGCTTTCATGGCATGCAAAAATGCAACTGTGAGAGCAATCTTCCGTGATGCATGATGGCCTGTGGGAGAACGCACCAGACTGCTTTGCGACTGCCATTGGTAGCCCTTGGAGTAGTGCTCCTCCGCAAACTCATCCATTGGCGCAGCTGACTGCTTGGCTAAGGAGGAGTATACGACTACTATTAAAATCATACTTTAAGATTTTTCCAAAAAAACAACCTATTTAAGGTCTCGTTAAATTTTTTAAATATATTTCGCCACTTTCTTCTGCAGCTTGGACAACTATAACAGGTTAGAGAATACAGTAAAGTAGCTTATTCTCCTTAAATTTGGTGTGTTTTTTCGGGTTACTCATTTACTCGACTGATCTGAGGGAATCTACTAACATTAATAGTTGCTTCTGTACAATAGGTCCAAAAGGAGGTACTGACATATGATTAGGTGATACGCAGGGGTTTCAAGTGTTCTGTGGTGAAGACCTACCAGGAGGGGTCTCCGAGGCTGTCGGCGTTTTTGCACTGTTTCGTCGACTTGCTAGAGCTGAGAGAGTGCCGCTCTCGTGGGTCCCTGAGCCCTTGGGTTCTGTCTTACCCACCCAGCTGTTGTACATTGCCTCTGCAATTTGACACTTTACTCAAAGAACGAACAAAACTTGGCATTCTACTTTGATTTATATGCGCGTGCACTTGATGAAGGTTCCCTTTTAATCTCACCAAAGCTGCCTCGGGTTTGGTAACAGAAGCATTAAGAAGAATCACAACAAATAAAGCTTTGAAGGCATTGGTTAATTACAACATCCTTCCTGTAGACATTAACAGTGCAAGCTTGCAGTTGCTTGTCAGCACTTTACAATTGGCGTTGTAGTTCATTTCTAATTTTTAAGCGTTTTTCTAGTCCATTGGCAAAACGGACACAAGCCAAGCAAATAGCCGTGTAAAAATAAGGCCAAAGCAACGTAAAAAATAGTGGAAGGAAAATTGCAAATCTACGTCTAACTAATCTTATTAGTTCAACGCTCACAAGAATATAATTAAGCAGTTTCAATTTTGGTGCTTTTAAAACTAAGGGATGTCTATTGTCGCAGACGATCTGGACATCTACTCCAATGCTCTGCTAATAATCGCACTCATCCTGAACTATGATGCTAACCTTGCACAAAATTACCATTCAGCCTCCATTCTTTGTACTTTTAAGTCAAATCAACAATTTTAGAGTGCAGCAAGTTGGACCTGAGGAGCCGAGATACGCCGACATACCTGTGTTAATACGGTTGGAATCTTCTGCTTTCATGTCACCTATGTGCCAAACGCACATACATTTCAAATGATGCAAGTCAGCTGCTCTTGCCAAAGTCAATTTTATGGAGTTTTAGAAACTTTTTGGTAGTCATGCAAGACTGTCTACTAATTTGATGTTTAAGCCCCTGTAAGCCTATTAATTCCACTCAAATCGTACAGAAATAGGACATAGAATAAAGGACATCGTCATGATTTATTCGTACAAACCTATACTTTGCCTCTTTATGATCAATTTCATTTGCTTATGCAGCATCCACCTTCTCTAGGCATCCTAAGTAGCTTTTATCAAAATGTATAGATGATGGTTTGTTACACTTAGGATATGAGGAAAAAACATGCCTTGAGTGGATAGACAAATGAAGTGGGGATACAACAAACTTACGTCTGCTTAGTTCATCTGTGGAAAGGGGAGGTAATTATGAGTTGATGTGCAAACAAATAACATTATTAATCGCGCCTTAATGCCCATTAAGTGGGGGAAAACTATGCAACGAATAATAATTTTGTCCTCTTTTGCATTCCTCAACCTAACTTCCGCTTTGATAAAGGGAATTTACATTAGCACTTTCATTCTTCTGAACTAACTGTGAATGACATTTTCAGTGGGTGGATTGAATGGACGTGGTTGGTTCAGTTACTCCAAGTGGATTTTGTTTAAAAGACAAAATAATACTGAATAAATTTCTAACTTTGAGTAAACACAAATAATCACTTTTCTAAGTGTAAAATGAAATAAACAGTTCGTTGACTCACCTTCATCACGGGATGATATTCTACGTTTAACGTCCCCTAAAGGAGAAAAAGATACACATCTGTATCCTCTTCACAGATCTGATTCGTATTTTTACTTAAACGTTTCACTTCAATCCCAATCTGATAAATCCGCCTCTGTAGTAGCATGCGATTTGTCTAATTATGAAATCCAGTAACTATCACTGTTTTCGTTTCTCGTGGCAAATCCACTTCCGTTTTCGCGCCAAAGTCCCCCTGCAAAGTTGCCACTTTTATGGGACAAAATAACCATTCGGGTGTGGCCATGCGTGTAGGCATTCGCCAGCCTCACGAACGTAGGCATCCACTGTAAAGCATATCAGGCACACATAGCCACAAGTACTCCTCATGCGAAAATAGCACAGCATAGCTCAGCCATACATACCTTTGTGTTCTGAAGGAATGTTGTTCGTTCTACCAGATGTAGCTAAAATCAAGGGTGGACTGTCAGATCAATGGTGCCAGCTACCTTTAACTCCACTCCTGACAAATCAATAAATAGGGGCCAAGGGAAACAATACAATCTAGAAAATCATATTTTTTTGGGTCAATGACAATTAGAACAACCATCAAACCTGGGTTATTTAATTAAAAATATGTGGCTTCAAAAACATCTCAAGCAATGTTAATATTGTAAAAAATTTTTGTGCATACAAAATGCTAACAGTTCTTTATGCTTTATCTTGGTGCATTAAATAGACTTACTTTTTACTGACACTTGACAATATATGATATTTTGTCATACAATAAATATGTGCTTAGTGTAGCATAATAGGATGCGGTAATAAATTGTAAAATCTGGCTTGAGTAAGAAATTTCGATGTGGTTTGGATTGTTAATTTGCCCAATAGACCACCTTCTTTTTTCGTGGACGCCGTATCTCTACCATGGGAGGCAACTGGAAGAAAACATAGGGTACATTAGAGTTCTCCCACATCTACTCAATTCCTTAATTCAATGAGTTTCAAATGTGACATCAAGGAAGTCTCACCTGAATGACTGTCGGCTGCATCTCTTTCAAACACGCTTCCTGAAAGTTAAGCAAAAACTGTACTGTTTTGCCCTCACTGTGGTCTGCTACTCATCAGTTGCTATTATAGAACAATTTTTTTGAATTCACTAAAGTCAATGGAAATAAGTATCCACAGGAGACAAGTAGTTTCCTGATACACCACAAATGCAAAGGACTTTTATTGGAACGAAGTTAGCTTACCAGCCGGAGTACTTGGCGGCGGTTGGACTTTAATAGCTGAAACCATAAGGAGGGATTTAAAAGATGTGTTAAAACAATATTTTAATCAAGAATATGAGTAAGGATGTTTCGCAAATGTCACACATTTGACATCACACATGTGCATCGCAAACTACCACAAGCATCAGCGCAACATGTCACCGCTCCCGATATTGCACATGACACCAGTTTTGATGCAAGTGACTCTGAAAAAACACACACACTTGGATTCCACGGCTGCATCAATACAACTGCCGTATACCTTCCTTGAGAACTGGATAAAGCACATTCATGGGTACTTCTGGGGAAGATTGGCTTTAATGTCAAAAAAAACAGTTAATTTTGGGCATCTTTAAGAAATCGATCTCAACTCCTCTCAGGATTGGACAAGGAAGGTTTGAAGGTTAAATAGGTTTGCCATTGTTATGGAAAGAAAGGTATTAGTATTTACTTTACTGTGCCGAATAGAGGTCTGTGCACTTGAAGCAACTAAAATTCTGCAATATCAGAAGGAATCCTTCTAAGTTTGCAGAGAAGCCAAAAATGACATGACTTAATCAGTAGTCTATTGCTACTGCCTTATCTCACAATCTTCCAGTACTCTATTGCTTTAATCAAGAGTTTTTTAAATTTGTGAATTTGCACTACCAACTAAACCTATCCTTTTGAAACATGAAAGCCTCGTCTTTCACGATTCTAAGGGATTACCAGTTAGCAATGTATTTACTAACTAATTATATTGCAAATCTCTTCAAATGAGTGGATTTATGAATTTTCCACTGCACCATCGGTTAAGTATTGACATACGGATACGCCCTTTACCCAGTGTTTAGTGGATCGTAGAGAGAAAATAAAACATAATTTCCTCTCAATGAGTGTGATGAAGGTTTTTTGTGCACCAAAGTGTGAGACAAGTGACAGTTTTAAATTTCCAATGCTGAGAAACAGCAAATAGCAACTTAAGTGAATTTGTCAGATTCCACCAACATTTAGAATGCATAAGCTAATTACGGAGAGCGGATTATAAAAATGCAAGGAAACTGAGTAGGCTCGCGAAAGTTAATGACTTTACCCCCATCTTACTGTTGTAAACTGATAGGTCGGCTGATGAAGTCGAGTTGTCGGCACTGACACACAGTGTGAAAGCATTTTGGAGAGGATTCACTGTTTTGCTATCCTTCTCAAAGTAATTTTAAGTGTGCTACTAGTGGTAAACCTGCTAGCCTTTTATCTTAAAGTCTAGCACGAATGGTCGTTTGGTTGTGAGGCTACAGCAACAGAAAGTGGGTTTACAAGTTATTGCACCATAGAGTGACTCCCGTTGTGCTTGTGTCGTTTCCACTGGAAAATTTTGAAGTGCTTGCATTGGATGCCACACCGAAAACTATCAAGGACGTAGGATGGCGACATGTTTACCAAATTGGAAGGATAAAATTGGTATACCAATCGGCTTTGTGCTGTGGACACCATATAAGTAGGGATAACTTTAAAATGACATAAAAAAAAGTTTGGACAGCAAAATATAGGCTGTCTGTAAGAACGTCTTGCTTATGATAAAAATTGCTAGCGTTAGTAATTTGGGAAAAAAAGGTAGTATGCGATAAGGGGTTACATTCACGTTAACCTTTGATTGATTTAAGTGATTCATATTACCGAATATAGAATGAATTTACTACTCCATTAAGTTAAACAAATAACCAAAGTAACTTACAACCAGAAACTAAGGTATCATTTCGTTGGAGCGATTGTACTTGTGGGTGGGTAAGAAAGGCGAAGTGTCTTCCGATGTCAGGTGCCAACAACAGCGTTGGATGCGTGCTCTGTGGGATCTCCAATCGCAATACCCTCGGTCCCCTCCCTCCCTCCCTCTCTCCCTCTCTCCCTCCCTCCCTCCCTCCCGCCTAATGCTTTCGCTGTTACGAATGCAAAAATGCTCCGGATTTGCTCAAATTTCTAAGCATCATTTTACACGTTTGATGATTCACTCACTCAGAATTATGCAACCCACTTATCCACCTCTTGGCATAGATGCGTTAGAACCAGGCATCGTTAAGTTGCATAATCTTCTGAAACTTATTATTGCTTGATTTTTTAACAACAATCCATTTTAGTTTTCGATTAAGCCATCGGAGATGTTTACAGAAAATAAAATACGCTTTTATTGTGGCTACGTCAGTGGTATTTGGGAGAAAGCGCCCACATGTCGATTTTGTTGTTTTTAAAGTATATTGATAGCAATATGAGACCTCATTTGGGAGGTTGACACTACTTCAAGGTCGGAATAATGGCTACATTTTGAAATGGCAGGATGATCATCGAGAAAATTAAGGGCACACCTTCAAGCACTACCAGAGTAGGTGACCTGAGAATACAGTAGTGTGCACAATCCATAAATTATTGAACTTTGTCTTAAATTATGCCAGTTTTTTTTCGCCAGTCTTGGGTTTATTTAATGGTAGGTATCACCAAACACACAGAAAGTGACTCACAAGGGATTTCAGGTGGTGGAGAACTTGGATTCTTCGAAGCAAAGCAACAGGAGAATAATCCACCCCAGCTGCCTGTGTTGGTAGACGGCTGATTCGACTTTTGCAGTAGCCTAGCCATAGGCTAAGGGAGAAGTGGCTTGAATCCGTTGATCTTGGCTCAAAGTTACCTCGTAGGCGCACACACACACACAAATGCGTGTGTAGAAGCACACAGACAATTGCAGAGCGCGAGGAGAGCACAAGAGAGCCCGACGCGTCCACCAATGGCAGGGGCGGGCACGTGGCACTTGCACCTGTGTAGCGGCGTGTGTGTGTGCTCCGCGCCAAGCCGTGGGTTGTGCAAACCCCGCAGTCTTGGCGCATCTGCACACCTCAGAAGCATTACCCTCAATGGCGGTGCTTCCATGCACTACTTGCCAGCAAAAATCGCAAACGCTCCTATACAGGTACTAGTGAAAAACGGTGAAAATACGTCTCTTACCCTGCTGCATGATATACCCACTCCAATAATTTTGTCATTTATTTTTCTTAATTTTTAACAATAAAACACCAGTTTTTGTGTACAGCTATACTGCTTAAATAACCTCACTTTTATTTCTTCACATGTTTGCCAACAAACATACATTTTTTCATGAAGTATTGGGAATAAACTTTTTTGGCCAACTGTGCAATCGGAGTACCTTTCAACAACGCGAGTCTGCACCGATTGGAGTTGTTGAAGCTCGCCAAGGACGTGATAGTGATAGTAAAATCATAAAATTGCTGTTTGTAGAAATTTTGGTAAAATACGCAAGTCATTTTTAGGTCTTAGTGTCAATATAAGCAAATCGACCAAAATTACCATATCTTGACCTCTAAAATGAGTTCATTTAGCAAAATAAAAGTAAAGTGGGCATTGTTATTTGCTATGCGTGTTTTAAAGCAATGGAATTTACTCCAATTACATTGTACACTGATCTGACATATTTGCTTTTTAAAATTCAGTAGCTTCTAGATTTGAAGTGTAGAATGGAAATCTGAGAACATATAAGTGCTTTATAATCAGCCAAACTTATTGTGAATGGCAAAAATTGGCATCTCTTGTTGCCCTTCTGAATTGTTTAGTCTTAAGTTTCCTTCCGCTTTACATTTCAGCTTTACTTGTGCAGCTTTAGCACATGGTATGTTTACATTCTCATAAACCGCAGAGCAACTAACATCGCTATTTTGAGAATGGAAATGTATTCTACACTTCGTGCTTGGTCCGCCTCTCCAACTGTTGTGGTTCCATTCCTCCAATAAATTCAGTCTTTTAATTGCCCTATTTCATCATTCGTCAAGCTTGCTAACAATCTTCGACTGTTTGTTTAAGCTGTCGTCTTAGGTAATGTGCTAAATTTGTAAAATTCATTTAACTTTCCTTGTTTGTGATTTTGTAATGCTCCTGAGTTGAGGGTTCTAATGTTAGGACCGTCCAAGCCATTAGAGTTTTGCAAGATTAAGGCGATGCTATTGGCTTTCTCAACTGTTTTACAGTCGATGTAATAACCTTTGTGCTAAGTGGAGAGCCATTCTGCCATCACATTCCCGTGATTCACTTTGAGACAGTACCGGACACATCACAACTTCAAAATAAAACGCAGCAGAGCATTGGTTCTTACAGGCAAAAAGTAAACATTCATTTTTATGAGTTGTACGAAACACTCTCTGAGTTGGTTAGTAAATCTCATGTTATTCAGTCTTTCTGGCCTTGCCTTACATTGCTCTGATCTCCAGCAGGTTTATTCACATTCCAGGCACATTCTAAATGTAAACAGATGTGAAGAGCGAATGAAACGGTGGTGACTAAAGCCCATTTATTCTTCTCAAGGATCCCACCAATGTTCTTAAATTAGCGCTCCTTATGTTAGTCTGAGGGTAGTACGCATGTACTTTCACCTTATTTCTACTGCAATTGTGTGTTAATTCTTTTTTCTGTTAGTCTCTTTATCCGTCAGCTTTGAAGACCTTCTGAGGTCATACATCCCCTCCCATCCAGCTGTCATCCACATTGGCACCTTTCACTAGGATCTCAAATTTGCCTTTGAGATGTTATAAAGAGATTCTTTGGCACCATTCAGTAGCATAATTTCATCCTTTCCGGTCTTAGGTGCTCTCTTGTCCATCATAGAAGGCAGCTTATCGTAATGCTGGCCAAAAAAAAATGTAACTTTTGTAGAGTATAACAAATTATTCTTATGTTCTTATGAATTTTTTTGTGATTTTTTAGGCCAGAAGTAGATCTGGTCTAAGGGATTGAGCCCTGTACACATTTGTGTGGTGGAATTGACCCAAAAATCAAAATTGTAGATCATGCAGTGTGTGACCACTAGCACGAACCAAATCCTCGGGAGGACAATTGCAACGAAGCCAAAAGACCATCTACACAGCGAGGCGCAGTAATTACATTTTGTAATTTAACTTCTAATACAGTAAGTAGGTTCCTAGCAGTTTCGCTTAACCTTCCGATGAGAATTGTGTCTATTTATTTCAATGTTTGGTCTTTGGGTGGATTTTTCCTTATTATCGCCAAAATTTCAACTTTAATTCGCAAAATTAGCTCCAATTTAGATACGCGGAAACGAGTACATGCATAATTTTACATCGACTAAACAAAATGAAGTACTAGTCATGAAGTGTAAGACTTTCCAAAGACATATCAAAAAGCTGGAAGAATGAAGTGATTCTGTTGTTTATCTCTGCCTCCACCAGTTTTTAAAATTTGGAGCAGAGTCGGGTTTGCGCCTGTTTTGAGGATTGACAACTCGTTCTCGGTCATGGGGTTGGTCTAATCTGTCCGCTTGCCTCCAAAAATGTATTCAAAGGGATTTTAAAACACAACATGTCGCTTATAAACTAGCATCTAAAATTCGAAATTAATCGAGGTAGCTTCACATGATTTTATCCACGGAAAAAAATGAGCCACTATTTACAACAATTTTTCCTCCGGATTCAGCTTGTTGGTCGTTTTATTACCTAAAATACTTCAATCCACGATAAACGAAAATTGCAAAAAACACTCTTGTGTAACACACTGTAGCACTCCAAGACTTCTCTGAAGGCAAAGGAAGGCACAGTATACAGGCAGAATGTGGATTTTAGCACAAGAATGAGCTGAGGCCTACTAGCACGACTCAAAGACCAGACCGCCCGGTACCAAAACCGAGAGTTGTACGACCGATTAATATATTACAATATTAATTGCACATGACCGCCATTATAACAAGCACAATAAATGTAACAATGTGGCTGCCATAAATTTTACAAAAAAATTCAAATGCTCAACTTTAGAGTAAAACAGCTTAGATAGGTTTGCACAGAAGTGCTTTGTCATTAAACATTAAATAGAATGGACGCCAAATTTTTAGAAAGCACGATTTGTCCTTTATTACTCACTTCGTAAGCACAAATGAACAGATGTTGTTCGTAGTACTTGCACTGTTTTAGCTCTCTTAAATAGCAACAAGAAGCTCTGACAACCATCACGCTCAAACCTAGCAATTAATCGGTAAAAATGCGGCAATAGTTTAGCCCATCGAGAGGTACCGCGATTCTGAGGACCTATAGCATGCAGTGCAGCGCTGGATGATGCTGTCAACACGATGGGTTTACTTGGAAATTTGCGATCCGAAGCGGCACACAAAGTACTCTTGGTCACCCGCATCAAATTATCTTGCGCGCATTCAAAAAGTGTCGGAGACCAATGGACTGATGAAGTACAAATAAAAACTGTAGGTATAAAAACATCAACCCTTATTTGTGCTACTAATGCTACCGTGATGCCGCACTCCGGTAAGCGAACTGGAGTTTCTTTCGTTTCCATTTTATGCGTGTTAAGTCCAACCATCACTGTTAATCCAAGCAAAAAGTCGGAGCGTAAATTGTGATGTGGATGGTCTGTTTGGAATTAACGTTTGCCACGCTTTTTACTTAATACTGCAATAGCTAGTTGAAAAAAATCTTTGATAATGGTCTAGGTAGAACGCAAATTACAACATCGTTAGTAATGAAAACGTATTTAATGAATTTTTTGTCTGGTCCCGTTGATCAAAGATGATAAAAGCTCCGTTAAAACGTCGATCAACCTATTAGCTAGGTAGGCCTAATTTCGATGCTTTTCAACTTTGCAGATAGCTCTCACAAAAAAAAAGTTTGCACCCTGGAGGTGAGTACTGCATTATGATTCAAGTTTTGGAGTAGTAGAAAGGCACATTCGGTATTGGCTTCATGCGGTGCTATGCTTTTTTCAACTTGCAGCCGGGACCGAATCCATTCAGGGCCCCAATCATCCTCAATGTCTACATCAAGTATGATGAACGCAAGCAAGCGCTTGATGTGCTAGTTAGGAATCTACAAAATACCCCTCTCAATAGAAAAGTCAGAGTACGTCTTTGGTCTAAGCGGTAGCGAAAGATATATGCATTCAGAGGCTAGTAGGAATGGTGCAACTGAAGGGATGCACCTGTGAGATTTCACCATTGCATCAACATATCTGCCAAGAATTCTTAAAAAATACACTTAATAAAACTAAAACGTGTCAGTAAGACATTTACCTTAATCACCAAATTTCTTCTTTAATAGCACACTTTGTAAGAATTCTGTGAATTTTGTAGCTAATTTTCCCCATATTTACAAAAGTGTTTTGAGGAGTTGGAAAAGTGGTTTGAATATAAAGTAAGAGGAGTCCATGGAACATGTGTAAGGACCTATGCCGCCTAAGCAAAAGATTTTTCTCTCTTTCAACGGACATCTTTCTGATCAATGGTCTGATTGGATTCCTATGAGCCTTTAAAAATGCCCATGATAAGCCGAGAAAGCGCTAAGACATTGATATAATCCACTTTTCCTTAAGGTGAATACCAAATTTTTGCTGCCAACCTGCCCACAGTTAATGGAAAATAAGAAATTGCTAAAACGTTTCCGGTCTCGTGAACGATGTTCGGACGGTGTAGTAATTGTTGACGCACGTCGAACTTCAAAGAAACGCGGACCGAATCCGCACTTCAACGAGGATTTCCACTTTACTCCTCTCATAGCAAGTAGGTTTAAGGCTACCATTTTCACTTCATTTCTCTAGAGTGGAAAAATTCTGCTTAAATCTCCAGTATTTGGTTGATAGAGTGCTTTCATAGCTTGCCGATTTTGTGTCTCATCCCTCCTCTCGTAAGACTAACGGCTAATAATAATTAGGTAAAGCTTAAAGCCAGTTGGAGCTCGCCCCTTTTTATACACTTCATTTAAATTGCATGGTGCCTAATGGCGAAATTAAGTAGAACCACGGCTTTTCTTTGGTCTTCATTATTAAGTAATTAGTACCTGTGCAAACAACAGTGTCACTAAAACGTACAGCTTTGTGTGCCTACTTAGGAAAGGATATTAAAAATTACTCAAGTTTGTCGTGCTTTCAAGTCAGTAAAGGTCATGGTAGATGTGAGAATGAAATCACATCGAATAAGGCAAATGCCGTATTTTTAGGTTTGCCAGCAAATAGGACCCTACAAGCTCTGCTTGTTTTAGTGAAAGAATCCATACGGGCACCAGCATATTCGTTCCCAGCATTTTTTGGAATTTAAATGGATATATGAAATGGCACTTTTTAGGATTCGTACGATTTTATTTTAATGTCTTTTTATAACGACTTAGCAAAAATGCATTCTTTCTACTTTAGGGGACGTCAAAATGGGGAAATTGGTTTTTGAAATTTATGAGGTGAAAAAGAAGCATAAATCCTTCCTGGGAACGATTGAACTATGTGGATCAGAAATAGAATTAAAGTGTGACATGGCCTACAGTCTTTACCTTCACAATCCGACGGTAAGCCATTGATTACCACAGACTCCAAAAACCAGTCAATTTCTATCCTTCTTCGTCTGGGGTGAAGTCTGTAGCTCGAGGCCTAAAGACTAACCTGTAGCTCACCGAATTCCCTCAGATTTATTGGTAGATTTTTTAAACATAAAATGTCAGTGGTTGCAAAGCTTTACTTACCAGAAGAGTTATGTGCAGTAATGTCCCGAGTTACCTAGGAATGTGTAATTTTAAATGGAAAGCGACTGATGCTACAGTCATGAACTTTGCCAAATCGATTTCAAAGCACCATCTACCACCACTCCTAACCTGACGTTCTTTTTCAATTTCAGTGCGGATCAACTGTGGTTGCTGCAAGGGAAAGAAGTATGAGTTTGATGTGCACAAATGAATAGGCATCTTTAAAAGAAATCAGACACTGCTTAGTGTAGAATGCTAATACAGTTCCAAACTACTATTCTTTAGCCTTAAATGGAAACTTACGTCAGTAACAACGATTTAACTTTTCATGCACAATGCTAAACTAACATTCATCAGATGATATTCCAAGACACAAGTGATAGACTTGTCAGAAGTTGATTTCACATTCCAAACAAGTAAATAGCCTGGTGATGCAATGACCTAAAACCAGAATGCGTATGTAAGGTTCCCTGAGGGGTAAACAGTAAACTTCTTTCCGCCCATCAAAAAAATTTGGAAATATCTCTGACAATCATGTCCTCACTTGCCTTTCATTTGCTAAGTGAAATCGGAATGATCCTTGAAGAATAGCCCATATTTTCGAGGAAATCAAAAAGGCTACCTTTCAAATTCCTCAAATATATTGTAAATTGCAGAAAAACGCTAAAATATTGTGAGAGTAAATTTTCTGTCATTCTCTAGCTTACGAAACCAGAAATTTGTAAACGTGCTGATGGGAGATTTACCACCAACGCTTTTTCATTTATGTTTTGAGTTACACTCATTATGCATCTCGATTGTGCTTTGTAATTGCTTCGGTAGTGCTGCCATCATATGAACCTCTCAGTATGTCTCAGTGTAGTGAGTATCAGTTTCTATGACTGAAACGCCCATACCGATGTTTACCCTTAGGGAGACCACGTCTTTTCGTAATTCGCAACCCAACTTAGGCTTGCTAAATTGCATCAACGCACACAGTCAAATGCCAATGACATTTAGGTGTACGTGACAAGTTATGCTCAACATTTTTGACGTCTAACGGCATCCTGAACAATTGAGCTAGCGTTTTTGCAAAAAACATCTCACATTCTAGAACTCCATTTCAGCCTGAAATGCTCTTTACTCTCAGACCAAAAGTTAAATGTACAAAATTGTCAAAAAACTACATTTTAATGAAACCTAGTCGTGTTCTTTGGACTCAATACCGCATTTTAGGCACCTCGTCTTCGTCGTCGACGCCATCATCGTCATCTTCGTCGTCGACATCGTCGTCATCATCGCACTGTGAGTGTTTTATAAGCAGTGGCTTGTGGATATTAAAGTGGGTGGCATTCGGGTAGATTTCTTGTGAAATATTAACTGATTTCATTTGGTCATATTTTGAGTGGAATCGGGAAGAAGACGTGGTGATGCTTGTTAGCACTGTATTCCATGCAAAGTGGTGTTTAAAGTAACTAGAAATGGTGAACTTCAATAAACTAGTTACTTTAGCATTAAATAAACCAATTTTACTAATAAAAAGTGTTTTCCAGACTAATCAAAGCATGTTCTGGCTCCAGAAGAATAAAAATGCTTATTTCCCACCCTAATGTAAGCAACCCTTTATCTAGTTCTGTTGAGTAGCGCACTTTACTTGCCCTCCTCCCTCCCACCTTTACTTGAAGGGATTTCTTGAGGGTATGGATCATCGTGAACTTTCACCGCCCAACTTGCCACTAGAATGTAATTTATTAGTTTGTTGGACGACCGTTGAATATCACAAGGACAAATTCAAGACGGTCTTATGAAGCCTTGGCAAGAAAATGTGCCCAAATTGCATTTGAGTTTATCATTGCACGGTTAAGTCCAAGGTATTCCTGCATTTACACGTGTAAAAATTTTAGCCTCCTCGTCATTTCGCACGCGGTCCTCCACCGTATCTCTGCCCAGGGAGAAAACTTGTCGTAAGTTCTCCATCTGGTGACGAATTCTACTATACAAACATGCTAGTTAAGAGTGGAACTTTCACTAACAATGGATTTTACACCGTTTTTTGCAAAACATTTTACTTAATGTTATAACTTTCCTGTGTTTTAGCGAAACCTGAATGCTATGAACGACGAGTGGCGACCTACAAGAGAGGTGTCCCCATCGCATAATCTTTCCCCAATTTTTTACTGGTTTTTAACACCACCCCATTGTGCATGCCTACCGCTTTTCAGTAGCACCTTTCAATGTCTGCATAGCACAAACGTTGTTTTTCTTGTCTTGCTCGCTTATCTGTAAACAAAAAATGTCATCTCAGTGCATTCAAACCCATGAATTAATTTAAGTTTCGTCGAATTTCAGCATCATCAGCATCAATGCCGTATTTGTGCAACTGTGAGTTCCCCTAAACTCCAAAGTTTTTCATACCCATTCCATCGTTATGTAAGCAAAAAATTTGTATCCCCAAATAAGTCCTCGCTGTGGCTATGAATTAATATTCAAAAGTAAATTTTGGATTTTATAGGTTGTTTTGAAAGTCTTTACTAAAGAAAAGACACCCCTTGCCTGTGAACTGCGTTCCCCTCACTCCATTTCACATAAATGTTTTTCTTCAATTTTTCCTGTACTTCAGATGAAACGGCATTATACGAGCCTTCAACGTCATCAAAGAGTGGTAAGCAGGACTTACAGACGTCCTTCTTAATCTTCAAATTGATCCAAAAACTTCCATGCTTATATCGAATCCTTGAACAAATCTACTTACTTCACAAAACTTGTCCGTGATATTCTTCAATTAGATGAAATTCGTTTCAGTTTCTCCGTCCTCATCACTACCCTCACTTCCATCAACAATAGCACTTCTACCTTCCAAGGCAAAAACACTCCGTGAGTTTTACTGATGACAACCTTGCGTCACTTGTGTGATTTAAGCCATTAAAGCAGTAATGAGGTTGACATTATAATTGCATGTTCAGCAGTTTGAATGATGTGTTAATTAGACCTTAAAACAGTTAAGAATTACCCTGAACTTTTGTGGAAATGCATACGGGACAAATTGGCAAACATTATTCGATGTGGTAATTGTTATAACTGTCAAACTTTTTCAAATAAGTGCCAGACGAAGTGATTGTGGGTGCAGCAATTTCTTAAGAACTACGTATTTCTCGATCCAATCCCATCCTTCAATTAGCAACCATGGCTTCTCTTTTCTTTTCAATTTTAAGCCTTGAACACCTCCAGGAACGCGATATGTAAGTGCAATATTGAGTGCTTCTGATCACCCTATATTCAAAGGATTCCACTCCAAATTCCCGATCTGCTCATCGATCACTGATTACATAAATACAGGACTCACTGTGCCCCCTGGACAGATGACAAAATAAACGCAAGACATGGGTTTTCAAATAACAAACCCATAATAAACACGGCAATGCATTTAATGTCATCATTCAGCTTGCATAGCAGGCTTCCATAGACGCCTACTTTGTTGTTAGGCATGGGCTCGGTAAGGTGTTCATCCATTTTAGATGAAGTGATCCCCACTGAGATCAGCAAATCGTCCAAGAAACGAGGTATTCCCATTTACCACTACATAGCATGAATTTATCAATAGCAAGAAGCTAACTTGGTTTCTAAGTAATTTATCATATCTACTCAAAGCACAATTACAATTCCAAGTTCTTGTGAAACCGTAATGCTGCCTGATGCATTTACTGGATCATAAGTCATTTTGATTAATAATTTGAAATTTTTGCTTGATCCATATTCTTTGCCTTTTTGAATTGGGACACACATAGGAACTTGTCTGCCCTCGACAGCTTTGACTGCACCCTCATCGTCGAGCAGTAAGATTTGTCTAAGCATGCTGCAGTTTCTGTTTATTTTACTTTTTGATGTATAATGGGAAAAATAGTGTTCAATTTTTACTTGAGCAATAAAATAAAGTCAACAATTAACTATTTTCCCAGTTGATATTTGATTGCATACATGCATCCGAAACTATTTCGGCGATTAGCACAATCTTTTGACTGTTCTCAAAATTTATGTCCCGCGGAGCATAAGCTTTATTTGGCAAGAAATGAAGGAATTCGTTGAAGTGCATGTCAAAGTAAATGAATAATGTTGTGATAATAATTTTAACAAAGTGTGCACCTCGTTGCCTTTAAAAATATTTTGAATGTACTGTTCGAAAAAATGACTGAACCCTACGTTAAGAGGAGAACTTTTACTGCCTTTAATGCAATAGGATAACAGCCGAAAACTCATCTGGAGGTAGCACTCCTTATAAACCTTTTGCATTCATAATTTTAAGAAATACAGCCTTAAATAGACTGCTTACCACTTATTTAAGCGTCGTTGCTTCCGACTCATGGTTGAGTACCTCCGCTGACCTGCTCCCGCTGCCGTAATTGGGTGCTCCACAAGGGCAACTGTTTGAGCATTTGGGTGGTGGTAGTGGGAACAAGCCTGCTTTGATCGAGGGGAGCTCCAGTCCCACTACATTGGTGATATATCAAGCAGAAAACATGGACACTTCGAACTGCGTTTCTACCTGACTGCTATGCTAATTGAAGGCTCGGTATTATGGGCAATAAGTCATCTGCTTTTACGAGTGACCATGCTACGAGTGGGCGATATTTCATTTCCATGCTATAAGACCGAAGCAGAAAAAAGTCACCATAATCGCTGCTCGATTTACATAAAGCTGACTTAATTATCTGGATCTCTTGCCTTAAACTTTGAAATGGTGGCTCTAATCTCAGCTGTTCGTTGCAACTTATCCACATCCTAATGGCATTCAATTAATCGTCATCCACTGTAAATCACGTCATCTGTAAGCCACGCTCGCACCGACATTTTCGAGCTGTACTGATTTCTTGGCGAAGTACGCATCTTAAAGTAACACAAATCGGCTTATTCTATTTTCTTGAGAAATTTTACTATCTGTAGAGAAAAGTCTACAATATTTATAAAGTGTCGTTCCAATGAACCGATGAGCAGATTTTGTGGGGGAGCTCCTCAAGAGCCTAACTGGATTTCAGTTATTCTGCTATTTATCCACTTTAGCCACTTCTTCTTTATCTTATTAAAGTTAATTTTTCTTTTCTCCACGTAGCATCTCAGGCTTCCGACATCACAGTCTGTAAGTGTACTCGGTAATACTGACATATTTAACTACTAAACCTTGGATTTCCTTCTATCGGCAATTAAAATGACAATGTTAAACTGGACGCTTGAAAGTTTTACGCTTTGGAGGATCCTGACTTTTGAGAAGAATTACGCTAACCTGCCTTTAAGCCCCCTATGTGAACTCTTCTGGGGAGTATACGAGATGAGCCAGACAGTGATCCCACCTTAGTTTGTCAATGAGCAGTGGAGAATGAGCCACACTTTCTTAACAGCCTGTTACAAAACAGATGTGTTTTTTACTAGTTCTTTTCGCAAACTTGTTATTTATGGACACGATGATTCTGCTTTAAAATGACCAATTACTTGATTCATTTGTTACTAGTCGTATATCCATTCACTGTTTATTTCAGATGAAGTGATACGTGTCAACCCTCGGAAGATAACTAGATACAGAGGTATTCCACCTTTTAAACGGATAAACTGGACTGGTTCCACTGATTGTTTGCCTTCAACTTCTAATGATGGCTGGTAAAAGAATACCTGATTTCGACTGACCACTCAGGGAAATATTTCTTTTAGTAAATTGAGTTTCTTAAAGGGCTAATTGATACAATTGGGACCTTTAGACACCTGACGTACTCTTCGGTTAATTTTTCGCTTCAATTTTTCATTGTAGCTTATGAAAAGTCGCAAGTCCAAAATTGTGGGGGGCTTTGGTTATGCACCTTTTAATATCTCTTCATTCGTTTTTGATATAAACTCCTAAATTGTTGGATTTTCTGCTTACGTACAAAAATCATGAAAATAGGTGTTTTTAAATCAAGCTGAAATCCATTCCAGAGTCACAAATTTTGGCTAAGTCTTCGGCATATTGGTCATGAAATACTGCAGACGCAAAGTTTGCTAGGTGTGAACAGTGCGTCCCAAGTATTCTACTGTGATTTCACTTACAAAGCTACTTGCCAGCATCGCTTTTCCTGCGTGTTCAAGAAGCGTGGTTGATCAGTAAGAGCTCGTAACTGAGCGTTGTTGTGAACAACTGCTCCGCGCATGAATTTTAATTCCTTCTTTCAAATGATTTGCAGCTAGACTCCTAGAAGATGCGACATCCTCTGAACCTGAAAAAAATGTCTTGCAGGATGGTAAGTCATTTCTCGTGAGATACAGAGTTTTGCTTCTACCTTTCATTACAATGTGCCTTTATTTTCAAATGCTGCTATTGGACCCCTATCGACGTCGGTCTGTCCTTGTAAGTTGGGAGCGATCGTGGAGGGTTTTCCTAGAATTACACCCAGATGCTAAAAATTGTTTATTGAAATATCCCATACTAACAGTGATAACAAAATACATTTAACAAATCTTTTATCATTTACAATTTCATCAAGAGTGGAAGTTAGAGCTAAAGTCGATTTCAATGTCTTCTGATTTAGGCTCATCTCCAAAATTCCGAACGGCGCGTAAGTTTTTGTGACGGAAAAGCAACATACATTGTATCAGCTCACAAAGAGGCAGACCTTCATAATGCATTTTAAATGTCAGTCCAAGTAGCATTGGCCTATAAAATCTTAAAAGTAGATGCAAACATTAAAAATAATGGGGCGTGCTGTTATCGTTGAACAGTGCCATTAGATATCTACATTACCTCTGCTAGAGTTAAGCTCCAGCGATTTATCAAACTTGTCGGTTCACCGAAGCAGAACT
This sequence comes from Taenia solium, assembly GCA_001870725.1. NCBI lineage: Eukaryota > Metazoa > Platyhelminthes > Cestoda > Cyclophyllidea > Taeniidae > Taenia > Taenia solium. The sequence continues at coordinate 131,727 of MIEF01006664.1, forward strand.
TTCTCTCTACAAAATAAATGAATCTGTGAAAATTTTGATGAGTCTTTTCATTACAAATTTGAGCTACCATGTTTCATTAAAAATATGGAAATTCGGTCATTTATTCGCCACTATAATTGCATTTTCCGCCACTCTGGATCCGAAATTGGGTGCCTGTTGTGACAGTACTACCATCGCAACAAACATCATCGACATCATCACTGCCATTTTCGCCGTGCCGAGGTACGTGCCATCTGACCCTGTCTGATCATCACAACTTAATCGCATAATAGCATCAGTACATGATAGAAATGTGTTGGAAACCAAACCGGAATAGGCATTATGAGCCATTCGCATCCGTCTAGTTGTGTGAAAGCAAAATTTGTAATGATCGAATATTTTATTAATATACTCTGAGAGCTTCTGGAGTACGGATAGACTTATTTGTTACATTTCCCTTCCTTTGTTTACTGATGAGTTTGCCATTTCATACCTGGTTATAATTGATTTTTGTGATTCCTTGGAAGTCATGGCAGGAATGTGGCATTATTTGTTGTTGTAATGCTAAATTCTTTTTTACGTCATTTAATAGAAACGACTGTGCTTTGTGGAGATTGTAAGTTACAATGGCTGTTTGAATGTTCAACTTACGATGTGTTTCATTTCTAACTAAGTCAATTTTTAAATAAAATGTGGGGTCTTGTAGATAAGGCTACTCGAACAATGCTCCACTTCATTTTCTGACTTACGATTTTTGTTTTAGCCGACTCCTCTACTAACGAAGTCGTAAGTAGTATTGGGCTTGAAACACCTAAATTTGGTGCAAGCACATCAGCTAGCTACCGATGCGTCTCTTTTAGGCTATAATACTCCGTGCAGATATCGTATATAATGAGCGGCGTCAGCGAATGTCCGTATTTATTAGAAACCTTGAACATGTGGACGAAAAAATGAAGCATGCGGTAGGTCTTGCACGTGCTTTCAATCCGCAATTCCTAAATTGCTAATTTCATGCCCTAAAACTCCCACACGTACTTCAAATGATTGGAGGATTCCGATGGAGTAACGCAGTGGCAACTTGAATCGAGCTGAATGAAGATGGTGCATTTAAAATGAAACGGAGGAGAAACACTGAGATGTCTATCTTTTGCTTTTCCGCAGGTCAGGTGTATGCTTTACACTGCGGATGGTCGCAGAATGGGAAAACAAACCAAGAGCAAGAGGGGTTTCAATCCCTACTTCAATGAAGAGTTCAAATTCAGGAACCTTGTGCGATGTGGGTTTTGACTTGGATAATCGTTCTTGCTTAAAACTGCCTACCAAAACTTGGACTATAATTTCACCGCTTCGTAGAAGGCCGTGAGCAAGCGACCGAACAAAATCAGATTGCTCAGTTGTCTAAAACACCCACAAACCGTTGTCTGTCGCAAAGTTCAATCCATTTGAACAAGTTTTTAGTATCAACAGTTTTCGTGGTAGAGGAGCTGAACTAGCAATCACTTTGTGCTCATCGTTGGATTATGAGGGATAAGAAAATTGGTGGGGTGAAAAGGATATGCTGCAGAACACCCTGTGGACACTACTCTCTGTGCATTCGAATTCTCACTACTATTACCTGTTTCCTCTGCATTTGCATCCTACGCTTTATTACACACGGTAGATACAAAAGCATTCACCCATCCAGTGATGAGATTCGTCAATTGCATTTCCTAGATATCTGCATAAGAAATTGAGCTGTCAACTAAATTAAATGATTAAAGGGCGTCACAGTTGAAAGCTTAAAGTTCTTCTCCCTACACTACTTTAGCTGACATCCGTGGAGGGCACTTGGTGTTTTCTGTAGTGCAAAAAAACAAGAAGAACATTGTCGGTGTGGGAATAATTCCAGGCTGCAGGATCAACCTTGACCGCGACGAAGCTCACAATATTCCCATCTGCTCGAAGGTATGCTGGAATTCAGCGAAATTTTGTTCGGGACTGTGTGCATGATTTGAAACATTCTTGAGGTAATTATCTATAATAGAAGGATAAACTAAGTGCTGATTACCTAATTATTAGCACGACGGACATTTGAATTGGACAGGCAGGATTCTCGTCAATTAAACAAGTGTTCTTTTTCTGTAGATTCCGAATCAATTCGTGTACAATATGGAGGATATTACAAGGGAACCCGAGAGTCTCATTCGCATAATTTATCCCAAGTCAAGCGATCACATTGAGGTTTATCAATAGAGCATGTAACGGCCTTTATTTTCCACAAATAAAGTCGTTCATCCTGGTTTGAACTGATTTTAGCCACGAAAGGACGCTCTGTGAAACATACTTCAGTGTAACTTTTTCCTGTTTATGGAGGAAAGGTGGAGTTTGTTCCTGGCATGAGTTCAAGTGCTTAAGTTGTTTTAGCTACTTCGCGTAATGCGTTGCCTTGTGGTAAAATAGTTTCTGGCGGCTTCACAAGATATTATCCATCGAGAAGGGTTGCGAGAATGTTGGCATAGGTGACGTGGGCATGTCTCTGTGCCATTAGCATGATAACCAAACAAACGTGGATACCGGCTTAGTAGAAGGAAATAAGCTTCGATTAAGGCACTTTTTCCAATTTAGCGACTCCCAATGAAGTAGCAATGGGAACGCTGAACGGATTTTGCACCATACCAAAACCACGCACAGTGGTGACCGTCTAAAATTTATATCCACCTCAGACTTTCAATGCAAAATGAACTTAAAAATCGACTCAACTGATACATTAAGTCCTACTCCGTCTCTCCTCCAAAAGGTGGGGCTAATAAATCACTACTAACTAGTTTACCACATGCCCAAGTTGTCGGTGTTCTCAAATTGAACCTGCAAAGTTGAAAGGATATGACTGTATGCTCTTACATGGAAAATTACACGCTGAAAAGTTCGCAAGCTGAGCAAACGATCATGAGGGCTACTAGTTGAGAAATTCATCTCAAGCCTATTTCAACGCGCTATCGAATTCTCAAATACCTTTGATCAAGGGTTGGATTCTGTATACACTTAATGTCGCTGCAGAACTAGAATCACCCCCTTCCTGTATCTTATCTAGAACCCGAGAAACGAACTGTAACTGTCACCTCACCTGCCAACATCAGCTACCGCAAGGGCATCCCCCCTTCAATCACTCACAGACTAGCCGGCACCTCCCTCTCCAACCCATTCCAAAAACGCCAAGGCCAAACGGGCAAAAACAGCATTTGATTGCAACATCTCGTTTCCCCAATTGAGGAAAATACTTCAGACAAATATTGGACAGAGATCAATCCTTTTGTGTAGCCATAGGGAGCAGAAGGCGCACGCGCTCGAGGAGAGACATAGCGAGCACAAGTGAGCAGAGTTACAACGCAAACTGACTCGGATTGGAGAAGTGGATAGAGAACAAAATATGCCAATTTGTAGGGAACGATCATGAACTAAGGGAACATATGAAGAAGGTACGGCAATGTCTGGCAAATCCAAATGAAATTTGCACCAATGAATGTCGAGAGGGCCGTAAATGTGGGCATGTCTGAGAAGAGGAGGTGTGTGAGTGAGTGAGAGCGCGTGTGCGCGCATGCGATCGTAACACGGTGAAAATAACAATGTAGGAACATGTTTTCTCTAACAAAAACAACAGCATCAGATGGACACGAGGAAACTTGAGAATGAATAGAGAAGAGAGTGACAAAAACACAGAGATAGGATATGTGTGGGGACTACGGGTCAAGGAGCGCTTTTCGTCAAATGCAGTTGGGAGTGGGAGCGGAGGAATAGAGCAAGTTGCTTGAATCTAGTGTCGAGGAAGACCGGAGATGGGCGAGATCGCTATTCTTCTCAGACAGGAGTGAAGAGTAACATACTTATGGGTGGTAAATTCGAGGGAGGCAGGGGAAAGTAGAGATACAGACGGGAACCAATGACCACGAAAGTATCTTCGAAAACAGCCCGCTTCTGTCTTTCTTCTCTCATTCTCCTAGTAGAATTAAGTAAACGTTGAGTTGTGGTATTACTCGAAGTACTAGAGATGGTGAAAAATGAGGATGGAAAAATGAACGCCACTCTGTCCCCTTTATCGACCGCCCATATTGTCGCAGCCGCTCACGTGGGAGAAGGCGTCTGCGCGGTCGTCGTAATTCGCCTCGCCACTGGGACCCGTGAAACCGTCATCCTCACCAACGCCGCTTCCAGGTGAGAGCTCATCTAAGGCCTCAATTAATCGCAGACCATCAATAAAAGATAGATGCAACTCTGTCTGAAGAGAACGAGCAAAGTATTCTGGCGCCCAAAAGCGCATCGCGGCGAGTTGAGATAGTAGGAGACCGTCGAATGCTCCGGTTACTTGTAAAATCTGTCCAAGACCGCGAAACTTGAGCCACTGCGAAACCGTGTTGGTAGACCAAGAGCGCACCTCAGTACGAACTGCTGACTTACGAATGCGCATTATAGCATCGGGCGAGGGTGCCCCGGAAACTGGGCCGTAGAAAGGCCCCTTGGGCTGCGCAGTGCCTTTCGGCAGACTGCCATCTCGTCCAAGACTTGTCGTACAGCTGACGTACTCGTTGCTTATCTTCCTCAAAGAGCCAGGAATAAGTCCATCCACATGATTGGTCTGTGAAGGAGCACCAGCGGATATGGCACTCAAAGAACCCTTCCTATCGTTAGCCATCATTGAGCCTAGGGCCTGTTTCACCTCTGCATACAAATTTTGTGCCTGAAGAGTGAAATTCTCAAATCCTACATCCAGATCCCTCCGACCGCTGAGATCAAGAACAACCTGTCCAGCAAGAAGATCACCGAGCCAGCCGGAGGGTTTGTACTTGGGCTGTAGGTAGACAGGGAGAATGTACCTGGAAGGTTGTTTGAGTGATGAATCACCCCCAGAGATGTTGTTGGGGCTGGTGAGACCGGGACGAATACACTCAATCTCGTAGCGACAACCAGGAGACAGTCGATAGGCCTCGGAAGCGCAGACCACAATAATGCTGGCGGACTCGATCATCTTTCGCCAATGTGAAAATGAGGTAGAGGCTGAGTAGATACCCGACACACCGACGGCGGCGGAGTCAGACAGGGCATTTTCTGAATCTGGTGTCTCCAGTGTGCTCACAGGCAGGCCAGCAGCTTGTAGGCGCTCGGCAATTTTTACGGCGGCCATTCGATTGACTGGTGCGAAGGAGAGCAGAAAGACACCTTGGCCTGGCGAAATAGAGCCTGGTACGGGAATGGTAAGACGTGCTGACACAGCCTCGAGTGCTTTAGCCACGTGGCTCGGCAAAGATGAGATTTTGCCCTCCTTGCTGAGGCTAGAGAGCCAGTTCCCGACTAGAGAGTTCAATTCAGACGAGGGATTGGGTGCGCGTGGATCGAGAGAAAGATTCCAGAGCAGACGGGCGGCCTCCTCAGCCTCGCGAATCACCATTAGAGAAGGGGTAGTTTGAGTGGCTGCTTCAATTGCCTCCTTGGCCAACTGTGTAATGCTAATGCGTTCACCAGCCTGGTTCACCGAAACTGAGAGGATGTCCGGCTTTATGCTATCATTAACTGCCAACGTAGCAATGGCTGACATCAATTCCGACACTTGAAAGCCATGACAACGCCGTTTTTCTGATGCCTTCGCTGTCACCACATGGTCGACGAGACCTTGCAACACACTGCTATTGTTCGGCGGAGCACCATTGATAAATTGCGTCATCAGATTAGTGTCGTTGTCGTTCACAATGTAGGCTAGACAGAGGTCTGAGATGCATCGAAGAAACTCCTCCTCTCGCAAGAATTTGTTTGTCAAAGCGCTCTTGACTGAGTCTGTAGAGAAGCAGTGCACATTGCCAGGGACCCGTGCAATGTTATGAATGATGGATAGGCTAGCCTTCACCAGGTAGTAGACATTTTTGCTGGGCAAATTATCCAAGTAGGGCTGGTGGCCAATATTAAGATTCAACAAATTGGGAAGACCCGCGTTGGCAAGAGCAGTGGCGAAATCTGGCCATATTTCAGAGAAGTTCCACGTTGTGTTGTAGAAATAAAAAGAGGAAAACCAAATGTTGTCGTTTTTGAAGACACCCATATTGTTAAGTTTCTTCATCATCTTTGACGCAAAGGCCGGATACTCGAGGTTAGTAAGGTACTCAGCCAACTCGACGCGGTACTGATGGCAATCAAAGTAGAGGCGACTGAGCTGCTTTCCAGTCTCATACATAGAGCGCAAATCGGTCATATCTTCGAGGCTATGGAAGACCTGCATCACGGCGTCGACAAAGCCGCGCGCCTCCTCGAGAGTGAAACCCTTCCGGCATTGCGGAATCTCCGGAACGCGCTTTGATATGGGCTCAGGATGGTCCATGTCCGTCGAGGTGAAGGTGGACAGTAGCAGAAAGATATGAGATTGATGCGGAAATAAAGTCCAACGATTCGATGCGAGTCAATTTGCGAATTGGTGATCGTTCGTCGATTGGGAAGTTAAGCAAGCCTGATTACTGCCACTGTTTATCTGAAGGAAGGAGAAGTTAACTGTAGTGTATTCACTAAGTGTACGTAAAACCACTAAGAAAACAAGAATCGTTTAAAGCACCGATCTCCAAAAAGCTGCTAGTGCTTGTCTGTGTCCACAGGCAAAAGTTTACCCACGGTTCAATAAATTGCCGAATCACACCAGACAAGTAGCAATAAGCGAAATCAGCTACCCATATTTATCGGCAAAATGTTCCTTATTCCTCATCAGCATCGAATAACCAAGTTTGACCAGAGCTGTGCTGCTGCACATGACATCAAAGCGTAAATTATATCCTCCAACTGAATAAAAAGGAGAAAAAACAGCAGGATACCAAAGCGCACTCAACAAACTTGACAGTAAAAAACTATTTCCATGAGAGACTTTATTTGAGTAATCTTCCTGAGGTACATCCAGAGATGTCATTTGGGAAAATGATTCTTGGTGAAGGCATCGCTTTTGGTGAGTACGAAGAAATGCGAAAGCTGCTCAGTGTGCAGCCGCAATAGTGTGAGCGTGGGTTTCAGTGCTTTGTGAGCAGAAGGCAGTCGATGGGCTTACACCCCCATCTCCAGGCTAATTTCATCAATTCCTGGCGAAGAAAAAATTGAACAGAAAGTGAAGGCAATGATCAAGCACTCCCTCATCTGATTCGAATTTTTAAGCAAAAGTGATGGTCGATGAAAATCAAATGAGTTATTGATTTATTTGGGCATTTTATAAAAGCTGAACCAAAGTGCGTGATTTTACCATCACCAAGTACTGCTAATCATCCTCGACCTAGGGTTACTTTTGAGGTAAGAGTGGTTTTTCATCAAACGTCGCAGTCAAGGGTGTAAATGTGGTAATAAAAACGCAATCGCGTCCACAAGATTGTAGAACTGTGTAAAAATGAACAGCAGTGCATAAAACAAAAACACTCATGAAAACTAGGACGAACTTATAATGCTATCAAAACCATCTGAGTACCACAATTCACTAATTTCAAATTTACTTAATAAGACGGTAGCAATTTTAATGGTAGGGAGAAGCCTTGAACTAGGTTAGGGGCGGTTAAATAACTAAGCGGCGTATTTGCATGGAAACCCAATAAAATGGCTGAAATGTTGCGGTAATTTACAATGATTCAGTGTGCTCTAACATGGTCGCCTTCAAAATTGCCTAGGAAGTGGTTCCAAAACTACACTTGCCATCTCGTATTACAAAAACAAATAAGGAATTTTAAGGCATATCCTGGTCCAGTTCATTAAAGAACGTTATAAAGGTAAAATTGTTAAATCAGCGTGTATAATGACAGCTGAGCATACCTGTGAACTTGGCTTTACTAGAGACCAGCAAGTCAGCCTGCAGTGGTGTCATGTGCAAATAAAATTCATCATTCTTTTTCTAAATAAACCAAAAAGGAGTAATGAGCAAAGCAAAAAAACCATCAACGAACACACTTCTGGCGACTCACATCGTATACTAGCAGTTGAGATGCACAAGAGCCAGATACTAATTTAGCTGATCGGATGTTTTCGACTCATGATCAAAAGTTGCAACAATCTCCATGTTAGCTGTGATATGAGTAAAGAAGACCAACGTTTGGACACGAATAAATACCAATTTTTTTCTTATCACTACATTATCCAACATCCAGGTTGACGCATTTGACCAAAATCCGCACAAGCAACTACGGCTCAAGGTCATGCAAAAGTACATGCACGAGCCACTACCGCTGCTAAAAAAGGAGAACCTACAAAGAATTCCTCGTAGAGAGCTTGCCCCATTACTTGAGAGACGATTTCCCTGATCGGCAAGTACTTTTCGCAGAGCATCTGAAGCACGATGGGGGAAAACATCAATCGGAATTAATGACGTTGTCGAATTCGGAAACATGCAATGACAACCTCTCATTTAATGAGGAAATTGGGTTAAAAGAAAAACTGCAATTCATAGCAAGTATGACAAAGTGATAAAGCGGTTTAACAATGGCAGCACCTTAACGGCTAAACTGGCATGGCGTTGACTATCAGGATATTCCAAATTTCCCATCGCGTAGAGCAGTCCTGAGAGCGCTCCGAACTGAATCAATAACCAAGGCGAACCACATTAACAAACTGGAACAATGAGAACTCAAAAAAGAAAATACTGCATTGAATAGGAAGCTTTCTGGTAAGCAGAGGCCGCTTTGTTGAGAACATCATAATATCCTTATTTAAATGCAATATTCAGTTTTTTAACTATCCTACAGCTACAGTAACCGGAAATTTAAAAGGGAATAATTAGCGAAAGCTGGTTACTCAGATTCAATTGCAAATTAAGCAAACCATGGAGTAATTTTTGAACAAAAATGCAGAATTGAACAGTCAACTACAATGGCATTATTTGTCAAAAGAATGCGAGTACGAAAAGACTAAATTGACTTTCAACAATTAGCAACGGTTATTTCAGAGGTTTGCTAGCTCAAAGAGCGAAAAAAATTAATGGGTAGCGCATCGTAACGGAAGCGTGCGCGCGGAAATACATGACATTGTCTCAAAAACAAAACTAAATTACTCAGAAATGGACACTGGCTATCTACCCAACATGCTCGAATTGAATTAAGAAAAACCGAGATGAGAGTTCACTGCTTGATTTGGTTTAGAGATAGACAAATAATCAAATTCTAAAGCAATGCTGAAAACTATTCATTACCACCCACTTAAAAAGCACACTTCTTCGAATGAATGATGCGATTCCCTGGCGTTTCCTTTCAGATAATGATTACGTTACTCACCGATAATAACCTCCTGGTTAAGTCGACGCTATCTGCAATGAGAACACTAAAAACAAAAACGTTGAAAAACATGAATGCCTCGAACATCGATGGATGTTGCTGAGACAAAAAAAGCCTTTATTTATTGACTTTACAGGCTAAACTAAAATTCGGAGGAAACAGTTCCGATTTGTGGTAGGGTGATCAGTTTGCAATGAATCACTGGTTAAAGATATTCAAAATGAGTTGCATCATTAACTCGTGACACGAGTGAATATCCGTAAACATACCATCCAAAAAGGGAAGTACAAACTAACCCAATACACTTTGCAGCGGAGGCTTGTTGAACGAAAACCGGAGTGGGCAGAAGAATAGCTTGATCATCATCAAGGTCTTTATTCTTCCCGAGTTTTTGATCAACAGAAGCCTTGCCAGAAGCGCTACCATCTTCCTTACCCCGTCGCGGGCGTCGGCTGCGCCTGTGCTGACTGCTACTGCGCGAGCTGGTCGTATACGAGGAGGCGCGACCGCTGGATCTGCCACCATCCCGACGACGCATCGTTTTGGTGGGTCTTGCTATCATCAGTCTGCTATCCTCTGTGGTACCAACCTCATCCTCCTCAATAACATCATTACTTGTGGGTGTTTTCGCTTGAGAAGAGACGAAAGATGTGGTAATTTCGCGTATGCTTATGTGTTTGAGTGTGCTCTGCTCTCAAAGCATCACCGCGAAAATCTAGCACGGCTAACGTAAGCAAACACACCCACTAGTTCAAAACCGGTGGCTGCTGATGTGACTTGACTTTCGCGGTCCAAAAGCAATGCTAGACAGTTGGGATAGCAATGGTTCGCCGTGTGGGAGAGTGAGAAACGCTTGAGTCCTATTTACTCCGCCAAAGTGTAAAGCAAGGTTCTGTTCGCAAAAAAGGTGACATAATGTCAAAAGTAAGAAAGTTAGTTCCGCAGTTCAAATAGTTTCCTACACAATACCTCACAATAAAAATCAACCGGAATCACTCGAACCAAAATCCGTGAAGTCCTATAAATCCGTAGTTTACTTCACTCATTGAACCCACAACGCTAAAACTTGAGAACAAACCGTCTAGGGAATGAAGCTGTGACGGGAACAAGTAGAAGTGGAAAATGGGGTTAAAAAAGATGGATGAAATTAATCCTAGTGTTTCCATTTCCTCAAATCGCTAAGCTCTATGTGTGTAATTCAATTACGATTCAACTCAGAAATATTTGTAACGCAATTTCTTTACAAAAGTCACATTCAAACGCTATTATTTTAAAAGACTGAGTGCCGATGGCATTGGGTTAAATGCAGGGCGTGATTAATAACCTAAATAAGGTAAAAGTATACATTGTGCAAAAAATAGCAATCCACAATGATACGTTTCAAAAAGTGCAAAAGAATCGATGATATTCTGAAATGAGAGGACCTGACAAATGAAACTACACGGAACTGAGCATTAACATATCCACAAATTCGCAAGTGAAGGAAAGACTAAACAGAAATGGATCGCCTGCAGCGACATTTTGACACTGGGGTATAGGGAAATTCCCTCCAATAAGGTGATGAGCATGGAATACTACGCGATCCGCAGTCAAATTGATATCAATGTCCCAAATGCAAAGATGTGCAGGGATCGGACAAGCCAGCCTCAGCTTACTGTGATGAAGTCAAACGTGTCCACTACAAAGCAAGCCCAGCGCCACCATGATAAAGACAACGCCATGTCCGCGGGAGCACGCTAAACAATCCAAATTGCAACTACTTTTGCAGATGGATTTTTAACTACCTTCCACTTAAGCTATTTCTCATGATTTAAAATTTCCAGGCAGAAATACAGGTGCAAAATAGGTATAAGAGATGAAATGTTACAAGATGGAACTAAATTCAGAGTTGCGAGAAAAATAACTCGAAGATTGTAGAGCAAATTTGCCTTTAAATGTGAAATTTCCAAACAAAAAATGACATTTCCAAAAGCCAACATTCTTGTAAACTAAGATCCATCAGTTATAACTTGGACTAATAGCGAGTTCAATTAAGGGAAACAAAAGAGATTTGAGCCCCTGCCACACACACAAACATGTAAATGAATGCACAATTTCGCATGGGACGTGACGAAATGGGACAATTGGTAATCAACCAAGCGTCAAAGGATCGACATCAATCCTGCTTCAGAAATTCGCCTTTTTGAATAAGGTAAGGGAGTGTCCACAACTACATGATTTAAAAATCGAATCTCCACGTCATCAGCATTGGAATAAATTATGAACATCCCACCACCGTTCTTAAATTGTACCTATAGGCTATACCCAGATAAAACGACTTTCGAAACCGAAAACTCCCAAGTGCGGTACAAACGTAATAGTTATGTCTCATTTAAATCAACCAAGTGAGTCGAACCTATGGGCGCACTGAAATGGCAATGGTTGATTGACAAAGCAGTAGTTTTTCAAACCGGAACATAAGCAATTCTCTTAGGCATTATCAGCTCGCACGCCTGATTCACTATTGTACGTGAAGAGAGGCTTTAAATGGCGTGAAGAGCTTTTGGATAGGGAACACAAAAAATAGCGGTTAATGCGATTTCAGGGACAATCGAGTGGTCTCACTCCATTCTCAACCATGGACTGTTCAGAACAATAATGTCCCGTCAAACGAAAAAATTCTTATGTATAATGCAAAAACAGACAAGGCAGATAAATTAACACAAGGGCACTACCAGGTGAGATGATAGCAATTGTGAGTAGTAAGACAGCAGTAAAATCGGTTAGCTATTTCTAATTAGCATTCAAGTACCGCCCATCTAGGGAGAAAGGTAGTTGACTTGAAGTGAAGGAAAAGCATGCAAACCTGAAGGCATGGTAGGTAACACGGTCACTGAGGCATAATCAGTGACCGGGAAAAAAAGGGACCAAGCACCAGAGGGCAAATAATTTGTTTCCAGTTGTCCCTATATTAATTATTAATTCGACGCAAACGAACACACACATAATTACGCTTCGATGTGCCCGCATGTATTGAGCTTTAACTCTTTTCCTGAAGCGGACAGAAGTGCAAAGCAAAAATCATCTTTGTAGACCCTAAAATTTGCACGCTAATTTGAATCCAATAGCTACCGATGGTAAGGATGAAAAATTTTGCACACCATAGTGAAACGTTACTTGATTTAACCCTTCTATGCTCAACGAAGCTTTTTTCAATTACTGCAGTGCAGTGGGGTACTTTTGCTAATAGTTACGTCACTGGCAGATGAACATTAATTGTGCACCTTTATTCTTTGCTGATTAGTCCTATTAAGACCCTGTGTGTTCTAAAAAGCTAAGAAGACGATAATGCCTTGTTGACCATGAATCACAGTATAAGTGAAAACTAAACCTCCATCAGGCGTGAAAACTTTAAAAAGTAACCAACACTTAACTAACCGATTCAAAAATCAGAACTACGCACAGCGGGAACACTTTGTAAAGGCGTGAAGATTCGGAAGAGTAGCCAATTGAGGAAGTCATAAACTTTTCTCAGTCGTTCTTGAGAGCTACGGTGTGACCAGTTCAACCGTCACAGACGATAGTGAGGTTTTAAGCTTTACAAAGGTGAATTCTAAGTGTTCGATAAATTACGAAAATATTACATCACGGAAATTATGATTTTCAGTTTGAAATATCGACAATAAATAAAACAAATACCTGTTACAGACAGATTTTTGCAATAGATTTGTTTGTAGAGGGATGGGGAATGAAAAATCAAAAGATCACTTTGAAATGATTTTTACAAAACACACGATTGAGAAATGCAACGTACAAGGGTCTTTCAACAATCTGCAGGAGGCCTATGGCGAGGACAAAAATCACCGCACAAATGTACGACATTTATTACTCCCGCAACTTTTATGTCTTCCAAGAGCTAGTTGGAGAGATTGACTAGAAAAACGATGGTAAGGCCCAATATGTAAAAAAATCTACCCCAAGGAAACCGAAAAATAACGGATTCCGACTTTTCAGTTTGAAAAGTTATAACAGTAGCCTATCCCCCAATCGACTATGGTAAGCGTAAACCTTATCTTCACATGGCGTGCATGTTTATTGCTGAATGGAGTTTAGTCCCTAGTTGCTAAGCTATCTGGTATCCAATGTTCATTACTAATTAAAGAACATTCTTTAAAAAATTGAGTCGTACAGGCACTTTTCTAATTGAAAAGGACTTAATAATCTTAAGGCCGCCTATTTAAAATAAATAATGAAATCGGGAGTCAAATAAAACATCAAGAAACACGAAATATCATCCAAAAGTGTTTGGAAGAGAAATTATGAATAGACATTCAAGAGCAATAAGCACGGAGTGAACACTAAGCCGATTTTTTAGGATAATATTTTTTCCGAACGAGCCATTATTCACCACTTCTGTAGCTCATATTGAGTGGAAAACATTAATGATACGAAACGGTATAAGGGACTGATTCGGATTGATATTTGGGTAAAAAGTGCGTTTGAAATTATACCAGCCACTAAGATTAATGCTCAGTAGAGGCAGTGAGAGAGTTCTTTGACCACATGTAATGGTGAAACTGCCAGGTTAGGTACTTAAGAGGGTATTGAAAAATCGTTATGAGATGCTTCGTTTCGGATCACACAGGTAAGACGAAATTCTGACTTTTAGTAATACATTTCTGAGAGATAGAAGAGGCGAAACGTATCCAAAACTACATTTTCAAGGGAGCAAAAACGCCCAATGTGAACAATGCCTCGATCAAACACTTTGTCCGAAAAGTAATTTCAATTGAACCAAACAGGTAAGAAAGCTAATAAAAGACTCTACATATTAACATCCGCTATAAGAAGCGTCGACACTAAAATCAGGGGAGACCTAATTTACGTTATTGAAAATAAAAGTGGATATTTTTCCAAGGATTTATTGACCAGAGGAGAACTCGATAGAGTGTGCATAAGTCAAGGGCGTTGTCAAAACGGAACGGTCCATTTTGGGCCAATGTACGATTGAACGTATCAAAAAGGCAAGCAAAATAACTTCCCAGCAAAAATCCACCAAAGCTAATCCTGTAGTGGTTGAAAAAAAGGACCAGTGATTGGTGAAGAGTGTGGCATTGCATAGTCCGCCAAAGTAGTTAGGTGACGCGCGCGCTTGCGCGCATACGCGTGAGTGTGCGAGCGCAAATGCTCGTCCTTGGGCAATTTAACTACAGGAAGGACGGGCTACACTCCAAATTGATTAATCGGACAGCGGTCAAAGCCAGTAACGGGAAGCTAAAAATCTTGCAATCAATCATCACCGTAGCAGCAGCAGCAACAGCGACGACAATGGTAATAGAGGCAGGCAAGCAGAAGGAAAACACATGCCATGACTATTTTAACGTGAAAAGGAGGATATCAGAGGCAAAATATTTCCAGTTGTTGAGATTAAAGTTGCCAAACTGAACTATTTAAATCCTCTAAAATCACATACTAATGCAAGTACTTCGACATTGCGTGATTAAGACGACATATTCTCACTACTACAATGCCACCAGAAAATTTGAGATGAAAAACGCTCCAACAATACCCTCTGTAATTAGCGCTATTTATCTGACAATGCACTTGAATGTTTCCGATTGTTTTAAAACGGAGGTGAAAACAGCACCGGGTGAAAAAAACATCATTTGGATGATAAGAATAAAATTAGTGAGGTGTTCATGCTAGTCTGTTAGGCATATTTAGTGATAGACTTGTAATCAACTAGTTTACCATCGGTTGGGACAAGAGAGTGGAAATTAGTCTTAGGAATGAAATCCCATTAAACGGTTGCGCGTTTATAATCAATTCCGAAGTCTATGCAAAATCACTTTTAACAAGGTATCCATTAACATTTTGGCAAAGTTTAGTGGTAACTGTAATTAGACATTGTCTATTCAACGAGGATATCCCCAGCCCTGTCAATATATGCAAAGTAAATACCCCAACAAGGCCAGTGATTGAGGATATTTTTTCGACGAAATTATGTTTTTCAGAGATGTGAAACAAAAACACAGGCATTTCAAAAAGTGCAAAACATAGCTTGCCTCCATCATCAGCATTCCCGTTGACGGTTTCAGAAAAAGCATTATCTTCCTCATCACTGCTATCAGAGATGGACTTAGTTGCTTCGTTGAATAGTTTACCCAGCTCGATTTCCCGTTGGGGATGAAGGAGACACACAAGGGCCTTGAGAATGTCATCAGCAATGTCACATTCCATAAGGGTACGAACGAGCTCCAGAGCTAGAAATGGAGAGGGACATAACGTAACCTTCAAGCAATATACCAAGTGCCAGGATGTGGTAAAACTGTGGGACTGTTAATAACTGAAAGTGCATTACGATGACTTGACTACAGAGTAGGGTAGTGAGAGTTAAATGTTTTCGATAAACTCAATTGCAATCATCCTTCAAACATGCGCAAACATAGGAAGCCGCGATCACTTATCAGCTACACTGCCAATCTATTGATGTGACGAGTTAAAATGCCGCAGAAGCGATGGGGTATCTGGAAGTCAAATATGAACTTAATTAGCGTTTGGGTACATAGGGAGAACATACACGGACCTGGTAATTCGATCAAATACGGAACCTCCCAAATAACCATGGCAACTTCCGGCTCATACTAGCAAACCCGTAGCAAATGAAATTTGTAAGTGGCTGATTAAAGAGGATAAAGGGTAAAGCGATTTTAAAGTGTGGCAGCTAAAATCTTATTGCTATATGGCTGCCATTAACCCGCTTAATAACGTCGAGGAAGTGTTAGCTAAACATAAACAGTCGAAGGACTTCCTGTGCCCAATCGCTGGATGATTTCAGAGGTCGGAAAACCGTTCGCGAATGTTAACGCTAAGTTGTAAAGGTACCGATTCGGTCAGCAAAAAAGAACACAGATAGGTATGGATCAATCATATCAGTGTGCGTCAAGCTAAAGTATCAATGCGGTCACTTTGCATGAAAAAACCATAACCAAGAGCGATAAAAAAGAAACTAAAGTTCTGTAGAGTTTTACAAAACAAAGGCTAGAAAGCCGAAGCGTAGATGGAACAGTGAATCATGGCAAACTCCACAACCATGGCTACTAAAACTATTTTGTTACAAGCTCAAGTTTTTCGAAACACTGCCCACATACCTTGGGATTCACCTAAGGCTACGGCCAATTTGTTAAGTTCTGCAATAAACTAACTCGGCTGATCAAAGCTACGTCCCATGATTGTTCGTTTCCAACATTTTTTTTGAATATTAGTAGATGTAGTGAGAAATTAACTCCCACATCATCCAGGTGTGGAGTGCCTAGAGTGAAACTACAATATCTTTGCTCATGCTAGCTGTTCACCAAATGAGAAAGTTGAATGGACCTGTGGCAAATTACAATGAATGAAAAAGCTCTTGAAACATTTGGGTAACTAAATCTACGATGTAAAAAAGTCCAAAGTAGACAGATGCAAACAGGCATAGCATTGGACATATAAATCCTAGAACAAATCGTCTATTCATATTTGAAATAAAACACAACTGCATCCAATTATCCCGGGAAACAGTGCCTACGAAAATAAATTTACATTGGATTTTTTTTATTTTGAAAGTGACAATAAGGGAAACAAGATCTACGACGCTAGGAAACCGCTCTAGGGTTAGAAATCGTGCCTCATCCTTTCAAAAATCATTGCGATTACTGTGATGAAAAGAATTATGCGATTAAAATACGACAGAAAGAGAAAAGTACGGAGGGATCTCATCTGACCATTGCATGCACTTCAGCGTTTTGCAGATGTGAGTTGAAACCAAATACTGTGTTGATCTAACCATAGTGAGCGTCGCTAAAAATCTTTGAACTGTGGAAGTTGGACCCCCGCAAATTGAGAAATTATGTCGATGTCATTTGGCAAGGTGAAGCAGAAGTGTGATCACCAATTTATAAAAGCCACAGACTTATTGATGAACAGAATAGGGCGAGAGAATAACATAAAATAACTATTTACGCTAATGAAAGAAATACTGTCTTATATGCATGGAGAGGTATTTAGGCGGCTAAGATGGTGAGTGGGTGGCACCAGAGGGTGATCGCACCGAAAGCACTTAGAAATCGAAGGCAGTTTAAATACCAACACCATTATTAAAACAATTAAAGAAAGTAACAAACTATTAAAGAAAAAAATGCTACTAATTCGCAACTACTTAAGTATCAGCTTTGTAAAGCTTCAAAGGTGCACATTTAAGCGATACCGCAGAGTACGATCAAATGAAGCGGGCTTCATCGCTTTCACTTTGCTATAAAGATATAGCACGATTTTGTGCAGACATTTCCATTTGCCATTGCGAAAATTGATGAATAAGAGAGTCGCATTACAGAAAGGCCCATCAAATAGTAGCAATGAAGCTACGTTCAGAGTAAACATAAGAGCCGTTTTATCCAGAGAACATTGGATAATTACCAACAAAAATGAGGATATTTTCCAAATGACAACAGAAACGCTCCATGCGACCTGGAACTGCATAGTTTCGGAAGCTTACCAGCAGCTTGCACAGAGAAATGCAGAGACTCCATAATGCAATTGACACGATCAATGAGTGCCCTGTTAGCCACGGGATTCCCAATCTGAAAGGGAATGGGATGCATGGCTAAGAAGTTCAGGGTTATGGATCGGTGATTAAACCTACTCACTCCCCCCCACCACCTATTCCTAAAGCCAGCTTGCGCTTGGACCATTTCGGCTTCACTCTGGACAAGAAAATACTCCGCCAATGTGCGCAGCAAAAAGCGAACGTCGAATAAAGCTAGACACTAAGCGCTGGTTCGGTGCGCATAGAAGGCTTAAATGCTGGCAGCTCGTAAAATAAACCGACACAACAGCTTATCCTCAAAAAACTGGCCAGAATGTAAGACAGACCAAAGTCATGAGGATGACTATTGTGACAAATTGGCGAGATTGCGAAGTCAGGCTATTTCAAAGGACAAGGAATACAATCCCAACATTTACCGTTTATTTGAATGAGCCAAAGTGATTAAAAAATACTCAAGGTCGCCGATTTGACAGGAAATCAACTCTAGCTACCCAAAGGCTAAAGAAACGTATCAACTGCCCTCGACCATTAAGCCATCTCGCCGCTCACAGAACAGATTTGACGAGCTATGTTTACATTGAATTGCCATGCAACTAATAACAGCGTGTGGTTATCTGCGAAAAAGGAAGTTAAAGGAAGCACACTCCAACGAGTTTTCACCTTGGATAAGAAAATTCAATAAACTAGTGATGATGCCCTCCTGGAATTAGATAGGGTTGACATCTGCGATAAACGACAAGCCACGGTTAATTTACAAGTATCAATAAACTTAAAGAGTTGAAAATCGATCCACGCACACATTCAAAACCCTAGGAAAAAAGACAACACCCCAATTTAGTGCACAGCATTGTCCGCACACTCAGAGGCATAAATAAACGATTATTAATAAGCGAACCGGGCTAAATATCGAATCAGCGTCAATTTGATTCCCAAGGCTGCGAACTCAATAAAGTAAGAACACTTATACCTAAATCGCAGAGACAGGGCAAATTAAACCCCACTGCCAAAACTATTCAGATTAAACTAAATTCCCTAGGAAATGAACAAAGGATGGTACTGAAATGCTCCTAAACTGGATGTTTCCAGTCCACATGGGGGCATACACAAATGTAGCAAGAGGACGAGCAAATGACGACAGAGGTGTAAGGCGAAAAGATAGCCATACCAAACACGCTGCCGCTCTCGCTCTTCGCCTCAATAGACTTGAGGTTGTAAGCCGAATGCATGGCAGCATCGCTACCAATAAGCGCAGATGGACGGCAGCTAAAAGCAGGCGTACGCACAAGCACACATATATGCAATGAGCAAGAGTAAGAGACGCGGAGGAAAAGACGGTATTTGCTAGAATCGTGGCCCTGAAGGTTGAAAACACAGAACCGTGGTATTCAGTCGAACCCAGTCTTGAACAAAGGAATTTAAGTGATTTCATGCCCAGAGGTAAGCATGTTCTTTTCACAGCATGAATAGCCATTCAAGGGAAGTTAAGAATCGCGCATAGTGCCAACTTGACTTGTGAATCTCAACATTCTAATGTGCATTCAATTACATCACTCACCCGAAATTGATTTATTTTCAGAATGACCATAATATTAGTATGTGAAACTTTAAAATCACCCTGCATTAGTTTGGCTACAAGCAACCGAGAAAACTGACACAGCAAACGGTTAATCATGTCACAATGACCAACACATTCCTTTAAAATAATTTCGCTCCTGCTACTCGCTGGCTGCAGAAGGAAAAAGCCATTTCGCGTTACAATGGGAACGTCAGATACCAATAATGGGATCAAGTGGTGCAAAGTTGGGGAACTTCAACATCAAGCCAAGCTAAAGAAACAAGCACGACTAGTGTGTGCATCCCACAAAAGCAAACTACTATGAGGGGATATTCATGCATAACCATTTAAAGCTAGTTTACCTCGTTCTTTTTTGGTGATCGGTGGAATGGTACAAGCCATAAGCCATTCTTTTAAACAAATCATGGAAATTCAGAAAAAGGAGGCAAAAACAACCATAAAACTAAAACGACTGGCAACAAAGTAGGCTGCACATGAAATGTGTCGATTAAGATTGTAAAAATGAATAACGTGAGAAGAATTTATAATAGAAAATGAATTGCATGTTTATCACTGAGACTATCGTGTTGGAAGTGATAAGTCATGGCGGTTTAAAAAATACGCTAACCTAATAACAAGAAAATTTTTTCTGAGTAGGGGGATACCAGCTCTCAGACTTCAACAACGATGAGGCTACAATAAAATAGATTGCCTGGAGGTAGAACGAAGCAATAATTACATCCTTACGCCGTAAAAGGGCAGCAATTTTGTGAATACGCCTCTCAGTACGTTTTGATCTTCCTCGCACTGATGCGCCACTTCCGGGTTGCAGTTTCTAAAGGATGCATTTGCCGAAAAAGCAGTCAACAATGCAACTTGCACAAGGCAGCCGGGAAGAAGAAACACGATCAAATGTAAGTCGTCATCGTCATTCTTGCTTAATACATTCTATGCCTCTAAGAGACAATCTCCTGGATTCAAGAGCTGCACTTGAAACATAGCGTTAATAAGCTGAAAGGATTGAAAATTAAAGTAGCTGACACGTATTAGAGTAAAAAACAAAAAAATAACTAGCAGAGGGACAAACTGGCACAGGGTGTCATATTGACCTCAGCATCTGCAGGATCATTGGATTGCCGGTATACAATTAAGGCACAAAAATCGGAAGGTAATGGAGGTACATTTTAGGTCAGCAGTAGAGATTTGAAAGAAAGTCTAATCATGCGCTTGGTAGAGCATAAGAAATCCCAATGTTCAGTTAAGCCAATAAACGATCCGAAATAACAAGTGATTTTTCGTCTACATAACACACACGCTCAACGATGTCGAGTGTCGTTGTGAGGGTATATCACCCCACGCACTAGGCTATAAAAGCGTCTACTTATTATCTACCATCATAGGCGTAAACGACGCTGCCGCAATTTGTTCAAGCGTTGGCTTGGGTTAATACGGTGCGTAGTCCATAAGTGCGTGTATCAGGTGGAGATTTGAAGATAATATTTTTATTAATAAGCTCACATTTGCACACAATCCAGTCATAAAACGTGACACCAGCGCATACATACTACGCATAAGTAAGTGATAAGTTTTTCAAAATGTGGCAATGAGAACAAAAGATTGATACAGTGAAACAGCAGACAGAGAGATTAAAACAACCACACAAGAGCGCTTCAATAGCCTTCTCAGTGTTTGTAGCATATAAATTCCGGCTCCACAAGGGAGGTTAGTGTATTCGCCAGAAGATTTGAGCTCATCCGAGAACCACAACCAAACCAATCAGCGCAAGTAAAAAATTGCTTCTAAATGAAGCAGAAACGGTCGAGTCAGACAGACCTCAGGATCGATCACACTAAACCAGCCTACGGTTTAGACCCTGTGGTATGTGAATCATAACTGGATGATGGTGAATAACTCGGCCGCAACCAGGAATAATTAAATAGGTCATAGTGCTTGGCAGATTTAACAGTACGTCAGACAAAAGACCAAGAGGTACAATTACGCAAAATGAACACACCTAGATTGAAATAAGAAAGACGACCGTATATAGTTACACTAACCAGCCGAGAAAGTTGCGCAGACAAACACAACTGAGGAAGTTAGTTAAGATTGAAGTGGGCAATCATTTTGCCCATGAGAACGTGTTTCTCAAATGACTGAGTTAAACCCGAAGGGGGGGGGAAAGGAGAGCAGAGAGGGAGACAGAGAAGAAAATAATCCCGCGCTAACGAGAAAAAAAGGACGCATGTGGAAATTCTTCCCTCGGGGACCTGCTATCACTAGACAATAGAAAAAGCGCGATGTATAACACACACGTATCCACATTGTTTGCTTGACGCAAGCATACAGAGGCGGAAAAACCAGTGTGGTGGAGTCACAAGATCCTCCGCGTCCAACTGCAGAGCTAAGTGCAGACTGAATTCGTCAGCAAAAGGAAAACATGGGCTAAGCCGTTTATGAAGGATCACAATGGCTAAAATTAACTACATTGAACGTCATCAATAAAAGACTAGAAACCAGAACGGCTTTTGAGGTACTTAATGATAAAAAATGGCTTTTCGTATGTGGTAAAGTACCGTGCCGAGATTTTTGACGCAGTGCTCCTGTCAAAACAGCCAACGAAAGTGAGTGCAAAATCACATTCTTGAAAGATAGGTTGAATTAGTGCACCTGTGCAACGGTTATTAACTTTGTAGGTAAGGAAACTTAAATAAGACACTATACGTGAAGAAATGTTCCAAAAATATCAAAAAGCCAATAAAATCTAACTTTTGCCTTATGAGAAAAAAGACTGTGCTGGATGGTCGTATCCACCGCATATGTCAAGCTTAATAGGCCCTG
This sequence comes from Taenia solium, assembly GCA_001870725.1. Lineage (NCBI taxonomy): Eukaryota > Metazoa > Platyhelminthes > Cestoda > Cyclophyllidea > Taeniidae > Taenia > Taenia solium. Next base: position 153,907 of record MIEF01006664.1, read on the forward strand.
TTCAGAAGGTTTCATCCTGCTACTATTACTCGAACAATTAAACGTTTGTAGCTTCAAAGAATTTGAAACTAAAACCACGACGTAAAATTGGTAAACATTAAAAGGAATACAACTAGACTCTAATTTTTTCGGACTTCATGGTGTTTTTTAGACAACCATGGAAAAAGCCTATTAATGGATGGCTAGCTTCAACGCCGACTGCAACATAGAACGCTACCACCCTCCCCACCCATCCCACATCTCCTCATCACAAGCGATTCTTGATTTACCCTCCCCCAGCTGAAAGAGATCTTACGTTCTTGTCACCGAAAAAAGGGGTATGCATGTTTCCTTCGCTTGAGAACCGAAATAGTGGCGTATTAACTCTCAAGAGGAGCGTCACATGTACCAAAAACTACGGATACAATTTGGGTACAGAGTCAAGATCGATGTTTTGCCCACATGGTTAAATTATCGAGGTGGAAAATGGAGCAGGAGGGATGCTGACCTGGAGAATGCGAATGGACTGGAGGGCGAGTTGCTGGGCCTTGGCTGAGTCGCATGGCAAGACGGCGATGAGACCTTTGTAAACCTGGTCGCGGAACCGCGGATTTCCTTCAGCCAACTGCTCTAGCACGTCGCGCGCAGCTTCCTGTGTCCGCTCCGAGCGCGATTTGGCCATGCATTCCGCAACTGCGCGAATTCCTATGGTCACAAAACGCAAAATGAACAATTACTGGCATATTTAAGCTCAAGCTCATGCTACCGAAAGTTGTGGAAGGATTAAAGCCCTCCAACAAAATGTAAAGCACCAATTTAATTCTACAAAACATTCCTTTAAATTGCAAAACGAAGACACAATTGTTGAGTTCATTAAGCACTAAATACGACGTTCTGCTCAAAACTCAACAGAAATTTCGTTCTTTATTTCGGTTATTTTTAAGTTTAAAAAAGCTCGACGTGAAAGCGCTAACACACTATAGAAGTTGCCCACACAGTAACTGCCAAAATAGTTATGGAAAAGATTGCTTTGACGCTGGGAAATAGGAAGCCTTAACATATCCACACCGGAAACTCCAATCAAGTCTGCCTGGCGTTCATAACAACGTTCGGGTGGCATAAAATTTTATCCTGCAAGAACCACTCTCTGTAAACAGCCTGCAAGCAACACACAAATGGGAGCACGCCCCTAATGCAAGCACAATTGAGTAGTCTTTCATTCAGCCGGCATTCACCACAGAGGTAAACTAAAAAGCACGTAACCCGCCCCCTTCAACGACAAGTTAGTTACATTGGAGTTCATTAATTAGTAGGTCAAAAAGCGGAAACTGTGACCACATTAACATTAACGCAAAGTTAAAAGAACGTTGAGGCCAAAAATATTGAAAAAGTAAACATGGACCCATCAGATACAGTAAAGCATGATTCGAGAATTCAGGCATGCCACTCTGCAAGCATTAAAGATGATGCATTTTCCTCAACGACGGAGAAATAAGGGACGAATCCAAAAGTTAAGCAGCGAGCCTACGAGTCAACCGTACCATGTTGTGTGGGATGATACCTCCTCACCCGCTTAGCTACTTTTCCCGCCTCCCGCTATCCTTACCGAACACTACACTCAGCTCCTGGGACTAAGCGGGTATACGCGCAGATGTACACGCGACATTTTGATCGCGCCAATGTCACTATCAGACAGGAAGAGGGTGGAAGGGCCCTAATTTTACATTCGAGCGGCGATCTGCTCAGGAGCTCCGTTGCCAACATGATGTAAGCATAAAATAGGCATTAAACGTTAAACATAAGGGATGTTTATGGAGAGCAAGGGGAAACGCGCCACGAAGGCAGTAAAAGAATACTACACTAGGGCTCTAATTTTGGAAAGTAACGGACGACATCCGATAGAAGGGAGGAGACGTAGGTGTGAGGTACATATAAGAGCTAATTACTAGATTAGTCTCAAAATTAACCATATTAACCCAGTAGTATAACCCATGAACCAGTTGGGCTAAAACTAACTGCCCATTAGTATCAAAACAAATAACAAAACTGGATTCTATTTCCTATTTTTTTGGTTGCTCCTTCAGAGAGTAAAAAAAACAGGAGATAGTAACAATTGTATGGCGCAGCTTTCCATTGGTACCCCAACGTTGAAGTGGAAACGCTTGCCTTATTCGCAAATACTTTATCACAGATGAGAGGAGCAGGATATTGCACAAGATCAAGTGGAGGGCCACTTGACACGCACTAGGGATCTGAATGAGTTTGGTTGGGATACGAAACGAGATTTAGAGTTAAAAACGAGAAGATAAATACAAAGCCAATGCAAAATGAAGAAAGCTTCGAAATTTAAAAAGCAAAAGCTCCGCTGATATAGCAACCTATAGGGTGAAAACTTGCTCAGGAAAGGCATCGCGAAAGCATTTCGCCTGAGTCGAGTTTCAGGCGTGGGCTCATTTACGATGGGCGGGAATAAACTTTCAAGTGTGGGTGCAATCTCCAACTCCACATTCTAATCAGAGTTCGCTTCAAATAAATTCGAGTGTCGAGTTTGATTCATGTAACTACCCCCTCGCACCATCCACAAGAGGCTTCACACGCATGTTTGAATGAAAATAGTAGAAAATGAACGCACTGAGAAAGTGAGCAATCTGTTTTCCAGCTATGCAGAGTAATTATGAAAGACCGTTCCAATAAGCTGCTTTCGAATCACACCTTGCAAAATGAACCTACAGATTCTCTTTGCAACCTTGCAAAACTCGAAATTTTCAGGGCTGAAATGAGTTATTCGACACAAAGAAGCATTTGTAAGGGAGGAATAAAGGGTCCTCGAAATTATCACATAATACTGACATGAGGAAAAGCTTCCAAATGAAAGAAACTGTTGGGTAAAGGAGACGTGTTTGGCACAAAGCTAACCGTAGCATTCACAGATGGTTTCTTTGTAGCGCGTGCCGCCATTAGCCACGCAGGAGAGTACACGGAGAGCCCAATATTTGTCGACTTCTTTAGCAGTGGGCAAAATGCAAAGCTCCTGTAAACAGAGGATACCGCCATTCTGCAGAAACTCGGCCAGAAAGTTGTGACTGAATGGGAAGGAGAAAACTCATCAACATTGTGACGCCAAAAATGAACTACCTTACGCCACAAAATGCAACGTTGACAAACCAAATGCGCCGATGCAGCTTTAAATTTCATTTATAAAGCATAGGCACACAATGAATACCACAATAGCCAGACGTCACAACACTTTCTTCAAAAACGTGTCAAAAAAGAGTAGTCAAATTTGGCCTTGCCAAAAACAGGATTTGTCCGAAATCATTTTTAAAAAATAGATAAGATTTTAGGGCTTGTTAAATCGTAGTATAATGAGGTACCCCAGGGCTAGAACCCCGTGACGTATTGGTCCGCCATCCCGATGAACAATAAAAGACCATAAACAGACCCAACAACGAATTGGTCTGAAATCTTACGCCCTGATCAATCGAAATCACCAATATTAGAATTGTTTTGATTGCGATAAACAAGTTGAATAAAAGATAAAGTCATAGGGATGCAAAAAAACATGTTTTGGTTGGATTTTAAGAAGTCCAGCTTGTGAGCTGTTTTGCAAAACACGGAGATGATCCAGAAAGATTATCCAATGACTTTCGTCTTAGGGCGACGGTGAAACACACATGGCACTTCAAAGTCAGTTAAGAGAAAAAAGCACTCCTTTTCAAAGGTGTGGAAGATTCCAACTCTTGCAATCTCTGAATACCTAGCAAGCCAATTAGCAACAAGTGCACTGGTCGCTGTTGTCTCGTTATTTCAGCGCAGAAAACAGTGACAATAAAAAATCTCGGGGGTGCTAACAGACGTGATTCTAAGGGCAATGGCTCTCTATTATATGGCATTTTTGACAACCACGGAGAAGGTCTTGGAGCATTGCAGTCGGTAGCTGAATAAATTCATTTTACAGACCAAAACAAATGTATGGTGCGAGACGAAGCTATAATTCTCAACGATCAGTAAACATTTTGAAGTGAAACGTGAATCGAAAAGTTAATAAGGCAAAACAAACGGATAATAAGAACACGATTTTATAGAATTGCGAGCTGACAACTTCGAGCTTATAAGCTGACCAGCTACCCCTACTCTTTGTCTCAGTGCATGAAGATGACCTTGGAGCCAAGAAGCGCTAGATAACCCTGGAAGTTAACCTAACCGAAATTCAAGGAAACATAGATGAAATAGTACTTAACTGTCATGGAGCTTAAATCCTTCCCAAAACCCGCAATAGTCTAGAGAACTGGAACAAGAAAAAAAAGTAAGGAAGCAATACGTAGTTTGCGTATGATGAATTTGGGCCCCAACAGATCCTGACCGAAAAGCAACAGAAGGAATTACCAATATAACTCTGACAAAAGACCCACTCAGCACAAATAGGGAAAATAGCTAGTTTCTCGATCAGGTATCAATTACCGTTTCTAAACAGGGATAGTAGATCAAAAGGAAGGGAACAGTGTTCCAAATGAATCGTCATCGGTTTGGTAATAACAACGACGATGAGAAAGCAGCACGTTTCAAAAAATTCATCCAAGTAACTTTATACACAGGCTTTAGGTTTGACGAAAATAAATTATTTATGACGGCTAAACATAGATGATGTGATAAATTTTTTTCATAAAATGATAGTATAGCACAAGTCGTGACAATCACAGTGAGATATAATCTTTAAAGAAAAGATTTCACATCGCAGTAACTGAACAAGGCAATCGGATGAGGCGATTAGAACTAAAAAAACGCCGTTCTCGGAAAGAGACTACGAGCCACAGGAAAGACCATTAGTGCGGCTGAAAAACTAGAAACGAAGTCCATGCATGTTGTAGCGGTATTTTACGAATAGGTATTTCCACCATCATCACTTGAAGCATAAAGAAAGTGCCAATAAAAAGCCCGATGAGAATAAATTCACTTCTTTTACCAATCGCTTATGAAAAGAAAAACATTTTTAGGCCATCATATAAGCATGTTTTGGTTAATGTAATAGGTAAAACAAGCAGCATTAAGTCTACCATTGAATTAAGAGCACGATAGCACAAAAATAGCTGACGAGGTTTTCAATCTTACCACTTGGATCGCCAACCTAAAGCAAATAAATACGCGGTCAATTTTTGAGATTTACACCAAGTGATAGTCGAAGTTGGGTCCTGATTTAAAGAGTCTACTGTCTGCCACAGACCCCGACTCGGTTGGCTACCACGTGATCCAAGCCGAAGAACGTGTCTACGAGTGTGGTATACAGGTTTGTGGGTTGCACAACAGAGGAACTGACTAACCTGCTGGCTGCGGAGAGGAAGATATAGAGGACTTGAAGCTGCTCTGTCAAACAGGTTCCACTCATGTAGCTGTAAAAAAAGTGGGAAAGCTCAAAAATGAGACAAAATGATAAATCCGACCCGTATGTTTGTGGTAGTTATGCGCCCTTGGGGAAACTCAGATTGGAAATGCAGTGACGAAAGTAGTTGTAAAATTGAGACCCATTCACCGCTTAACAGAAGAGTATTCTATTGAACTAGGAAATTTCTCCAGTAATAATGTTGGATTTCGCATTGTTCTCAGCAATTTATCTGACAAACGTATTTCTAAGCATTTGTGAAGCAACAGTAAAAGCTTACGAGTGATCTCTTTTGTGCCACAGATAAAAGATAAAGAGGAGACAAAATATAGAGCCATCGTTTATTTTACACTTTCCAAAAGCCGCATACATTTAACGACACATCTTCACCAAGCATGTTGGCAGTCAGATATAGAAATAAAGTAGCACACCACCTCCTGGCATGATAAAAAAGCCCGCGGATCATTACACACATGGCTCAGGATTAATGAACAAAAAAAAACAGAAAAAACTGCAGCGCCAAAAATATCCAGCGTCTGTGATACGCAGGCCGTTAATAGGCGCAATTTATTAGAAGTATACTGAAGGAGTGGAATTTGCTGCCATTCTTTTAAAAACGGGCAATTTCGTTTCACAGACAAATGGCATGTCATTTCAGTGTCCAATGCGCAGAACAGAACGACGTGATACCAATCATTAAGTGCTCAAACCTCACCAGTTCTGCCTTGATTGAGAGTAGAGCGGACCGGCAGGCTAGGTAACAAAAATATAACAGCACAGAGTAACGCCAATGCCGACCAAGCCGTGTGCATGGTGGTTTATGTGCATTTGACGTCGCACAAAAATCATGGTTTCGTTGTGAGGATTGGCCTAAAAATTGCAACCTTGATACCACACTTTTGGAAACATTAGTTAACAGTTCGGTGGATGAAGTTGCTAAAATTACCGGTCTATTTTTTGAGAACGGCAGGAAAGTGAGGCGAACCACTACTCCTGTCAAGATAGGAGTAGAAATTGCGAAGCTTAGAACAAATGTTGATAATAACCAAACAAATCAAGCGGCATGTATATTCAACTGCGAATAATTGCATAAATGTAAGGACAGGTTTAATGGTGTTGGGCAAAGGGATTATATCGGACGTTGGAGCAGCTCCTGAAGCAAGGCAATTTTCTGATACAATAAGTCAAACGTAACGTTAAACCGCCACAAAAGGTGATGAAACCCCCATCTTTTATGGAAAATTATTGTGTCTCGGTGGTGCACTTCATAAGCTTCTCCCAGAAATGAACTCAAAATAAAAATAAGTGTTCGTAAGTGTCACTTGAACGTGGTAAGTCAAGCGTAAGAAAGGTTACCATTCAAGCTATAGAGCGCTAAAGGCAGATTTCACCGGAATACAAAAAAGCACCGGTTTAGTAACCCTCCTTTCGTCTGAGGGCATGAACAGCCACATCTCATTTTTATCCAAAACGAGAAATTTGGTAGGTAACAATAACGGGGAAAAAGTTGAAAGAACACATGTCGAAGGGGTGACAAATTCGTTGGGATTATGAACAGAAGCCATGACTGCGTACCGTCAAATGACTGCAAAATGCGAGGGCTCACATAAAAATGTAGCATTGCTCCCGTTTCAATCTCAATGGAAAAAAGGAGCTAATGAGGGAAGATTCTGCAGTTAGTCAAGTAGTTTTGAATCCTTTAAGGAATAAAAACATTTTTGCTAACATTCAGAAAAAAAACATGCTTTCACAATCGTTGGCTAAGGAGGAACTAGGCGCAACAGTGCCGTTTATCTATTTCAAATCGAACATAGGCGGTATGAAATACGCCTCAGGTCGGCTGAATTGGACAAAAAATAATATTCAATGAAGGATCACACACCTTCACTAGGTAGAAAGGTAAATTTGGAAAATTGGTGATCAATTTTGAAGAAAAAAAAGCGAAAACCCATACCGTCAACTTAAATTAAGCTTTTATTTCGCATTGAAGGCACGCAAGAACCCTATAAATTGGACAATACTGTGCAGTTAACTAAAAACCGCAAATCGAGTGAACTAGAGAGGAGGCTGGAATGGGGGCAGGTTGAGAAACCGATCTGGCTCCCACATAAGAAATAGGTGAACTGATGAAGGAATTCAACGAACCCCGTGATGGTTTTTTAAGGAGGAATTATGGTGACAATGGCATGACGCTATACTAAACAAGCATGATGGATGAAATTGCCGCCAGTTTTCCCACTATGCCTTTTGAGGAACATAGATTTCGTGGAAGTCAGAAATGTCCAACCCAGCAGCGTTGGGTCAGGCAACCTTCTTCAGTGGGCGCAGAATGGCCTATTCTTTTCGTGAAATGAAATGAATTTTTTAACGAACCCAAAATGGCTGAATTAACGTATTTTCAACCATTTTACGCCTGCTCCCTAAACTGCATTAGCCGATGAGCCTGAGGCCAGTATTTGAAAGCCAACCGAAGAGATAACCCAGAATCCGCGAAATTCCCTTCACCCGCTTGGGTTGGGATTAAACTACCTAGGAACAATGGAGAGATCCCAACTTGAGCAAATCCATCATGCTTTGAGTGGACGCTTTCGAACGTCAAAACAATCGCACTTCATCAACAAAGGTTCTTACCACGTGTACAATTTTAACCACAAAAATCTCGACGCCAATGATGTGCTATCCTCCCAACCTTGAGTACCTTTTTTTTTAAAAACTGGTGGTAGAAATAGATGGAAATTAAAGATATGCTTTGCGGAAAATATAATAGGTATTTACACTAAAAACTTTTGATAACGTCAAAAATGCTGTGAATTCAAGACCGCAAATAATTTGTTACAGCAGCGAAAACCAAAACTAATAGGCAAGTTGAAGAAAAGGACGGTGAAAACCCAAAAATCGCTTTTATTATTTGAGCAAAGCTTCTGCATGATGTATGAGACCCCAACATTTCTGGTGGTGACCAAGACCATTTGTCAATGGAGCAGTGTGCAACCAATCAATATCACGGGTACAGGAAATTTTCCTAGTGCGATTAAACATTAAGGTCTTAAATATCATAAGGATTTGTGAAAAATGATATCAGCATGGCTCGAATATCCAGATTTCGGGTAGCTTCAAGAGGTGCTTGAGCCAAAAAAAACTTGAAAGGGAAAGTAAAATGAAATGCATAAGGTCAGACAGGATAAATTAATGAGTTCAATGACATGAATCCATTTGAAAGCTTCTGTATAGACAACTCTTGGTCGTGATGGCTAGCCTAACGTTCAAAACTAACTGCGTTCCAATATCTAGCTGCTTCTACTAAGATCAGTGAAGAACTAACATAAACAGTCACAAGTTGATCATTAATTCCCACCAAAAGTGGATTTTTCCAGATACATTTACTAGGGCGCATCATGCAATGTTCATGAGCTTTGGAACAAATTTGGAACGGTTCAGACCAACAGCGTTTTAATTAATGGCATTAAATAGTTCATTAAAATCACAGAAACAAATTGCGCTTCCCAACTTTGTAAAACGCCGCACAGAAGCATTTGCGTGAGCCCCACGGAAAGAACCACAAGCCTGAATAAAAACTCAAAGGCCAGAAAACCACCTTATTATCAAAAAAGGAAGAACAAAAGTGCATGACGGTGTTCCGCCCAAAAGCGAAGCCAGACAGCTGTATAACCACCTCGCAGTCTGTAGAACACAACCGCTGTTTGCCAGACAAAAATGGTGAGGGACCTGACTACCTGATCCCCTTGAGCGTCCATTTTAAAAAAAATATTCGCCTTTTCGGCCGCATATCAGTGATCGTGCTAAGCGGCCATTATAGTTAAAAGTGAAGTGCATGTAGACATTCAGAATGATTTCACCTTGTTCCGAGAAAAAAACTTTGCACTCCCCTAACTTGCCTGCCAAGTTTTTGAGAAGGTAGAGCGCAAAATTTTGGGGCAACTGTTTGTAGTCTGGGCCAATTACTGGAAGATGTTCGCCAGGTTGAGCTTTTATTACAAAATTGGTCGCTATAAGGCGGTACAAGCACTGCTGAAAAAAATTACAGTAATCGGTAGGGTATATGCGCCGCAGGGAAGTGGAATTCTGACAGACGGAAACAAGTGATAGCAGGTCAGTGTGCGCGTACTGGTTTGTATAAAAATAACCAAGTGCTACTTTTGGGAAGATAGCATTACTTTTAAGTCTAGTAATGAGGAATGGCCTAACGCGTGGAGCGGGCTAACACATTTGATAAAGCAAATCTCAGATCAATTGACCTTAGTGCTTATTCACTAAACTGATGGAAAAGAAAATTTGCCGCAGTTACTTCAGGGACTACAGCGTTAAATTTAACAATATACAGCTGAACAAAACCAAGGCAAAATTCGTGCTGAATAATGCAAAATCCCTTGATCGATGCACTCCGTTGAGTTTTTAATTGCTTCCCAAAAATAAGTAACGCTGACAAGGAACGCAAGCATTACTCAGTAGACTACCCAATAACATTCAGCATTCAACACAGATCAAAATGACGAGCATCTAACTACTCAAATGTGATTTCAGGGCAACCGTATACAGGTGTACAAAAGCCCACCGCATCGTAGGCAGGGCGAGAAACCGAAAAAATCCTTTCTCCCCGCATTTCCTTGGGAGGCTAGGGAGAGGTAGTAGGAACAAGGGATGGAGAGAAAAAAGGAGCGTAGAAACGTGTCAGGAGGCCCCATCGTGCTCACTTAAGCAGACAAACAAGTTGGAGCTAGGCACAAACCAACCCAAAATGGCTGATGGCTTGGATAAGTGCACAAACAACACCAACTCATACCATTACCTTTCTCCTCCGATCCACTACAATAATTTTTGGCACTATATGGTCGCATTGTTGAAGTGCCTAAACAAACCGGTTTTTACTACTACTGACACCTTCGGTAAAAACCGAAAAGCATAGAACACCGCATTTTGCAAAAAAATTGGAGCGATTGGAAGCTTGCTTCTTGTTTACCACTCGATAACAGTAAAAGACCAAAAGCTAGAAAACACGAAAATGGCACCTATTTTGTTGACACCAAACAACGATACCATTTAGTTCAAAGGCTTCGGAACATTTTAATGGTTGACAGCAATGAAAAGGCAGGCAGAGAGAAAACTCAACTTATTAGAACAAGGCATTTAGGTGACGATACCGCACAGAGAGATACAAAGAAACCTATGAAAGGGACCTGAAACGGTTCAGGGCAAGAGTAGTTAGCTCACAATTAAAAAAATGCAATCTGCAAATGAAACATGTGACCCAAAATTATGGGAAATATCGTAGATAAAGAATGCTCCAAAGAAAAAGCAGCCTCGCTTAGCAAAAAAACTCACGTTAATTTCACCCAGACGCATATGCGTGCAAGAAAAAGGCTGGCCATCTGAGCTAACTCCAGCTCCAGTTCCGGTCCAGACCGACCCCAGTGTTGATCAATGAAATTTTGCAGAAGCTGGCGGCGTCTCTCTCTAGGAGCACGGTCCCATTCTCGGAGTAAACAGGTCATATTGAAAGTAGCACTATCCTGTCTTACAGGAGCCATGGTTTCTGACTATTGATAACCTAAACAATTCAACAAGGAGACGCAGGTTTCGAATAGCTTAAAAACAGGATTCCAAATCACAATCAAAGTTAAAAACCATGGAGACTAAACTAAATGTAAGTAAGGGAGCACCAAAAAACGAGAGAAAAATGAGCAGAATTTGGGATGGCAATTTAACTAATTTAACTAGAGTACAATAAGTTCACAGAGGCAAAAACCCAAAGAACATGAAGCATTTCCTGAAAAGACGTCATCCAGGACGCCCGAATCATAATAGGAGTGAATAAAAAATGCAGGAAAATAAGCAGATGTAAGCCCCAAGGAAGACAAAAACCAGCAGAAATCAACATAAAATCTTGCGACCGGAATGTAGTATAGACCACACCCATGAGACTGCAAGAAGTCACAAAAGTAAGCCAGATTAGAAAAAACAAACGCATAGTAGAGTTCACAGATCAGTCCGCAAGAAGCGCACTGAAAACCGCACACCGAAAATCGGACATTACAATGTGTACGCATCGACGTACACTAAAATCACACTCATGCCATGGTCCCAAGACAATGAGCGAAAATGTAAATCAAAAGTCGATGTTGATTATAAACAGTAACAATGAAAAGAACAATCATATACTTAGAAAATATTATTGTGTAGAAACGAAACGGCAAATGATAATCAAAAATAATTTCTAAAGTGAATATTAATGACTTTTGGTAAGTGTATTATTGCCTATTTTAGTCATTAAAATACAGCTTTGGCAAAAATTGTTTAGCAACCAGGGTTATTGCTATATATCTTTTTGACAGTTTGGCCTATAAATTTATTAGATGGTAAATGAATACGGCTGATCGTTACAGTGATCAATCCAATCGTGTCTTCTGCAGAATCGTTTGAAAGGGCACAGGTCAACCAGCAACGCAAGCATCAAATCGCCAAAGTTTGCCATTTAACAGTAGTTTTTTAGTAGTTAAACGAGACAAATCAAATCACTACTAGAATAAATAAGGCCCTTGCTAGCGCAAAATAGTGACCTTGGATGTTTCCAGCGAACTGGTCAATATGGGGTACGGCCAATATCATCCATGTTTCGGGACGCATTGGCATTAACACAAGGAGGATAGTCCTACAGTGGTAGCTTAACGACAATGCATGGCAAGCACATCAAGGTCATGCATGCATTTTAGCGACGGATACAATGTGCGGTCTTGGAGATTTTCTGGTCTGTTATATAATGTCAATTTAAGCATTTACGTGTGTGCTGCTCATAACAGTATAAGCAGTCAGAATTATATTTAATTATATTTTGCAGAAATTAAATTTGGAAAAACCTTAAACGCAACGAACTCAGCTGGGTTTGGGAGCGACTTCATATCCCTCTTAGTCGTGATCCTTACCCGTATATGAAGAATGCAACGTGCCAAGACTTGCTTGAGGGCAAAAGAAGAATGTAACCTACCAAGACCCGCCTGAAGACAAAAGGAGACATAATCCTCGAGGGGAATGCACATACTCCCCAACAGAGAGAATCGGAGCAACTAGCATGGCATAGAGGTCAGCTCACACGACGAGGGCAGTATAAATAACAAAACTACCTTAATCAAAACCAAGAATCTACCAAAGAGCAAAACATATCGTGGAGAAACTACCAACAATTTGCTATTTTGTAATGCTCTGGATTTACTTAACATATGGCGTCCCAAGGATATCTTTAAGGTAAGAGAAGGCATAGTACTAGGCCAGAATGCAGATTCCGGAAACAGAGGGATTGGAGGCTGCTGGCACTGTAATACTTTGTTTGTTCGAACTGCCGGTTTCGGTCACTTGGGTGGCCATATTGTACTAGCCGGTTGGCCGGCCTCCGGGCCGTGCCAACAGCCCCCAAGCCCTCTGCTTACAGAACATATATTCTGCTCTAGTACCATGCTTTCTTTTACCTTGAAAGAAGTCTTGGGACGCTACCGGCACGGCCCTAAGGCCAGCTAACCGTCTAGTAGAACATGGTCGCCAAAGTAACCGAAACCGGCGGTCAGAACTAACAAAGTATTGCATAAATAACCTGATTCAGTAGTAGAATTACCCATCTGCGGTGCCAGAGCTTAAATTATTTGTTTGGTCACAATGCCTTTGTGACCATCGATTGCCTTTATTCCGAGCCCTGCCAATGAATGCCGAATGTGGTTATCTGGAAATGTCTTTTTGATAAAAATGGTTCGCTAAATAGCGATTTTGAAAAGTGTGCTTCATTTATTTATCCTTCGTCAGGTTAAAAGCGCCGAATGTAACACAACTAGAGTAATTTTGAAAGGCTTTTTCACCGCATTTATATGCTGCATCAAAGAATTTGCTGGAGGGGTTTCTTCAATCTCGTCCTCTTCCCAGCGAACACCCCGATATTGGAAGGTTTAACGTTCCCTGACATCTTTATTTTGTCAGATGAAACAGCCCATAGAACGTGTATTAAAAGGAGATGGGGGATAGAGCTGTCAGGAGTATCGACCCACTACTCCAGAAACAGATTCAAGTTGCCCACCCGCCTTTTGCCTAAGAGGTGCATTTAAAGAAGCACAAATATTGCATTGCAGTTGACTCTGAAAAGGGAAATTCTTGTGGTAAAGAGAAAAAGACGCGAGGTCCTATTCCATGAAATATTTCCAATCCCATTTTTAATTGAATAATCCTGCTTTAAGTCTAAATTTCTAGCTACTAGCGATGAACATATGAGATGGTCTATACACCTTTCTTTCCCTCAAAGGAGTCTTTAAACAGGACGAAAAATCAAAGAAGGATCCGTATCATTGCGGTCAAGCATATTAGTCGTATGCGAATCCGATAACTGGCGCGTTTGGTCTGCGGGAGAATTCCTCACAAATTGGACTATTTCGTAATAAGTACTGTGGGATTTCGACTGAGAAGGCCTCCCAGGCGAACAGAGAGAGGGGTTATTTAATGCTCTGAGCAACTGCCAAAATTGCCGAATCTTTTGAGCACATTGAAGTCTTGGCCTTTGTACTTCCGATAGGCTGCGTGATCCATGGGCCATGCCAGCGTTTTTCCAGCCCTTCTGTACATCGTCAGTATACATTCAGCCCTACTATTACTTATTTCACCTTCAGCAAAAACTCAGCACACCACACCGGTGGGCTTATTTAGTAATGGAACCGTCAAGCATGTCTTCAGCATCTTTTTTAAAAGGAAGAGAGCAATAATTTAGTGAAAAGGGAAAATGAATTGCTTGTAGGGGATATCTGCAACATATTTTGGCGTTTGTTTTGGCCAGTTAGGTAGTCATTTTGCCTTTGCTGGGCGGGTTCATTTTCCGGCCATCCCAGCAGCCCACATCTTTTTCTGCTGCTAAGCATATATATTCTCTACAAGAATTATGCCTTTTACTTTGTGATAAAACTTAAGGTGGGGAAAGAAGAGCACGTGCTACGGAAGGGAAAATTGTGACAGAAAAGTTGATAATGTCTTGTAGATATTTCTTAGACTGATGTGGCTAAGAGCGCCGACGCAGCTGACATATTAGTCGGACCTTCAATGTAGTATTGCCAAGACCTAAGACTTAAGTCAAGAAGAATTCCCGAGAGAGATCATTGAGGTGGTAGTGAAGTATCACCTTAACTCCGAGGAACTTCGACTGCCGGCGCGATTGGATCTTAAGTTTTAATCTCACAACACCAACTCCGTTTTAATAGTCGACTTAGGACAATGTAGTCCACATACATTTTGTTTAATTCACGGTTTTGAAAACGGACCATTAAGGCACTCTGCCATTGCACCTTCACCAAGTGGCCTCGCCTTTGGACAATTCTGAAAACCTTGCTTCTTTCTAGTTTTCAAAAACACGTGTTCTACTTCAGTGTTATGCTTCATTTTTTTCGTAGGAACGTCTCGAGAGGCTGTAACAATTAAGTGTTCAATGAAGAATCACTTTGACTGTGACATTCATCAACATTTTAAGTGCGCTTATGCTGCTGTTTTCACTTCACGGTATAGTTCGATATCATGATTTATAGCGCATAACTTGTTAGGTTCATGTCTTTACTTTGCGCACTTTTGAGTGGCTGTAGGTTCCTTTTCACATTGCTTCAACTTTACGTGAGCTTCTCGTGGTGCTATTAGTAATCGTTCACGTGTTTTTGGAGTCTGATCTCGAGTTCTGCCATGCATTTCTATTTATAAGCATCGTATTCTTGCATTCGATTGAGCATGTTTGCCTTGCTTTTAAAAAGTTCTTTTCTGTCATTGGTGATAATTTCAGTCTTTTGCAAGCCCCTTATCCTTGGGACTTTTGACAGAATAGATAATTTTTTGCTTAGTTTGGTGACAATGTTTAATGTTGGTTAATAACCAGTTCATGCGCCTTATGTTCTTGCTAATAATTTCACCAATCTGGCCTATCTAGCCTAGTCTTTTTTGTTTGATCGAATTTTCGCACGCATAAACTCCTGTTTTACAAGCTTACTAGCTCGTGAAGTTGAAACGAAAGAATTAGGTAAACCTTGAAACCCTGTTTTTTGCCGTTATATTCTTGTTCATTTTGAACAGGTCTGTTTTTTTTATTAAGACTGCAATGAAACGGTCTTATCCATCCGTGGAAGTGCCGAGATCTCCAATCTCGTCTTCAGACCAAACCGAGTTACCTATATGTCTAAAGAGACTTGTCCGCACTATAGTTCGCAGCTTTTATTCCAGAGAACATTCTCTTATTATCGACCTATTAGTGAGCGAATCTCATTTTTCTGATGCCTTATTATTCTCTGGTCTTCTTTGCTCATTTTCTGGAAATCTGTATTGTTTTGGGGGCAGATTTCTGAGTCTATGTTACAAATAATTGTTCTTTAATAAAACCTATTTTAACTTTACCATTGGCTACTCCTGTATTACACTTCCTAAAGCGACGTTTGAAAGGACTTAAGAATCATGTTTGACACATGACTACTGGCTATCTGTTTTCGCCGCTTTTGCAGGTGCGAAATACAATAATGAAAGAGGATGACTTGTGTGAGCGTTTGCGTTTTGAGAAGAAGCAACTGCGTCAGCATCTTCACACCCTGAAGACAGATCAGTTCATCAAATCGAAATTGCAGCTGGAGACGGACACGGAAGGGAGGATTGCAAAGATCATTCACTACTTTATTGATTACAAGGTGTTCGTTAACATTGTCAAGTACCGTTTGGATCAGATGCAGCGCCGACTGGAGACGGAGCAGCGACAGACGTCAAGTCGACCGCTCTATCGCTGCCTTTCCTGCAATAGCGCTTACACTGACCTCCAAGTCGACCGCCTCCTTTCTTCGCAGAATGACACCCTGATCTGCGTCTACTGTCGAGCTGAGGTTAAAGAGGAGGAGGATAACGCACAGCGTTCGGACGCTCGCGCTCTTGTTGCCAAATTTCACCAACAGGTAACTCCTCCGATAGTCTTTTTACTTTCCCACGTCATCACGTTGCAGTCCTCTTGACCGGTGATGGTCTTCAGGTTTGTATTTCCTTATTCTAATGTACTTTAGCGGTGCATTGGATTAAGTGATTCCACTACGTGGTCCCTATTGTTGCTTATTTCTTCCCTTCCAACGCACTAGGGTCAGTGTTCCGTTTGTCTGTCATGCTTATTGTCTTCTAATTCAAAGCAATAATGCAAGCTCTGCTTTGTAAAATCGATACCTTTTGTGTTTCAGTGAAATATATTACCTTATTGTCCGTTCTATTTTCTGATATAGTGTGTTAGTGTATTAGATAGCCTGTGAGTATAAGGGTTTGCCATCAAAGTACAGAAGAGCCAAGGGACTGTAGGTATGAGAGGGACGTTATGGCACCAAGTAGGTAACCGAGTAGTCTAATGCAGAATAAAAACATATTCCAATACGTCTATATGCTTTTCTCATTATACGTCGTCAAATGAATAAGATACTTTCAACTCATTTTTAGGTACGAGGACCGTTGGATACTTTGTTAAAGGAATGCGATCAAGTCCATCTCTCCTCCTCTATTTTGGAACCAGAATTCCGCGCGTTGGAACCTCTCCCCGGAGTGAGTTAATTCTACAAGATGCTATGAAAAGTTGACTTCTGATTGTTATCGACTGGGTCAATGGAAAAGAAATCTTTGCTGCATTTATTTTAGCTTTAGAAAACTGCTCACAATTAAATGGAAGTTGATTATCGACAGGCGTGATTTCTAATGTCAAGTCGAGCGTGCAACTTAACGCATTAGCACTCTTACCTGTTTGAAATTCCTTTTAAAATGCTTAATGGTTTTGTAGAATTACACTGAATTCACTTGCTCTACCTAGACCAAATCCGATACTGATGCTTCTAGCAATGCCGTGGATTCACGTGCAGCAAATTCTTGGCTGACTGATTCCAACAAGAACCTCATGGCTACTTCAACGGAGAGCACGGTAACTATTGTACTAGACGCTCCCACAAGTTCCAATGTCACTGCCCCTAAGGAACGGCCTATCTGGATGTCAGAAAGTACCATTGACTCCGGACTGGGTGCTGGTATGTGCTTGTTTTCTTCTCACTTCGACTAACTCATGTGATTGAGCAGTAGTTCTCTGCTCCGGTTTAATGTAATTTCTTGACCGTTTAAAATCCATTGAGCGGAGTGGACACGTTTTAGGGACCATTCTGGTGCTAAAATTGAATTATGCATATGAGCCCAAAAGCTGCTGTTCCATAATGGACCCATAAAAGGACAGGGGGACATTTGGCGCCTCTGAATCGCGATGCAATACACTAGCTAGGGCTGATATGCCAGATTCAATTTTGAGTCTTTTATCTTGGTCAGGTCTGGGTGAATTGGACCGTGGTCCAACGAATGATCCCTCATCAGCTTCTGATTCAACGACCCAGACGCTTGCCCCAGGCCGAGTTCCGACCAGTCTCCTCGACCCCTCCTCTTCCAGTACACCGGACGGAGCGCAATCGTCATCAGGTTCGCAGAATTCCATCTCCAATGCGGCTGCCATCTCCGCTTCGGATATCATGCAACTCCTGCGGGTTCACGAAAGACGTGGCTTAGGCATTCACGGCCCCAAGACTGCTCTGAGTACGTAAAATCAGCATCCGCATTGTAGTTTTTGCCTTTGTTGGGTGAAATTCGGGGTAATCTCTGCACACATCTCCCTATATCTCAGTTATTACTGAAACCTTGCATGCATTTGGTTGACTTCGTCGACCTTCGATGCCTAAAAGTGAAAAACTATGGGTGTCACTTGGATTATTTCCCGTTTTAGACCGACCTCCCAGTGTTCCAGCCTCCAAAGCCTCGGCCGCAGTAAATCTTAAAAATAGCCAAAATTCCATTAACTCACATATTCAAGGTATGCTCAGAGGGCCGTGCATTGCCTTACTCCTTTTTCGGCTCCACCACGTCTGCCACTTCACACACTCCAATAGTTTTTTAAATCCCATGGGTATTCATAATCCAGACATGTCACCAGTCTTACATTATTCACCTTTTTTTGGGCTCTTGTATGCCCTCCCCAGCCTTTGGCGCCCTCAGGCCATCATCCATGGCCCCCACCAGACCATGCCCCCGTTAACGAGTCTCGGAACACACTTGCACGTCACTCTTTTAAACTTTTAGACCTACCCTTCAAATCAGACCCGGTATCGACACCTTCCAACTACGTGGTCAAGTGCGGAACCTCAAGTACACCCATTCCTGACATCACCCTGCCCATGATTAAGTCAATGGGCTCCACTGAACGCTCTGAATATGTACACGTAGGGCTGCGTTTGTACAGGGATACCGTTACTGACTAGCCTGTCCCCACACCCCAACTTGGTGTACATAGCACTTTTTGATTTACCAGTGATAGTCGCCTAAAGTGAAATCCGCGCTTTTGCTGAGGTAGCTCTACGAAAAGCACAATTACTGTTTGCGATTCCGTTTCGGAACTGGACTGATACGTATCCACGAGTCGGCACAAAACACGTTAGCACGGAAAGACACGGGAAATAAAATTAACCGTATAACATACCATCTCTTATACATGTTCGATACAAATTTAGACTGTACAAAAGGATGATAATCGGAATATTGCATGTGGAAAAGTGAGACAGTAAATGACTACAAGAGATCCTTCCTACTGATGTAGGATCGACCCGTTCCACTTCGGGAAATAAACTTCACGGAAGGTATCTTAGCGGATCCGGGTTCCCCAGAACCCATAGACCCACCGTCCCTGCCCGCAACCATGGAGGAACGCCTACGCTGATGAAAATGTCGGTTGTGACGGTCAAGCAGGTCAATGTCCTCATCGTCTTCATCGCCAAATGGTCCACCAGTATCTTCAACAGCCCCGTAGGCACCACCATGTCCGGCATCGCCAACGTCGTGAAACTCATCATCTTCGTCATCAACTAGATCGTCGTCATGACGACTGCGCGAGCGATGATGCGGTATTTGAACCGTGGAACTCAAGGTATTGCGGGATGATCCCATAGCCAGATCGTCAGAGAGACCAGTGCCGGTTGGAACGAGCGATGCACCTGTGCGGACTTGAGCCTAATGATACGTCATTTGAAATAAGCAAAGGATACCTTGCTAGTAGCCTCAACAACACGGTCAAGAGTACGACCGAATTCTTCAAGTATTATTCTTTCCTGTGATGCTGGTGGAAGGTCCCTGCGCTCAGCGTCTTCAGCCTGAGCCAATAGGCAACTGGCCGCGGCTTCAATAGTTTCCCAAGTGAAGAATACATGCGGCATACTAGAAAATATAATGGCAACTAATATTCAACCCACAAATCATATCCACCCGAACCCCCAACTCACGTTTCTGCTGGAGGTTTTATTAAATGCTTTCTAAATGCATTTGGTTGGCGCGATCGAAGGGAACCCATTGCAGCCAGACGCATCAATGACCTGCGCTCTATGCTGTCTTCTGTATTCCTACATCCGAGACACCGGCAGAGATCAGAACAGCTGATTTTTGCCTCATAGCACTCACAATAGTTCTTGAGACAGCCACTGCGCTTGCAGTTACAACCTTTGGTGTGCTTGCGCTCTCCCTCACCGCGACCGATTTTGGGGTGAAATGCAGTTGGATTCCTCTCAAGGGTCATCTTGATTGCACGACCTCTTTCTTCTTCATAGGCCAAATTATTCATACAATGATTACAATTGCAGTTTTGACAGAGTTGACCTTGTGCAAAACACTCGCAATATAGTTTGAGACAATGCGATTTAGTACAGTTACAGGGCTTCCTGGAGTTAGTCATACTGTTCACCGTTTGCGGAGCCCCAGGTCCGGGGGGAGCTGCGATCCCAACGCCAGGCGCACCGATAAGAGTTTGGGCTAAGCCAGTCATTCCAGGCATATTAGCCTGGCCGATGCTCACGACCTGTCCAAAGGCCTGACCGGGAATGGGACTAGCCATAAATGCACCACTGGGGGCAACAACTAAACATCGTAGAGAACACGTAGAATACCTGATCAAGGAGCAAAAAACAATTCAGTAGGACGGACTCACGTGTCATCTCCTGCGGCTTTCGAGCGTACTGCGCGGCTGTATTTGTGTTAATTTGAACAGGTTGTGAGGCCAAGAGGGGCTGGACAGGAACTGCGTTAAATTGGGCAGGCTTGGATTGGAAAACTGTTGTCCCACCCGGTCCAGGTCGCGTGTGAAGGACCTGAACAACATTCGAAGGAAAGCCCTGCTTCTGAGAGAGTGCAACTTTTACACCAACTGGTTGCTGAATCATAAGGCTGAAACAGGAAAACCATATCAGAAACCCAAAGCACACAGAACCACACTCATAGGTACGACTCGATAGACGGTGTAAGGCAGTAATACCGAGTTAAAAGTGGTCTTATGGAAACGCAGAAGGACCTGCTACCCGGTGAAGCTCGCGGAAATCATGCAGACCAAGAGCTAGGATGAAGTGAAAAGCACCATACGTAGACCATACGCGCAAAGCATTGGAGGAAAACTGGCTCAGAAAAGACAAATAAAAACCGATTGAATTGCCGCCCAAACTTACAATTCGAATACAAATACTGCTACGAATTCAAAACCGAGAGAGGACCCTCATCCATGCATTCAAACAAGTCAGACACAAATATACAAGTGCAAGCAGGAGTCTTGTTTTAAAAAAGCCTAAATGTTTGCTAATTTAGTATTAAAAAGGCGAAAAATTTGCACTTATTGTGCTACGAACATAATAAACAGATCGATACGACAAAAAAACACTTAGGCAGTTTCAACTAAAGATTTCTGATGTTACCACAATTATTTTGCTTCGTCTATGCATTTTAATGCTAAACTGCATTACAATTATTTTAATCGGTTGCGCAGATGAGCGAACAGTTCGACTTCTGGGGTTTGCCGTTCTGTGGTGCTGAGTTGCTCTCCATAGCTCCCCCTGTTCGCAACTCAAGGTAGTCCCCAACACATTATCAACCAGTACGGATACTCGGAGTTTTCTTGTTATCTTTGGGTGCGAAGGGCTGGGCAATTTGAGGTGCTACCAAGCGGTCGCGGCCTCTGTCCGCTTTCATTCCCCCATTATCTTGTTTTTTTTCTCCTCCCGACTGCGTATTCGCGTGGTATTTGTGTCCATATCCACTCAGACCAAGTCAAAGCTTCTGTGTGTCGTTTATTTGCCTACCATTGCTATCTGCATGCAAGTTATCCGGTAATAGATACATGGAATAAGCTGTTACGACTTTTGCTATTTGTTCTTGCTACTTTGCATGCTATTTGATGTTTTTTCTTCTTGGTCCAGTAGGTTACGTCTGGATTGAACATTTATTCCAATTGGTTTGTGCTTCGGCGATGTAGAATGTAGTTTTTTTGCACTACGATTAAGTTTTGCCCAGGCCATTGCGCACAAGTCACACTTTCTTGGGATGGTTGTTCCTAATTGGTGCATGATGTGTATTGAATAAGTGAGCAAATGGACCAAGTGTCTCGTTTATTGGACGTGGGGGATTCTTGTCTCATTTTTCCTGGGATTTGACGAAGCCAATCACAAGAGATCGGGTCAAAGTAGCGCATTCACTTTGTATCTGGGGCGAGCTCGATCACCCCTTCATAGCTGGCAATTTTTTTGTTGGCAGGCTCCTGTATTTCGAAACTCATTATTTATTTGAGTGTAATACGGGTTATACTTCTTAACGAAATACTATTCCGTCATGTAGAGCTTAAAGCAACTCTTGTAAATAGTAATATTTGTTTTCTCTGTATCTGAAGTCTTCATGGAAAGTAGCCACCTTGTCCAATTTTTCCTGTATATCACTGGGCTTTGCTATTGCTAGTGTAGATAGCGATGTAATAAATCACACCTTTGAACGGTGTTCAATG
The DNA here is from genome assembly GCA_001870725.1 of Taenia solium. Taxonomy (NCBI): domain Eukaryota; kingdom Metazoa; phylum Platyhelminthes; class Cestoda; order Cyclophyllidea; family Taeniidae; genus Taenia; species Taenia solium. The sequence goes on from MIEF01006664.1 coordinate 176,127, forward strand.
AGATCCAGGCTTTTGCTTGGTCGATCGCTACTTTTTAAAAGCAGTAGCTTACATAAATGCTTTTTGATTATGAATCGTGTTTCATATCCTTTATTGGCTTCGGCCACAACAGTTCATTGGTTTGATGCATTTGCCAAAATACAGGGATATATTCTGGAGTTGTGAGGATTTTTAAGACTTTAATTGAGCTTTCTTGAATTGAAATTGAGTCTTCTATTGTGTCAATTTCTTCTCCCTTATGATTATTTTCTTTAATCACTTTTTTAGACCGATTGAAAGTTTAACCCCAAACTGACATGGAGATTCACAAAATATCCAATACCATGGCCCTTTCTGAAAGCCCTCAGAGCGAACGCTTTTGGCTGCCTTCTGCCTCTGTGGCGAGCAACACAAATGCGAGCTCTGAGGCCTACAATCCCAATGTCCGTTCTGATGAAGAGCTCTCAGAATCACCGACATCCTTGGACCACACGGCTGTGCATTACAGCACACCGGAAGAATCCATTCTTCGGATGGAAGATGATGCTCCACTGTGCAGTGTATGAGAGGCTACCAGTCTTGTTTTCAGCCAAATGGCATTGTCAACATTTTGACTCAAAGTACAGATAGGTGTTATTTTGCATGAAATAAATTAAGACGTCTCGAAAATGTTTAAAGTTTTTGAAATAGCAATGTAACGATCGTTCGATAGCTAATTGCTGCTTGGTAAAACTAGTAATTTATTCTCAGATTTAGATGATATCGTTTCGAAAGCGCTTACTTTTGATCGACTGCACTATAAACAATCCTTGTTATCCGGTCCGTTTGACGACCTGATTTGATTATGCTTTTACAACTGAGTCTGTTTATTCCTAGAATTAGTTAGTGAGATTTGCTTGGCATGTACAGCTAATGTTTATGTTTTTGCTGTTTTATTGAAGGTGATGGAGGGTGGTGAGGAGTCGCACTCGTCTAAAAAACCAATGTCAGTGGTGTTTCGTTTGTCCACGGGGAAGAAGAGTCGAGGTCGGAAGGAGCCTCGGGATTCTCTGCGTCTTCCAACCCCTTCTGTCCCTGTAAGTGAGCTGCCAGTGGCATTCTCACATCTTCCCCAGCCTCCAGAGGCTCCTGAGGACACCTTTCTCTTCCCCGATGTTGACTCCCGACCGCCAAAGGAGAAACCCAAGAAAGCGAAAATGAAGGAGTCGAAGCAGAAAAAGAAATCGGAGAAGGGCAAGGCTAGTAAAAAAACCGAGGAGGCGGCAGAGACTCTGGAGCTTCCACCGAAGGCTTCGGCCAAGAAAAAGAAGAGGAGAAAAAAGATCGGCGGCGTGGACGTTGCGGGCACAGAGCCGAATATTGATAAAGTAATCGCTCGAGTCAATTTGTGTTTACTTGCTTAAAATAAGTAGGTTTATTTGTTCCTGTCTTGTTTCCCAGGCTGTGATTGGTGTGACCCTCGCAACTGCGTTGGAACGAAATCCAAGTCATGATGGCGTTCCTCTGCCAGCCTTCGTTCGTTATTTGATTGACTTCATTGAAGAATATGGGCTTGCAGTGGAAGGCATTTACAGAGTAAATTTCTTAACTTATTTTGCAGACTTAATCTCTTGAGAGCGTTTCCGTACGTTCATGTATCATATGATAAGGTCCCAGGCGTCAATTCTCAGGTAAAACAATTCATCAATGCCTTGAACAACGGTGTGGAATTTCCGGACATCCCACCCACATCCCCTGCCTTTTTGCATTACGATGAAACTCCAAAGTCTGTGGGAGGTAAGATTCACGCTGAAATCTTGCCTTGTTTGCGTTTTCAGCGTAATCTTGAAATTTTGCTTTACTAATCTAAAACTCTTAATTTCTCTAGCAGAAGCATTTATTTACATCTCAATCCATATTTAGGGTCAAATCATGTGTGTGGACTCAGCATTTGTGATTACTTTTGATATTATTTCAAGTGCTAACACCATTGTTAACGGATCATAATCAATTTATTTTTAAATCTAACTGTATTCAACAACTGGTCTCTACGAGTGCGCACTTTAGTATATAGATTATGAATGTTTCGATGCATGTTTTTGGTAAAGGAAGCCAGGTACTATATCAAAACTTTCTTATGAGGAAGATAGTAAAAGCTGCATCAAAATTGTTAGTCGCCTCTTATGCGAATTTAACCTATGCTTACCCACCATAGGTGCGGTTTAAGAATGCTTCTTTACAGTAAAAGACAGGTAAAATTTGAACCACGAGTTATTGCTTTAATGGTCTTCCCACTGAAATCACCGTGAGTTTTATGCTGTGTTCCTCCGAATTATTGGAAACAAGAGTCCTAATCTATTGGTGTGCCAAGTAGTGGCATTCCCATCTTATAGCAAGTTTTCCTACGCAAAGATTTTCTTCTAACACTTTCTTGACTGTCATGCTGTTTTCCACCGCTCCTTTTTTTTGCTTCAAATTATCAGAATACACGAAAACTCTATCATGGCTACTTTTCAGGAAGATTAGACTTGTAGTAGGACTGGTTATCCATTACAGGCGTTTAGGATTCATCAACCTACACACCACATGCTCATGCTTTCATCGAACAGTTAATACTGCTCCATAAGTTCTGTCGCTATCAGAAAACGTAATAATATGCGGTTTTTTCCCTATATTCCATCACCTGGTATTCGTTGGTAACTGTGAAGGCGATGAGTAAAACTAAATAGCTGACAAGTCAATTTTAACCTAAAGAGTACAGACTAGACAGTTGAATTTCTGGCATGCCACTAATCGACTTTCTTTGGATTGCAGCCACTATGTTGGGGAGTAGGGAGGGCGGTACTACTTTTTCTCAAGTGGCTTTTACATTACCACCGCCACCACACGACCCGGCAGTGGTGACCAGTGTGCTGAAGCACTTCTTGCGCAGCTTGCCTGAACCCTTACTCACCACAGAACTGAGCTCCTCCATTGAGGCGGTCTGCGACCAGACAGGAGGCGGTCGGCGACGCCGGCTGGCCGAGCTAGTGCATCGGGAGCTGCCACGCGTCAACCGCTATCTCCTTGCCTGGCTGCTGCAGCATATGGTTCATGTTATCGATCGCGCTGGCGACAACAAAATGACTCTCTCCAATCTCGTCATCGTCTTCTCCCCCACACTCCGGATGTCTCATCGTCTCCTGGCTCTCCTCCTCCAGCCCTCTCCGGAAGGTTAATTATGCCATTTTGACCTCTCTTAGCGCCACTTCATTCTTTGACAGAACAAAGTCCATGAATAATCTAATTAAGTGCAGCCTTAGATCACCTTAGTTCGCCCAAATGGCCTATTAGACAGAAGCTTTTGGTTAGCATTTAATACGGGTTCTCAGAAGTGAAGAGTTTTAGAGATTCACCAACCTGTTGCCATTAAAAATTGTTTTATGGGAAGGAAACGTAAGTGCATATCATGTGGTGAATAAAAATATCCTTAGAGTGGATACTGAACGACTTTTTGCACTTTGCTGAACTCTCATAGACGGAGCCATAATAGAACTAGCAGAATCTGAACCAACACGACTAGTCGGTTTGGCGAATGTGAGCAATCAAGCCTTTCCTCACTGGTTGTTCCCCCACCCGGCGTTCACCTACCGGCCTTACAAGGCTCCTTTACCACCGCCGCCACCTTCCTCTGAGGCCGGCTTCATGCCTTTTGATCTGCCCGATTCTCTGTCTGAGCTGGAGGACGAGCTATTTAAGCAGGAGTCGCTGCTAACATTCACTCACCAACAGATCGTCTCGGGCAGGGCCAGTGCGGAGAAGGATGCCTTCATTTGGGAGGTGAGACATCAATTGATTCAAACTTTCGAACTTCCAAGTCTCCTCGCTGTCACTATACTAAAAGCAATAGAGAGCGGGAAAGGGGAGTAATCCTCTGCAGTTATTAATCCGCTCCTCCTAATTGGATTCGTGCTCTTGTTGTGATGTTGCTCCTGACTTCTCAGTGCATGCACGACCCCATATTGGCTTTGTTATAAACCCTTATCAGGCTTTTGAGGTGGAAGCCTGATAAGTGTAACTTGTGACCAACCGATTCATTGTGGTTCGCAATTGTTTTTCGCTTAAACTAGGTTTTTTAATAGTTTTCGGTCTAGTAAAGCACTTCAATAATGTATTTATTCTCAAGATAAGGAAGAATGGGTTAAGTTTTTCTAAAACTCATTTTAAAGCACATGGAACGATGAATTTTCAACAATTTTCAGTTAAAATTAACTGTCGACTAAAGTTTTATTATGTCCTGCTGTAGGACGAAAATTTGCGAAGGTCTGCTGCATGCAATAAACATGCGCTGAGTTTTGAAATACGAGCTCTTCGACACGAGTAAAAATGGAAGTATTAGTCCTCTTCAAACATAGTCTCATGTGTAAAGATGTGAAATCTTAAGCTTTATTGGTAACATGACTGGTGGAATGGTACTTTTATTCATTCGTTATTTCAAAAGCAGTGACATTATGTGATATTGTCGCTTCGGTACCTTTGTACATGTTTTCAACCATTAGCAAATCTTACTTGCTTGTAAGAAGCACTTGGATTCCTGCAAATAGGCAGTAGCTAATCTGTTAAGTGCATGTCTAGCCCGAAATCAAAGTCGGAAAGTTTGAGGCAGAAGAAAGCAGGATCAACGACGCGTTCCTCTTGAAACTGGAATATTTGTACCCTTAATCGAATCGGCTGCAATTTCGTTGTTCTCTCCTTAAACCGTTTCTAAGTGAGATTGGAAGTGCCCCTTCTGTTCAAATGTTCACCGATTGTTTAGCGACGTGGAGGACGTAATATTCAGGAAACCTTGTGGCGCTTGCAGGTTGGGTTTTAGACTACTTATTGTCTTAAAATGCGAACTCTTGGCCGCTGTGACACAGTCTTTACATCACTCATACACATGGGCTTACTCATTTATCTCTACTTTAATTTCATTTTAACAGGACGTTGATGATATTAATCGCTAATCTTCAAATTTTGTGAACAACTAATTGAGAAGATAATATGAGGTGGTTTTGCTTTTTTGACTCAGTGTGGTTAGTATTTGAGTTTGCGTCCATGCCTTTACCGGACCCTGGGACTTCATGCGGGAATCTAGAAAGAATGTGAGATTCTGGCTGTACTTGGTTAGGGCTGGAAACTTTTCCCATCGTCCTGTGTTATCATTGAATCTCGAATCCATTGAACCCCGTCAACGTCTAAATTATTAGCAGATGAACCCCCTTTGAAGCCGCTGTAATTTTGACTAGCTGAGCAAAATCTTTGTGGACACTTACTTTTATAAAACGTGCAAAACTATTTGGGCTTACCGAATTACATTTTTGAACTAATAAATATAGCGTTTAGCTCCAAAAAAAATGTGAGATTGCCTTTGTTTTTCTGAGTAAATAGTTTGGCTTTAACTCTGGAGAATGCAGCATAAATATCTAAACTTGTCTGATAATGTCATTTTTGAGAATCAAATAGTCAAACACTTTGTAAATAATTGTGAGTGTTTTGAACCTTCTCATTCAAGACTGGGCACTAGATGAATATGAATCGTTTGTGTTTTGGGGTACGCATGTACTGGCCCCTATATACAGACTAACTTAGTCGAAAACCCCCAATGCTATGGGAGAATTAATTAGTTAACACGGGATCTTTGCTTTCTGGCACACCTTTTAGGCTCTTTTTCCCTTGATCTCCGCTAGGTGCAACACCTAGTGACGAAGATGAAGCGCAGGAAGACTCTCCTAGAGTTGACCGATCCAGAGGCTATTCGCGCTGAGCTGACACGGCACGAAGCACGTTTGGAGAGGGTACAGCAGGAGCTGGTCAAATTTAAGACTACCGAGGGCACCGCCGCCGCATCCACCAACTCTGGCATTGCTAGCGCCAGTAGCATCTCCGTTATTACGTCACCTGAGAAAGGTGGTTATGCCTTCTTAAACTGATGCTGCTACTGCTTCCTTACATCAGTGTGTGCTTTCACTCTAGCATGCAGTTCTAACCGTGTTTCTCTCTTTTTGGGAAATCTGAATAATTCCTATTTCGCCGGTGAGAATTAGATCGCACTTTTCTGTGTGCTATCATCTCTTGACTGGTGGTCTGCGTCCTATTCATTCTGTTTTAGGGAGGTAAGTGGGCTCATCCTCCTACAGTGTGACAATTCCTACCTCTTAAAATTGCTTGATATCTCAAAGGTCTTGAGACCCATGGAAGGGAAATTTTGGAGGCGTATGCTACCGTAAATGGGGTCGTTATTTGAGTCACTGTAATAGATGATATCTACTGCAGTTTTTCCACGTGGGTTTCACAATTTCAAAGTTTGGCAAGCTTCATGCGACTTCCCAATCAATGAAACAATTTTATTGCCATAGCCAATGCGCTTTGCTGCTTTAAATGCTACACCAAGGCGTAATTTATTCTCAGACACATTATCCGTCCAAATACTTGTTGTAAGACTCCCGGTTTTGAAGTTTAAGGAAATGAAGGTATCGCATTTTTAGTTGTTAAATCGCGCAACAAAGCTATTACTATACAAGCCGATAGCATCAACCAAGCGCTTGACCCTAGCACCGGCGTCGTAAACTACTTACTTCTGAACGTCTTTCATTCTTATGAGCCTCATGAAAACAGCAACTAAGGTATTTGAAGGGACAAAGGACTCTTTCACTACCATTCATTTCCCATAGGGGATGCATAGCAAAGAAGGTGCAAGTGGATAATAACAGCACCGAGTGTCACTCATCGATATTTGCTGTGGTAACATTTCATTCATTTACCCAAGTGGCTTTGACTTTATTTTCTCATATTCAACTTCTTAAAAAAGGAAATAATTAGTCACGCTCAACGTGCACGCGAAGATCCTGACGATCACAGGGACATAGGGGATGGGTGAAGACGCGGTTTTTAACGTTGATTAGGGTGCTGGATTATTATTTTCGATCTTTAATTTTATTTAGAATCGGTCACAGCTCTATCCTATCTTCGGAAGTTTTCAGCTGCTGGAACATCCCCTCTCCAACTTAAATATCGGTCTGATGTGGCCGTAGTGTTCATACAGTCACCAAAATCACCTTCCTTCCAGAAATGGCGTTTATATTTGTGACCTAACGTGAAACGGTAAATATTAAAACGAAATGGTACAATGTGCAGGATACACTGTTGAAATTAGGTGCTCTCATGTATCTTTAGGCGCAGCCATGATCCATTTTCACCCATAAATACTCGCACCAGTTTTACCAAGCTTCCATAATTTTTGCATAACTATTTTTTTACTTCAAACTGAAAGGCTTTTAATCATGGATCTTTAAATTACCTATTAAGGTATTGATGACTTACACTCGAGTAGCATAACATACGTGTCTTGAGTTACATTGGTTTGTTTAGGCTCTACTATGTGCATTCATGAATCGGGTGCATTTTAGCCTCCAAGCCGGTGAGTTCCCGCCTTCCCGTCTCCCAGTTTGATTTTGTCTCGCCACTTTCGAAGCGCTCAAGTGGACAGCAGAAACATCGCGCACCGGCAGTGAGCGGTCAGATTAGCAGCTCTGGCAGTCTGGACGCGGAGTTTTGGGAACTCCAACAGACGGTGACTATGCTGAAGCGGCGTCTTAAACGGTGCCAAGAGAGACTTTCACCTCCAACTCATCCTCCTCGAGAACTGATTCCCTCTGAGTCGCTGGACACTGAGGAGGTGTTTGACTTCTCCTTGAGGTATGTCCAAAGTCCCATTATGTGACCCCTCCTGGAAACATTTCATTTATATAATTATCAATTTTTAACTGATCATCATATGCATTAAACTCGTTTATTGTGTCTGAGCGTATCTGCATTGCCCAACGGTCATTTTTTTACCCATTTTCGTAGCCTGACATCAACAATGCAATAAATTATTGCTTCTGGGACTAATTTGGCCCCTTTTCTGTAGTGTTTAGAAAAAATTGCAGCGCTAAAGTAGTTAAGCATGTTAGTTTTAATTAAATGTCGAATACCCGCAACACTTTTAAAGTGCTTGCAGTTCGAAGTTAAATCTTTCCTTGCTTAGGTTGTGCAAAAGTCCCTCAGCTTTTGAGAGAAACCTCTTTTTAGGAAAAATATCTTAGACTATAATGGTTTTGACCGGATACCATTAATGAGGTTGTTTTTATTAGCCTGAGGCGAGGTATGGTTTAATTATGGTGTCTGAGCTTCTAAACACACATGAAAGTCGTGTTTTGTACTGTGATTTACCTTTGGTGCATAAAGTGGAGAATGAAGATCGCAGCTGTCAGTGCACGTCAAAAATACAGTCATAGACGGATTTGTTCGTCCAATAGTTTAAAAATGAGTGTCAGCATTCAAAAAACTGCGCCCAACATAACCTCTACCACCACGTGTGATGTAGATACGTTGTTTTTTTAGCTTACGTGCTGCGTTTTTTTCAAGAATCGCATGCGAAAGCACGAGACCTACACCTTCTTTATTTTTCCATTCAATCAATGAGTAAGATAAAATTTACTTACATTTAAGGTCGTGCAAAGCAGTTAATGCATTCCTCTTGTAAATCATCATCTCTCAGATTCCAGGACAGCATTCCCATCGCTCAATTCTCCTGAGATTTTAGATGCAAAAACAAGCTTCACCTTCTGGAGAATTGATCGTTTGTAAAATCACTGGGCTCGCTAGTTTTCTTCCAACTTATGTGATTGGGAAATTATTTCTATTGAGCATGCTGCGCTTTTCGAAGCAGATGACTATCAGTTAGCACGCTTGCAACCTGTGGAAAATGAATAAATATTTATCACTCGATTGCGGTTAATTATTCATAATTTTGCGAGGTGATTTTTTGTTCTCGCAGTTCCACTTATTCTTCAATACTTTCCTTCACTCATGTAAGAGGGCAACATACGAGCCTCATCGACACTCCCCTCGGGCCGCCTTTTTTGTCCCGAGTTATTCATCTACGTGCCATCCACTGCTCTCACAGGCACTTCCTCTCGTTGCCAGGCCAGTGACTCGGATAACATCAGAACACACACCCCCCGTTCTGCAAAATCGTATTTTAACTGGTGTTTGTTTTCACTTTGCTACAAGGTGGAATAAAATTAAGCCCTATTTTGTCACTGTTACACCAAAAATACAACCGCATTCTCCCTCTGTCTAGCTTTATTCATGGCAATGAGTATGTGTCTGTATTCGCAGGATTTTAGAATGTGAATTCCTTTCCAATCACATTGGTTTTGTGCAGAAAGCTGATTTACTTGAATTTAAATGGCACTATGTTTAACTGCCTTTATCGCTGCTAGCTTTTCGAAGGAACGGTTTTGCAACGAAAAATTGAGGCGTATCGTGAAAAGCAGAATGAATCTTGTCAGCGCCATGAACTTACGTGATATTGGTTATTGAACTGGTAGTAAACGGTTAGTAGCGGTTTCAGAAACGGTGGAAAAGCGATTAAGCGTGATGGTATTTAAGATTAGTCCAATTGGCGTGCGCACAGAGTGGGTGAAATGGGATCATATTACTTTGTGATTTAGTTTACACAAAATCCCCACTCCTTTGAGCAAATGTGCTGCCATCCTGATTGATCCCAGTGCAAGCATCTTAGTTGTCAGTCGATCCGTTGCCTCCATAAGAGACTTGAAATTAAGGAAAACACCTAGACGGAATTGTATTTGTGTCTTGACCATGCTATTTTGATCTGGCTTTGGGGATTTTCGGAGACAATAGATAGAAAGTGTTTAATTAGGGTGGTTGCGTATTTAAGTGTTTTGCTTTTCCTTGCGAATTCTCGCTTACTCCCTGTGTGTGAATCAGCATTACGTAAGTCCATGATGTGCGTGGTAAATTATTTACTGGTTCTTATCATTTCTGTACACTCGCATTAAACCTGTTATCAAGCTCGCAGTAGAGCCTTGTTCTATTTTACATCGGACAGCATTTCGGGCATAAAGTTTAAAATTAAGTTACTTGGATTGACCCCATATGAGTTTGTTTGTTTAATTTTTGTACACGTACTTCGACATTTTAGAAAACCAGCTACTGAGGTGGTAATGCGACAGACTTCTGCTGCATCACTTGATAGTGAAACCAGGGCATCTCTTCCACGAGACGGGACGTTAACAACGAAGGAAGTGCCGACTCCCAAGGTGGAGAGCTTTCCCGTCGAATGGCCAATTACACCGACACCGTGCGCGGAAGTGTTGGCGGCAGTGGTCATGGCGAGCGGCGATGAGACAAAAAAGCCGGTGGTGGCAGTGGAGGAGGTGAGAATGGCGCAGGAAGAGGAGGTGAAATTGGGGGCCCAGTCACCGCCTCGAAATCATCCGAACCTAGATCCCGCCTCCCAGTATCTCCTCTCCATCTGCAACTACTGGGCAGTACGTCAACAGGAACTCATGGCCTGTCAGCACGACCTCAAATCGCGCATTCGTTCGCAGGAGGCGGAAATCGCCCGAATTGAGGTTGGTGCTAGTAGTTGATGGAGACTTAGTGGAATCGGTGACCGAGACTTTTCAGCCGACGCAGTAGAAGAGTAGTTGCTATAACTGGTGCGTCGTCAATTGATGTAAACAAGTGTTCATATGCATGAGTTTGAATTTTCTCCTCTTCTCAACCGGTTTGATAGGGAAACAAAAGCCTCAATGCAGATTCTCTTTTCCTGATGGATATGAGTGAGGTGGGGATATGACTTGTACGTACGTGACTGGCGATTGAGTGCCGGAGACAAAATGTGATTCCATTCGCGCGTATTTACAGTACTTTAATTAGCCTTCGTTTTATAGGAGTTACTAGCACATTTTATGCCGATCTATAAATGACATTAGTTAATAGGAGGAATAGAAGGAGAGGACGATTCTGTTTGCCTCAGGCCTGAGAATCATTATAGTTCCCCTTGTAGCATCAAAGTCGTCCTTGGGAACATCGCAGGATGCTTGAATTCGTCTTTATTAAACTTGCAAAAGGTTTGGCACCCTCTCATCGTTCTTTTGTGCCTTGCTAATTTAAAAATGCCATCAGTCTGTCATCGTTACACAGTGGACAGAGGTAATTCTGTTATAAGGTCGGATTCTCACAAGTAATAGCAATGCCCGAGATCTGGATACGTTCACACGCACGTCGTTTTGGCCGCTTTGCTTTCACCTTAATGATGAGAAAATGTCCGCAGTAACTTTTTATTACTAAATTGTAGCATTTCAAAGCTACTGCTAATGAAGTTTACGTTTAACTCTTAGCTTATGGGAAGTTACGGTTCAGAGCATTTCTATCTGTTTTAAATGTTTTATGTGTGAAATCCAGGCTCATCAGAAAGATCGTAATCGTTGGGTATTACATGTCATGCTTGATTTCCGATGGTCATTTTTTTAGTGCATAAATCCGGACATATCCGGGCAATTCTTCGGTCACTTATCCATTCTCTTGAGATTGCACCAATACCACCAAAGTTAATGTTTTACGATCTTCGAGATGTTGGCTCTTTGTATTTGTCAAACGTGGTCTTGAATGTCACTGGAACTGTTAATCCCTTCAATCAGTTTATCATCCGTATATATGGTGGATCAACAAAATCAGTTGAAGAAAATGCCTTATTCTGAGTCCCATCCGTAAGTAAAAACAAGAGGTTTTTTACACTCTTGGTATCAGTGCTGTGCGATTGCATTATCAGTGGGAGGTCAGCGTAGTTCTTTCCGACGAAATCCCACTCCTTCCAAACGATTATGTTCTCTCCTCCTTTTCTACAAACTGATGACTTCCACCCAAAGTCTCTAATCACCGAAGAATATTATCACTTTTGCTAGTAAAATTTTCAAGTGAAGTCTACTGCACGTGTGATTTGATTTAACGAATCAAATTTCTTTCGGTTTTGTGCATCATAAAAATTTGTATCCTGCACTATCGCATTGTGTGGTGTTTCGACTCATAAAAATCCGCTTTAGTTGTTCCCACATCCCATACATTTTTTGGGCTTCGAATGCTTGTGCTTATGCGCATGCAAACTCCTCTACCCAATGTGTTCATACAATTTCACACACGCACTCCACTGGCGAATCGATGCGCTATTTTTTTGGTGGATCCAAGTGCGCGATATTTCTCCTTTTTGTATGAGTATGACCTTGCTTTTTCTAAATAGCTGGTGGTGAAGACAAATGTGATCATACCCGTTCTACGCATTAGATGTTAATTTGGCACAGAGGTATCTCTTCTTCCCAAGTACCTTGTTCATTCACCTGTTTTGAGCAAATCTACTAAAGAGATCGTCGACCAGCACTTTGAACATGTTATGGACAGCACGCTTTTATTCGTGAAGGCACGATGCTTACCTCTAAAGCTGAGTAGTATATTGTCTTGAGATAGTGATTCCTTGTAACATCACTCATGTACCCCAAGTTCACGTGTTCTATGACTTGTCAATTCATTCAGCTTTGCTGTCAAGATGATAGGGGATTCTCCTTGAACTTGGGTAGCAATTAGTTTGGGGCTTGACCCCGGAGCCTACCTCGATGGAACGTGACTCTGCCTTCGAGTTTGTCGCTCGCTTTCAACTCTAACAGGGGTAGCACCTCCTTCAGTTGCCGATCTTTTAAAACGTAATGTAGCATAATGTATGTAATGAATGTGTTTTTATTTGGCTTCCAAAATCCAAGTACCGTTATTTTGTATAAAACAATATCCATGGTTCCTCTTGGAGGATCGTAAATTTATTCATGATAAAATACGTTTTAATCTTACCTGAAAATCCGATTCTCGCATGAGTTGTTTGCGTTCCTGATGTGCGTATGTGGTTTGAATAATTGTTTCTTCTTTGTTTATTAAGCTACAACGAAAGGTAATGAAGCGGATGTCGTTCTTCTTTCACCTCATCCACTAATTAATCTGGTTACTGATTTTTTAGTCTCAGAAAGTTTTCATTTTGATTATCATGCTTGGCCTTTGCAGGCCTTCCCTCTCCCTCCCCCCTTTGCGATTTCCAAGGCTTCGGTTTTTCAAGCAATCCTTCTCCATATGCCATGAAATATGCTTTTAGTTTTTTTAAAGGCGGATTAAACTGTCTCACTTTTTAAACATCCGATTTTAACCGTCCGACTACACCTATGTTAATCCCAAACCACATAGGTGTCGTCATTATTTTCGCATTGTCAAATTCTTTTCATGTTCTGACTCCACCCTATCAATGGAGGAATAGAGGAGAGAGAAGACAGGTGGCATTGTAAAGCTGCTGTCTGGAAGTTATTTTTGTGAATGCTATTATTCTCGTGTACTCTGCTTTGGAGTTGTCCTGTGGAGCTGTTGAAACTTCCACACCATGTTTTTTTGTGTTTTTGGGTTTTAATTTCAAAGTATTGACGAAAAAAATGCATCTGTCAATCCCCGAATCATTTCATGCTTGAAGTTCTTAAGAAGTGATCATATACGTTAAGCTTTGTTTTGAAGCAAACGGCCTATGAGATGAAAGCTGCCCCCAACTCATGTAATTTACTTTAGGGCTTCGTTCGCCTCTTAAGGTGCTTTAAGGTTTTGCTATATACGTTGATTACACCTAGGTGGCTAATAGTGTAGGTAGCCTGAGGAGAGCTAGATGTCATCTGCGTGAAAGCCCAGTCAGGAGGGCCTAGAAAGGTTCGCCTGGTAGCATACGAAGTTAAATAATCCTATTCTGCTGTAGGATTTAGGAACAGGGAAGTTTTACATGAAAGGCAATTAGAGTGAGTAGTTTCAACGCATGGGATACACAACTGCTGAACTTTTGTAAGCGGTACAAATGCCCGCTCCTCGATTGTGTTTAATGCAATATTCATCCTTTCACACAAATCTATTGGGATGTCACAAAGTGTGGACTTGGGTTTCCGCTCTGTCTCATCCATCCATAAAGTTGAATTTTTGTACGTCATAACAGGAATATGGATTCGAACGTCTGTCATTCGAACCCAGAAACAGCGTATTTGTGATAGCATCAGTCGTTTTTTAGGTGAAGTTCAGTTAGGTACTCTAGTCAAGATCGTCATAAAGCCAATAATGAGACGACGGACTTTTGACCGTCTTTTTTTAAAGACGCGGCCTTGAGTGCTCAGATCGTTCACACTATCTGCACGCGTGTGTACGCGAGCGGAGAGGGTGATGGGCTTTCCCTCTGCACCTGGGGCACACTTGCTCTCATTGGAATTATTACGACGCTATAAATTATTTCCTTCCTCTCTTGCTCCTCCCTACCTTCCTCCACCCCTCAGTCGTCGTTTGCAATAAATAAATGCTTTCTGAATGATTCAAAGGCACTCATCACTTTTTCTCCCAGAAGGGATTTATTTGCGGTGATTCTGCGCCAGTGCCATTGATTGGAATATTAAAACTAGAAAGTTGAAGAAGTTCGCTATTGTACTGTAGATTTCAGAACCTATATTTAACTATTCTAAAACTGCAGCAAAGCGTCGTACATGATTTAGCATCGTTTTCGAGGCAAAGATAAAAGGAGGCTTCGTAACCATGTCCCGTGATTTACAAACACTCTTTTAAGGACTTTTCTACCAAAACGGTTTCGTTCCCTTTAAAGGAGAAGTTTTTCGTTATTGTCCTCTCTACGAAAACATTTTCATCGGTACTTCAGTTTCATTCGTGCGCAAGGAGGTTAGACCATTGTACGCATAATTTCCCTCCTGTGGGGGGAAATTCACTATGCACGTGCACTCCACGAGCCAATTAATTTCTAGGTTTGCATTAACATAAAACAGGCGAAAGGAAAATGATGCACGGGACACGCTTGCAAAAAACATCAGTGACTTGACGTTCATCATTGCTGAGACTCTCCTTTCACATTTCTGCTTTTTTCTGGGCCATAACATGTCCATTTAGATTTGAGCAACTTAAAGTGCTTAGATTGGATGTATATTTGTATTCATCGTGAGGTGAGTGATGGAGGTATTCTTCTAGTTTTAGTCACTGATCCCGCGAGGTAATAGCAGTGAATCTATTTGGTATACTTTGGGTTTCGGTTTAGACGTGTATCAGTCAGATGATAGCCACAGGAGAGGTGCGTGAAAAACAGGTGCGTCAGTACTTTCACGAGAACGAGCACCTCTTGAAGGTGGATCGTGGTGCTTTGGGTCGCCTTCAGATGCCTAGCTCGCTGGCCGGCCGCATTCTAAACGAAGGCGGCAACGTGAGTGAGAGCGACAACGGCAGAGATGAAGACGAGGATGACGACGACGATGATGATGATGATGAGGACGAGATGACCGCTACCCTGCTGCAGCTCATGAGGGACAACGCGCGTCTAGAGGCGCTCAACGCCTCTCACATCGAAAATATCGTCTCGGAGAGAGACTCCTGCGCTCATCTTAAGGTACGCCTCCTTATCAATTGAGTTCTCTTTTAATGCAATCTCCCTAACTTTCCTTGAGAGTGTTACGGTCTTGGGCAATTCGCATGACACTGGTCTTTTTGGTTGTTTTTGAAACTCTGCAGTATGTACTGGTGTCAGATAAATATAAGCTTCACTAAAATGCCAAACAACTATCAAGTTGACAAAAACAATCGATATTACTTGTGATTTCGTGTACGTGTGTTGATTGATGGCTGCATATTCTAGTCCCTCTTAAGCACTCGAAACGTCTTTTGTGGATGAATTTCTTAAAGAGGAGTGCTCTCAAAATCTGTACAGGTTTTATTTTGTTCCAGCAGTCGAATACTTTCATCCACATACCGGGCATTTTTTTTCCAAACGGCAAATCGAGTTCTCTAGGTGGAACAGAACAGTGTTTGATTGAAAGATAATTTTATTCCAAGCAATGAGATTGCCTACTGCATTGTATCGGTTGAATTAATGAGTTTTAAATGCAGTAGAAATTAGTCTAGGATACCAGCAAAGAGTAATCGCAATGGGGCGGTCGTTCTACATTATCAACATATCGAAGTTATCGAAGCATCAATCGTTATTTTAAGCTCCAAGTCACCTTAGTATTGCATTTACGTGAGATATCTGTAGAATTTACATCAATTTTTAACTCAAGACGGTGGGTAGGAAGTGGAAATATTTGCCGCGAAAGTAAAGGAGCTACCACAAGGTACAAATGCATAGCTATATCTGGTCGTGTGTCTTAATATCCATTGTTGTGGGACAAAATACACAGATTATCCCATCGTAAATGTTTTGTTTAAGAATTGGCGCTTTGTATAGTGTGAGGGATTCATTATGTACAATCTCATAAGCCATTACCAGGATAAAAAATGATCATATGAGAAGTTGTTTGTTCTTTTTTTGAATACGATATAACCAGAAAATCACACCAGCCGAATAAAACGAAATAATAATTCAAACCCACACTCTTGTTGAGTGAATAGATTCTTATCTGTAAAAAATTTGATTTCAGCAGCCGATCTGGTTTGTAATACATCTTTTGATGGTTTTAGTTACGACCGCGGTGTTCATCGTCTAAATACCACTTTATGGAGTTTCATATGCTCTCCCAGTCGCCAAGCCCTCTTTGCAGCGAGAGCCTTGCACCTTGTGTTGCACTTTATTGTTTTCAACGTGTACAGACACTGTCCAGTGTTAGGTGTTATGTGTTGAAATTTTTCATTTTAAAATACTCTGTAAGCGCATGGGATATGCATTTCCCACTTCCTTGCTCAAGGAAACCACTCAATTAGCAATACAAATTAGAATTTTAGTCCGAATATCTCAGAGCTGGGCACTATTTTCCTTCTTTCCTAGGCTTTTTGTCAAATGGAAAAGCCCCGTTGACTGTTGATTGCTTATTGTTTGTGAATTCTCTCCTCTCGCCAATTTTCTTCCCAGTTATTCGCTACAAGGGGTTTCGTCTTGCCTTGAATCGACCACTGTATTACTGTTTACCCTGACCATGCCCGTTTAGTTGTTTCTTTCTCACGCGACTGCCTCAGTTTGGGGAAAGATTGCCCAAATTTTGTGAAGGTCTGATTTTCCAGATTTGGATGTATCATTTCAACGCCAAACAAATATGGCAAATGGGGAGCTCTTGTATTTGAAATGCTGCGAGTCATATTTTGCTAATGCAAATGCCATCCATTTACCCACAAAATCCCCTCCCTATGGCTTTTTGTAGTGAAAATCTTTTGCTTTATTCAAAGGCATGATTTTGGCAATGGCATCTGGGACTACATCCCTTGGCTAATTCAGCCATTTGTCCCTTACATCGGGTCATTTTCAGGCGTGGGAGGAAAGGTCACGAAAGTTCAGAATACATTTGTCTGGGTTTATCCCCATTGAAGTCTGTTTCTCAATCGTTGACAATAGGAAAGTCCGCAGGTTGTCCGTAAATGTCGCCTGATTTTGCACAGACTCTTACAAGTTGGGAAAAGCTTGCTTATTGACTCACACAAACGTGTACGTGTTCGTAGTGTTTGCGAAAAAATACAATGCAACGAACCAGAATAATGTTTATTTTTTCCCTTTTTACTTCCTGAAGGCAAGTCAGCCAAAATATTTCAAACCTAAGCTCTTCCGAATATCCACTCCTTGTGTGTATCGAGCGCCGGTCTTCGTTCTACGGGTTGAAGTTTTACCACTTTTGTTCTTGATTGCGTCTGGAGTTAAGCCATTACTACTGGCTTAACGGACCGCTAGTAAAGCGCTGCTTACGAATAAAGTAGTGTTGAGCTAATATGTTTCTTCTTGAAAAAGCGTTACCTCAAGTAGAGTTTGGCCCTCTCATTTCACTGGTGTTGAAGGGTAGCTCTATCGCTTGGGCATGTGAGTGGTGTGAAGTTTGATTTCGCCCAACTTCACAAATGCAACAAACTCACCCACTGAAGCACCCACTAAACTGGTGGCCACGTTCGCTGCAAGAGCTTTGTAAGGAGAAGTGGCACTGCTTCTTTTAGTTGATTATCAATCGATCAATCATCCTATCGTTTACGTACATTGTGTAGGTTGAAACGTACAATTTATTATTGCTTCGATCATTGCCTCATTCTTTGGTTTAGTAGCTTGAATTCCACTACACCAAAATCCTGTGTTATCAAGGCTGTGTTACGGTAGCGTTCAAGGCACATACTCAATTCCTGATTGCATGATGTTAACTAGCTGAAGAGCTTAGTGACCGGCGAGTTTTAAAGCAGCTACTCATCATGGTTCAAGCAGTCTTGTTTCCCGTTTTCATAGCATTTCGTTCGGGAAATCCATAACGTGATTTACTCACACCTAATGATGCTTAAAACGAATCTTATCGTTGCACCCAATCTGTCTGGTTTCTCGGGCCTCCATGACTTACGACTAGGCGCTATGTAGTGTTTGTGAAAGCGGAAGTTCTAAGTTAATGAGGGGCGCACCTACCGCACCGTATGATAGATGCCTTCTGGAGGATTTCCTCTAGTTCTTATTTGAGTGAACATTTTTTGCATTTAGCGTACACTTTTGCCTATCCATGATGATGATGCTGTGACGGAAATGGGTTTTAAAGATGTTATCACACAGCGTTCATCCCAGGTCCTTCCATAGCAGTCTCTTTTGTGTGCGGATAGATTTCGAAATTATCCAGTTCCCTTTTGTTTCAAGTACTGCACAATAAAGTGCTCCAGTTGGGTCAGAAATAATGGTATGTAGTAAGGCCAAATTTGCCTGGCTCGTTCACCTTAATTACATGTTTTCAACTAACATTCTCCATTCTGGGACTGCTTTTAAGGGGATTGTAGAACATTCGAAGTTATTGTTTGCTTAAACTGCATCATCAAACCATTATTTGTTATGGTTGAACCACTGCGTGATTACAAGTAAATAAATATTGCGTTGACCCATGCCTCCACCAATCTCAAATAGTTGTAAGCTAATTTTTTGAACAAATCGTCGTCTAGGTGGTCCATTAAATGAACCAAAAGTCCTCATAATATTGGTGTATTTAACGTTAATTTTCGAAATAACCTAACTCTGATTCAAACGAATTCTGACGCTTGACTTCACAGGAGATTTGAAGAGCGTTTTCTGGAGATTGAGTGGAAAAGTCAATTCATTCTACTTCGTTTTACTTTTTATGCACTGGTAAACAGGCTTTGCGCGACGCGATCGCTACATTAATCACTTTAACGTCCCTTTGAGTTTATATCAAAAAGTGTTCTTCCCTTCTCTTCCGCCCACATCGGGGAGGATCCGTTCAGTTGGCATAAAAGCTGCCTTTTTGAGATCACTTTAAATCAAGCCCACTCCAATCGATTTGTGGTGCCTCCACCACACAGATTGTTGCATGAAGTTCACTTGGGCTAATCCCTATTAGATCAGCAAATGTGTGCTTCTGGCAATTCATCACGACAAGCAGGAGGAAAACTTCCGATTGGGAACGTTATCCCAACGAAGCTAGTACTATTTTATCGTTTCGTCAAATTCGTTCTTGGAACTAGAACTTATGCTGCTAGGTTTTGTACGCTGACTATGCTCACGGAGTAGGCGTCATCAAACGTCTAGAATTGAGTCTCAGCTAATTGTTCATTATGGACTTTCCGGTATGCACTGCGTGCTGTATGTTTGTGTCCACAGAATTGCCTTTGCCGGACTTTTTCTTGCTTTGCTCACTTCTTTCACACTGGTCATAAGAGAAATTGTTCTAGCCTAGTGTTTTGAGACCAATTTTAAATTGCGTGCGCTTAATACAGCAGCATTTTGCTACAATTTTTTTTTACTTTTTTGCGCTAATTTCACACTAATCAGGTTCATATGGTGGAATTGGTATTGAGAGGTGCTCAAGTCCAGCGGGTAGCTCGTCAAGACGGCGGACAACAGTGGTTGTGTGTGGGACTGCGTGTGGTGATGATGGTTCTTGTAGTCGAAGTCATAAACTCTTTTGTGCAACACTTGAAGGCTGAGCATATTTCCATAGCCCACAAAATTCAGTCACTCCGCTTTACTCGTCGCGGATGCCTAATTGACGTGTGTACTGTCGGGAAATTGCACATGAGACTTTTTTTTCTGTGGGAACGCAATCATTTACAAACGGTTGATATTTAGAACACTTGGCGCATGTTGAATGCTTAGGATGATTAGCTAGCATTGAAAAGTGTTTGTCGTTTAGACTAAAGTTGGGTTGAGTGTGCGGCTCAAGAAAAGTAGTTAGGTTATTGCACCACTACATTCTGGCTACTTTTGCTCTTTTCAAGGTTCAACTACGTCTGAGCTCATATGTTCCTCCGCCTCCATTGCCTTCGCTTCAAATGAACGTCCTCCAATGAGCCGTTGGGTCACTACTCCTACCTCATCATTCTACATGGTCGCATTTCTTCTGGTCGTCAGGATTTGCGTGTTTCAATCGGAATCCTCTTCCCCCAATATGACTTTCAATTGTTCTCATTGCTTGTCTTCCTTATTTTGTCAATTTAAAGCATATTCACCTTTCCTGCTTTTTTATCCCCATTATGCGGAGGAGAAAGTGCGAAATGCTAATCTAATTCTTTCTTTGCAAAATTTTGTGAAGTACATCTCACGACAGGTAGGTAGAAGTGGTCAGTTGTTCGTTTTTTGTTAATTGCTGGACCGGAAGGGCATCGAATCTCTCTCATCCTTTCACTGTCTGTTCTTTGTTGCTTAATGGTTTGGAAAGCATAGCCTAGCTACTTTTCCTTGAAATTACAGCCCTTCCCTTAACAGATAAGGGTATCAGTTTCCGCTAGGCTTAATATTCCTTGTGGTTGAAAACCGCTTTTACAGGCCAGTCATTCACACAGTCTTTTCAGGTAAAGTAAACCTCTTCAAAACTCTGAAAAGGCTGTCTACTGAGGTTTCTGAAGATAAACTTTGCTGCAAAGGAATGTTTGCGACTAATTAAATCCGAATAAAACCGATTTTCGGCTCAAAGAATCTCATAAAAGCAAGTCAATGGAGGACTGCACTTTTTTGTCTACCAACATTGCAGTGACCTTGGGAGCAGCTGCACCGCTCAGTCTATGTGAGCTACATGAGCATTAGCTGTATAGTTCATTTGAGGCTCCCATTCGCTCCCTCAGCTGTGGGTGTGTACCTTGGTCCTGCATACACGTATTGAAAGGCGACGTGAACGATGGCGATGGAAAGGGAGCCAAGGAGTTTCTCTAGGCTAGTGTTACCATTCTCGCGTGCTTTGCGTCATAAAGTTGTGCACAGTAAGTTTAACTGTCGCGTGCGTGTCGTGCTTGGAGCACATTAATATTAATCAGGATGTGGAGGTGAAAAATTGGTCCAGAAGGCACGGATGTGGATCTTGGGCGGTCACTGCCTCACGAACACAACACCTTTTATCAGACTTTGAGGGTTTGCCTTCGGAATGTTGACTTGCTACAGTGGCATTAACTTTGGCTTCCCTTTTCCCATATGCTCCTTCTTACTGAAAGCGACGGGAGTTTCCATTTAGAAGTTCGTGCTCTAAGGTGGTCTTCGGATGTTGCGGTTGGGTGGACCATTGCCTTTTGACACCGAGGGGGTGGGTTCAACAATCTGCTATTTAAGTCGCTTTCTATTGTTTAACAATCACCTAATCAAAATGTTTTAGGGCAAAATGTTGATAAAGACTAACTGCCAACAACACGTACTTGCCGGCACATTCCTTGCCCTTTGTGCAGTTGTAATGAAAGTACTACCAGACCGGTGAGTACTACGATTATAGACAATTGGAACGCTACAGGGGCGACTTTCCACTCGACCTGGTGCCTGTGTTGTTGGGGTTGAAATGAGAGCTAAAACTCTGATTTCGTATTGTGAATTTGCATCGAATTTGTTCTCGCCTCTATCACTGAGTTGGCTGTGCCTGAAACTACACTTGAGCAGGTCGTGTGGGCGAATCCTCTTTTAGTGTGGTGGTGTCGCTGCGTTTGATCGTAATGCAACACCTCCAATTAGACTTCCTTTGAAAGTAAAATAGAAGAATTTGTTTGAAAGACGTCCATGGGCTTCAACATCAGCAGCGCTGTCTTCTTGGTCATCACTAGAGATCGGTTTCAAACGAGGGCGTTTCCTCATCCCCGGCTTCTGAGTCCTCTCCCGTAGCAATTTGAGCTCCGTACTATGCTTACCTTTTTCACAAAGAAGTGCGCTAACCAAAGCATCAAAATAAATTTGATAGAAAACATAGTAGCTTGCATCGCTTTCTTTTAACTCTAGTAATTTTAGCGGAAGTCTTGAAGAGTCCCTCTAATTATTGGAGCGACAGAGTGTCACAGGCATCCCTTGCCCAACTAATTTTTGCATAATCCTATTGAAGGGATTCTCCATAAGCTGAATATTTTGTGCAACCTCAGCTCCACTGAGAATTACTTTCAAAACTTTTTTCTGAGAAAGTCAATTAAAAATGAGGTTTCTACGTCAGAGGAAGCAACAGAACTGACTAGGAATCTTATTAATAAAATTGCTTAAAATAACTTGTGAAAATTGTGCTTATAGGTCGCAAAAGTTGTCAATTTTGTTAACTCAATAATTATTACAAAATCGCCTTCCCTTCTACCATTTTGCAGACTAGAATGGTGGTGCGATCCATTGTCCTCCATATCATACTTCGCATTGGCGGTATTATGTGAGAATGGGTCGAGAGAATTTTAGCGAAAAATGCTTTATTTTCGGTATTTCCTACCACCTAAGCCCTTCATCACGTTCTTCGGTGAGTGAGACTGCATTTCATAATAATTTTGGCTATTTTATCATCAGTAAAAATGCTTCACTAGTTATCAGAAATTACTATCTCCTTCATTATTTCATCAAAAGTATCCCGATGCTGTTTAAAAGGCGACGTTTTTACCAGATTTATCTTTAGTCGACTTTAATTGTACATTATCTTGCTCACTAAACTAAATGCTAAATTATGCATCACCGTGATGTTGCGACGCTTGAGCGATTCGCCTTCAATTTGGAGCAAACTCTTTCACGTCGTCCCACTACATTTGGCGAGAAGAAGTTGAGTAGCTCAACCGCTCTTCGGTCTTGATGATTCGCTTGCAGAATTGACAATGATGAATTGTGATGTCAAATCTCCAGTTCGTAATGTCCTTTCCCCAAATCTTTTGGCACATATATGCACTTCCAAGTTCTGGATGCCTGAGAAAGGCAACTGTCTACATAGACAAAAACCATTTTAGGGAAAAGAAGCAACTTAATAAAGTGGAGCATTTAAAGCTTCACATGACGGAACCACCACAGTGACAGTTGGGGTTGTAATGATAAAATTGGAAGGAAACGCAGAATAGAGGCCGCTTCACTTTGTCACACGGCGTAAATTAGCGACTGTGTTTGGGGTGTGTGGATGCGTTACCCGCAACCCTTAACAAACGACTGTTTGTAGTTGACGCCTGAGCGCATTGCGTATCCCACTAGCATTTATCGCCTTACTTTCAAGACTTCTGCTTAAACTGCGTCTGTTTAAGTTTTGATGCAATGCACTGACTACTGAACTCTTCGTTTTGAATTCGTGGTCACTCGAGGCTCCGTCTTTGCATCTGCGCTGGGAGTCAGGGTCAAGAGACTACATCAAAGTTCTATTCGTAGGCATAACTGTAATGCGTTTGCCAAGGTAAACTGCTTGAAAGTGGTCATTCCCGATTTCGGCTAGATGGCCGAGTTTGCTCAAAATATTTTATCAAAAATGAACCATTTAAAGACTGTTTAATTTCCTTTTAATTACGAGAATCACATGTTTTCGTCTTTTACATTGATTCGCATTTTCCCTTGTCTACTTACATATTTAAGTGCACCCAGTGTTTTATAAACGGCGCTTTATAGGCTCCTAAATGCTAGCTGAACCAGTTTCATACAAGTAGATTTTGCAAGTGTGAGGACTAATAAACTGGAATACAAGGCTTGGAAAGATATTCACACATTCGTCTACTAAGTTGAACAATAAAAATCAGTGCAATAAGAATGCATAAATCATAGCTATAGTCTTTACTAAGTCCACATCTCTAAAACGCTGGCATTTCTGCTTGGAAGTTAAAGCTTGACTTGGGGATTTGATAGGAAATCACATTGAAAAGCCTCCTTCAACCAAGCACGATAAATTGAATAAAAAACTAAAATAGCCCAAGTTTGAAAAGGGTTTTCAAATGAGGTAAGTATACACATTCCTTTTTGGGGTGCAGTAGGCTTAGGAATTTACCGCTACTGTTGTAATCACAATGGAAGTGCTTGTCCATTATTCACTACAGGGTCTTGAATGGTTCATTGGATTACCTTTATGCACGCCTTGTTTACTCCTGCTGGCATCGAAGAGCCACAGTGTGAAAGTATTACTCATTCGGATGCAGCTTTTGATGTCAAGACGTTGAAAGTTATTAGACTGTTTTCAATGCCTGAAAGTCCTGTTGTGAAAGGTCAGGTCACCGAATTAACCTTTCAAAGGCAGCTGAAGACAAATTGCTGAGAGTGTGAGGCTAAAAATTAGGGCTTCTGGCAGGTTGGGAAGCTTCCAAGGGGTAGTCAGAGTCTCTCAAGTCAAAAGTGATAGCTGGCTTGGTGTTTTTCTGTTTTAACAGGACGACATGGTACATTTTTCGTTCTAAAACAGATAAATTTCACTGCCAGGTGATTAGATGTAAGTTTGGTTTTATTTTAAAAAGTAGTGTGGGATTCAAGAAAGCAGAGTTGTTAAAAGTTATTCGCAGTTTTGAGCATGTCATTAGCTGAGATTTGTGCGGTCAAAGAGGTGCTGGGCATGTTCTTGGAAGAAGTCAATGCTGAGAATGGAAATTATTTCATTTGCTGACGCTTGCACAAGGCCTGAATATCTTCATATTTTTTTGCCAGTTTTGCGCTAAAATAACAAAAAAAAACGTCCCAAAGCAAAGGTTAGCTCCAAATTTGTGTTAATTTCGTGAGGTTATTCAATCAGAGTCTGGATCCTAGGACCAGTATGATTGCTTCATTGTCTTCAAGATTTGACGATACAAAACAATTCTTTAGAAGATCAGAAAGTTATTAAATTAATAGATTTAAATGTATTTTAAAGATTGAATTAGTTTCTAAATATACTTCGCGTTGTAGCACTACATATGGCACATTCTAAGGAGTCGAGCAAGGAGTTCTATGTGGCAATGTTGTTCAATGCTTTGGCTGTTTGTCTAACGCTTCGTTTTGGTCATCTAGGCTCTTAGGGAGCCACCTTTGTGCTTCCACCAAACAGCGTAGCCTATAGGTTATGTCTGAGGCCTCAGGTACTCTATACGATAGGCTTAGAGAGCTACATTTGTGCCAACGACAAGTAAAACTAAGGCGAAAGGACATCTGCCCTGAATTCGGTTACCGAATGAGCATAAACTGCAAATGCGATAACCCATGATGAACCATTACAGAAGGGTTGAAAATGATGTCCTCTTTCAACAACCACTCTGCACCCTGTCCTGCAGGAATATCATTAACAGCTGAGGCGATTCTAGCCACTAAGTATCTGCAGAAGCTCGCTACTGAGCCCTCCACCGTACCTGTATGCAGATATCCACCACATGGGCAAGCAATCTCGCCTTCATCTCTCCACTGGCTGCATTGACTCCAGACAGGTGTGACTGGACAGCACTGAAGTGAGAACGAAGCGACAAGGAGGAATGGACGTGAAACTCTATCCTCGCAAAACCATTTCGAGTCCCATCCCTAAATCAAATGACTCTGCCTTGAGACCAGTGTTCTAGCTACCGACGTTCGAGTTCCCGAGCAGGACAAAACTCCAGATCTGGTGGAAGTGCTGAGGTGAATCAGTGCCGTTGTGATCAAGCAGCATCTCAGTTGTGGAGTTCTCTTACCTCACCGATTGCGTTGAGATGAGTGGCACTGAAGGCTGACCAGGTGGGACGTCGTGGACGAAGTTCGCGAGAGGAGAGGAGAAGAGAGGAGAGGAGCTGTGTAAGGCTTTGATTGTTTGTTTGACACGTCGTTTTGGTAGGGGAGTACTTGTGTTGTGAATCCTGGCATCAGGACCATGCCATTAGCCCGGGCCCTGCTGTGTGTTGGCAATGCATATTACACGCTGCGATTGTCTTCTTTCTACCTCAAAGAAATCTCGGGGCGTTACTACATCTACCAACAGATTACAAGGTGCTCATCGCAAAACATTTGCTTTATTAACTAGGTATGTGTTTGCGTTTGAACGTCTACTCATTTCAGATTTTTGGTTTAAAATCTTTTGATTTTATGGATTCGGGAATGGTTTTTTTACTTTCAGCCTTGAGTTGGAAGAAAATATTTTGCCAACGAAGTCATGTTTATTATCATTCATTATTGCACCATCACGTTTAAGTAATGTTCCAAATTCACCAGTCAAATCGAAACATTCGAGGCTTAAGATAAAATGTGCAAATAATTTTTTTAGCCTCAACACTGCTTCAAATCTCTTGTTGCGTGCGCTTTTCATGCACACCCCTTTTGTTGAATGGGAAAGTGAATAAGCATGTCTAAGCTACAAAAATGGAAATTGTGCCCCACTTTCATTTATTCACTCCGTGCCTTGACTTCGCACGATAGCCAATCCATTTTACCTAAAAATCTGACTCCGCACCAAAAAATTTATGCACTAGAATTGTGCGAAAATCGTAAAACAGCAAACCTCCGATAAACCGACATAAAAACCAATGGCATGCTTAGAAAATACCTCCGAATGTAACTGAATGCTTAAGTGTGTTTTTCGTCTTAGCGAACCTTCTTATTTCTTTATTTATTTAAAACCCTTTGTGCAATTATTGGCAATGATTGTTTAAAGAAATACCTTCCTGTGTGTAAGTTGACAAGGCGCTGAACTGCCTTTTACTGCCTGGCTGAAGCCCTAGTGGACCAAATTGTTTGCCGTAAAGACACATGAGAAGACCATAAATGGGGCAAAGTTTGCACTCCACCTCACGGTGCTGTAAAACCAAGCATACTTCATCTGTATGCTATAAGTCAGCCAAATTCCATGGGCGGTCATAAGGGCAGTGATTCAATAGATGTTACCCTAACACAAAGCTGACAGAACACTGCAGAGACCTCACCACCAAACTGTAACAAATCTTTTCATCTATGACCATCGCACGTATACCTTTCTAGATGTTCGTAAGTTGGAAGCACTCTTCAGTATTTATTTAACATTCCATTTTCCTGCCTAAGAAGTTATCATTACATATTAGCTTAGTTCGTTTTCAGGTATTTTCCTTTTTGATAAAAAGCTGAGCGCTTTGAAATGTCTAGTTGTGGACTTTGTTACAGCATGAACTTGAGCGATACCAAGGGATATATACGATAATATCAGCATTATTATCGTGTTAATGTTTCTAGCAACAGTTAAAGCTTAGTTTATAAAGTTTTTACCCTTTACAGTACATTTAGATCCTTAATGCATATTTTTGAATGTGATTTTTCTATGCGATAGCGGTTTCGTAAAAAAGGCTTTAAAGTAATGGCATCACTTTTTAGATTAACTGGAAGTATGATTTAGTGGTCTCAGAAAAATCTCCACTTTATTGGCTGCAGGCATCTGCCTGACCATCGACATTCGTGCTCAGTTATTTCTTGGCTGCAAAATAAAAGCCGTTATCTGCATAGTTCACCTATGAAAAATCCTTTGTAAATTAAGCATAGCTAGATAGTTCACTCCCTTGGGTCTGTTTTTAGCCTACTTGTAACGCCTTCATGTTTCATATAAATACTTCTTTGTACTATGGCAGCAAACAGGATCAGAACATTGCCTAGGGCTTTGTTGAATTTGATAATAATTTTAGATGCATAATGGTAGGAAATGAGTGACTATCCACATTGTGGAACAAATGTGGGTGACATATGAAAACAGTGGATTCCCACCAGCTTCTCATTTAGGATCTCCTACAGTTCGCTATCTCCCTGCTAATTCGTGTGCCGCACACGCAGGTACCGTCCTTTGCGACACTTCTGCAAGTAAAATACTACAAATTGATTTCTTCAGCTTTATTTTATAAAATTAATGGCCTTTATCTAATGACGCTTCATGAAATATGTTGAAATGACACAAGTACCGGCTCTATTAAATTAAAGCTTAAATTCGGTGCACAATTCTCCATTATCTTGAAGTTCCATCCCATCTGTCCCCACAGGACCTGGTAGTAAAGGACATTTCAACGCTAATTCCCTGAGACAACTGCTATTGGCAGCTCAAACGCTCTGCCAACAAATCTTAAGTAAATGACTATGCTCCGGACATTAACGCTGTAATAGTGCAAGCCTTTAGGGAAATTTACTCAAAAGAACTCCTTCAAAATTAAGATTTCATTCATTTGACCGTTAGGAAATATGCTCGCAAATCCTGTTCCAGAATTGACTAAACAAGTAGGTTATTGGTTAGCGTGCGTGTCACAAAACAATTGGGTTCAATGGTCATTTCCTGTGAGTTGTGAACTCAGAAATAGATGAGAGCAGCCTGCTCCAAAGCAGATCACTCTGAGTTTCCTCTACCAAGAGCTTCTTTCAGTTTGTTCCGTTATTCAATTTTGCCCAAATTTTAAAAATTGCAAAGGACTGTTAAGTGCTTAATGACTTGAACCATGCATGTTACGATCTCAGCTATTCCGCAGTGTCAAATCAAACGTGCGTTTCGTGTATGGTGCGTTCCGGTGGTTGCTATTACAGACATTTTCTGACTGCGTCAAAAAAAGCATTTTCGGCAGTAGCGACATTCCTTAAAATCGGTCAGTATTACGGTTTTGGCTAGGTTACTTCGTTACTAAGATTGATTACAAATGCCCTCTGAAGAAAGTGTGTGAAAGGAGTGCTTTTCCTAGGCTACAATCCATCCGCTGTCAAAATCACGGCCTGGTATTGAGGCGAATCAAATTTTGGACACATACATGCTAATCTTCATCGTAATTTTAAGCAATTTGCATATCATCGCATAAAATTACCATATGATTGTTACCTACCCTGCTTTAAATGCAAATGCACTTCATCGTTCACACTATCATGCAAAAATATGGACTTCTCTCTACCCCAGGCAGTTTATGAGCTTTTGCTACTCACCATCTTAGAGCTCGAGTACCTACTGATGTTCTGACTTTACATCAGTCAATTAACAAGCATCGTGCCTCAGAAAGAAGTCATATCACTTGCGGTTTCATTACAAAGACAGCAATAATAGCTTATTCCTTTAAAAGTTCCAAACTTTTCCATTCCCTAGAAGCACTTGCATATGTCATCTTCGATCTCAAATACATTTAGCTGCAAGTGTCATGGATGCCGTGTGTCGTTGAGTCGTTTCCGTCTTGGAGCTGTATGGTGTTTTGCTGAAAGGCAGTTAGGACCATTTATAGGTCCAGCAGAAGTCTACTCGCGTAATTTCTCCCTTGGTTGCTGGATTTGTTTCACTAATAACCACACTTTTCATCCGATTTGAAATAAATTCGTCAAAGCCTCACGTTACGCTGCAACCTGTTTTATTATCAAAAATTTTTTAAATTGCAACACAGTTGCTTTAAAATCTTGGAAATAATATATTCTTTCATTATGACACATGAAAATCGCGTATTTCAAACTTCCTTCTTTAGGTTACCAAACTCTAAGCCTTTTCCTAGATTCCGTCGAAGGTAATGTCAAAACTATAGGTCGAATTTACCCGAAATTTGAGGTGTCAAATTAATAACAGGATGAGGTTTGCACGCAATTGAGTAATTAAGCAGCAAATCTTCTTAAGATCGCCAATATAATGTTGTAATGTCATCAAAATAGTTTTGTGTCCTCCTTTTGGAGGATAATTTTGCCTACAAATGGGCACCGTAGCGTAACCTGCTGAATAACTGCCCATGTCAACTGTCAAAGTGCCTCGCAGTGGCTGAGTATTTTAGGCATTATTGGTCTGAAATGTGTGAATTTAATGTTATGTCAGAAATCACTATGGTGAGACCTGCAGCATTTACCTTCTAACCACAACAGGGCTTTCAGGCGTGAATTTGAGGAGCAAAAGTCGTTTTAATGCAATTGAGGCAACATAAAACCGTTCTAGTTTGTCTCACTCCATACAAATGATGCTGTAACGGTGTGCCATTCGGAAAGTGGTCATCTGATTTTAGGAAAGGTGTCTTGGGAAAATAAGAATTTCTGAGTTTTTCCCCAAATGCGGATGGTCTTGTTCTAACACGTGCGAAAATTTTGTTCGAAACTCTTAACAGAATATAAATGCAAAAATAAGCATAGCGAATTTCAAATCTTCATACTGGCTTCTTTTCCTATGCAAGAAGTTGTTTTTATCCTTAGCTTTTTTCAATTATGCATTCTTATCCACAAAAACTCAGATGAGAAAATTGTTCTACCTTCAATTGTTTGACCAACTCTAAACGATTTCATAGGATTCACTGTGCATGAGCTAGGGATTTTTGCAGCTTCAGGAGAAGTTTCTGGTCTGATTGTCTGGGAGTCTTCTATCTCAACATGTTAAAACTTCTCTCTCTGATTTAATGCTTCTGATAGTAAAGTATCACGGATGGAGGGGCTTTGAACCTGCTACCAATGGCTTTGAGGGCAAGACAGATTAAAAAACCATGGATACGCTGGATTGGAACCACCTATTGTCTCCATCGGCCAGTCACCAGACCGCAGCCGCTGATCGTCAGTCGCGTATTCACGCGTCGTGCTCAAACGCGTTAACAGGCGAAGACGTCCATGTGGGAGCCTTTGATTCCTGATTGCACTGATTAGGAACTTGATAGACTCTAAACTTATGCACATAAAAACCGGTATTAACTTTACTAAGGATAAATTGCCTTAATTTTCCTGTTAATTGTTCTCAATGCTGTATTATGATACGAAAGTGTAATGCGTATCAACAGAAGTGTTTACGAATAACAAGGAAGTCTAAAGAATGCCCCAAAAACTGCCTCTTTAAAGTGGGCAAACAATTCTGTAAGTAACGGGTAATTGGCTGACTCACTGTCGCACAGCTGACATTTTCGACAAGCAGTGGGTGCCACTGTTCACTTCAATCTGATTTACTGAAAGCACGGCAAAAATACGCCGCTAGAAAGTTGCCATAGTTATCATGCATTGCGCAAAATGGGAAGATCGAGAGATCGTAAAATTTGCCGAGAAAAATAGCAAAATGACTTTAATTGGAACTTCGAACTCTCCGACAAACTTTCACGTGTTTCACACAAAAGTTCAGTGCTAAAAATTTTTTGGTTACATGTTAAAATTAGCATGGCATATTAAATTCTAAGGAAAAGCTGAACTTTGATAAAAAGTGTGTATAACACCTATTTTTAAATATTCTATAGTTCTTCTCCATTCATTTGTGCCATCATAGTGGAATATGGCAATTCACCTTCAAGTGTTCATTGTGCTTTATTTGCGGACTTCAAAGTGCTTGTACGCACATGTGGATAGTGCTGGATCATAAATGTTTCTCTTCTACTGTGATGCTTTTGGTAAATGAAGATCAGACAAGCACTAGTAAGACAGTAAGATTTACGCTTTGGTTTGGGAAGTCGATTAAGGCTTAGGGAATGGCGCGACAATGCGGTGTCTCTGTTGAAGTTTGACGTCAAGGAGGACGGAGTGACTGAAGAGGCAGGCAAAATGTAGCGCAGTAGATGTTAAAAATCTCATCGGTCGAGTAGGGATACAGAGCCTGTCTTCTCACCCTCAGCACCAGGGGCGCGGATAATATTGAAGAAATTTCATTGAATTGTAGCTTATAGGCTGTTTATTGTGCACAAATATGTGCTCTTCAAAAGTCGGTTTGTAGTCATGTGCGTGTGCCCTAAAGATCATAGGGATTTAATTTATAAGCATATCAACTAAACTGTGGTCATCGTGGAAATGGAGAGGCAGTAATTAACTGTCTTACAAGCAATATATTATTATTTTGCCTAATCTGCATCAACGATTTGCATGAGATATCCCAAGCCATCCTGCAATTGCCTTTATTACCATTTAGTTGTTATCCTATGTATCGACTGAAATTAAGAATTCGCTTTTTTACTGTGAATCCACTGATAGCGATGTCTTCGAAATTTGGGAACGCTGTTGAGACCGTTTACTACAACTACCTTTCTTATGCTGAAGAGCATGGTCGACACAAGGAAGGACAGTTATCTTTACTCTTTACAAATGGTAGGGTAAGGAGGGAATGGCAATAGGAGCACTACCGTGGGATCTGCGATGAAGCAGGTATCATCAGACATCGGTTGTTCGAATGATTGACACCTCTCACTGTGGTAATACCGTCAGTTGTAGGTAGATTCTCACATGCCGATCACTTGGAGAGCGTTAAATTCAAATGTAAAATGTTGCTGCACGTGGTGGCATGATTGAGCAGCTTCCCCACGGCGTACAATTCACAGGCGTCTTTTAGATTAATAAAAAGTTGAAAAAAAGTCCGCTCAAATTATTTTTTTTCACAGAGCATGGACTTAGCCATAATTTGATTCATTTTGTGAATTAAATTAAAGCAATGTGATAACATTTTGCATGTCTAAGGATAAATCCAATTTCGAAAAAAGACATCACGGACATAATCTGAGCTTTTTACAAAATACATCAAAAGAGCCAAATTTCACCCTTAAAATTAACCTCCTGTTGTTGCACAGATGTTTGTCTTGAATAAAATATAAAACTGGTCTGATTTATTCTTAACTATCCCATTTGCTGCAACTGTGTTAATATTACGTACACATTAAATCATTAGTTCTTGTAATGTCTGTCAAGCACTTTTACGTACCGCATCATCTGATAGGATGTTTGTAAGTGCAGGGCACTCTTTCCCCACGCCTTTTAGTTACATTTAAATTGTCTTCCCAATTGCACTGAATGATGAGGCGCAGTAGTGAGGGCATTAGTTCCAACCCTGCTTTCGTTCCCATTAGCGAGATCAACCCAACACACGAAACTCAGTAAACGTTATACCGATGAAAAGATAGCCATTGGGTCCGTGAATTACCTAGTTAACAACGATCTCTTAAGCCTCGTAATCGCTTCCAAAAAGACCAGTATGATATCCTACAAATTTGTTACCATTTGCGAACAAACAGATACAATCAACAAATTGCCAGCTGACATCCTATCGCTAGTGGCAATAAATGGTGCCCTTTGAATTTGAAAGAGTGTCACACAAAATTTACCAATCCAAGGTAGTATTTCTGCAAGTAAGCCATTCTAGTTACTTTATGGGGTTCGATGACAGCCTGCCCATTGTAATGAAGTTAACCATGTGAGCAGTTGAGCAATAAACTTTGTTTAGCCGAGTGCTTTGTACTTCTAATGACGTCTAGTCAAGGCTTTCAGCCCAGTAAAAGTCAACTCCTTCTAGCAATAATCGCGCCTTTTACAAAAAGTGGTTCATAATTAAAAAATGCTTTCTGTGTTGTATTAATATTCTTCTTGTGATACTAACCTTAATTGGTGCAAAACAACTTTACACCCTCCCTCATGTAGACTCTGTGATCTTACAAACATAGGTCTCAACATTTTGACGGATCAAATGGAGCAAAGGTTCTTCTACTTCAATAGAATAAACTTGTTTCCCCTACGGCTTGCCTATGAATACTCGAATGTCGCATGATTTGCAGATGAGAATCAGGCCTGTAAATATGGTAAAATAAGCCCTTTTACCTCTTTTGGAGTATTTTTTTATTTTGCTTAACCAAAAGTAATTAATCACCCTTACTTTGGCATACAGAAAGCACATATTAGCCCAAGGCGGAATTCGTTTTGGATTTATGTATGGGTATCAATTCACAAAAACGGCACTCCTGAGTGCTTTTATTAGGGGGATTCCTAAAATATTTATCTAAATTTCACCAATCTGTTTTAATTGATGATACTGTCGCAGCCTCTCGAGACTTCCCTGAAGATGAAAGGAGACAATACTAGGACAGGCTAATGCCGACGTACAGCAGAGCGGAAGTGCAAGTGTGGAGCCTTAAGTGCTTGCAAAACCAAAATTACAATCTTTGAGCATTCTTCGCACACACTTACAATGAAGACTATGTGCGGTTACAAGATTTGTTTTAACCAAAAACGACGGCAATGTCTATACCATCGCAGAGATTAGAAATTTTCCCCTCCAAAAATTAATCAGAATGTGGTTTGGCATGACAGAGGACTTGATATGCCACCACTTGGATGACGGTGTCCTCATCTTCAAAGGTAAGGTGGTGATTAGTACTAGACCTCCCAATAACGTTGGATTTTTCAATCTCTAATCGAAAATTTCCTTCACACTGGTACAAGACGTTTTCTCGAAATCTTGTGTAAAAATCTAAGAAAATAAGTACTTAATGATAGTGAAACATCCACACGGTTAAAGTAGGATTTTTCAGACAAAATCATCTTTGATAATTTATGATGTCCTGAAAATTTTTATAAGTAAAAAAAAGTAAGGAAACAACGCGACGATCTAGTTTCACATTTCACCGGCTTTACCATAAAATAATAATCATAACTTCAGTATCTAGAGGAAACCCTTCATACCAGTTTTCTTATGATAGTTTCTAATGTCACTCTGAAATGAAAGGAGTCGAAACTTTCCATTTAGTCGACAGTATTGCGTGTGAAGCATTGCGTTTACAAAGAAGAAATCGGATCTTATACTCTCCTCATACGCATAGCTTTTCACTTGGAAATTGACCCTGCACTATTTAAAATTGCTCAAACCAGGTCTTCATTGCTGGCAACTACATTGCGCATTTTTATGCAGGATAGGGAATAAAAGACATTAAAACTCGCACTCTTGCCCTTACTGACTCTTACTTAAATTCAACCTACAAGGTCTTTGTGGAAAGAATTGAAATAGGGAAGAAATTCCTACATCGTTACACTTTATGGTCGTCATACTTCGATTGACAGAGGCAGTTGACAGCTATGTGACCCCTTCCCAGAGTACTTCCATCAGGAACTGCACAATTAATGTAGTTTTTAGCCTTAAATTTGATGCCTTTTTAGGTTCTCATTTTTATTCGGTTTTATGCTGCTTTACCAAAAAAGACATGAGGTTATGTTAGCAAAAAAGTATCAGAGCTAACGTTTTTGGATAGTTATAAGCGGAGAAGTGTTATTCTATGAGCGATTATTATGAGAAACAGAGAAAAAATCTTAACGAAATCGCCTATGCTACTGAACTTCTGAGAAGAAAGAAATCCGGCTCTTAATTTTATGCCAACGGAACTCCACTCTGAAAATAACCAGCGTGTCACAATTTTGCCAGTGTACTTTGGAAGAAAACAGCAGATGTTAACTCAACTCTCGATCTGTCAGTTTCTAGCTATCTTGGACATATTTATGTGGCCATGAATTTGATTATTTCTATAACCACAAAGTACGATACAAGTTTCAATGGACTTATTTCAAATTTTAACGAAAATGAGTGCCTGTATTTCAGCTACTGATAGAGGTATTCCAACAATATAAGCATCAGAGGATTATACTGGGTGACTGGGAGCACATAAGCTGGTTATATATCAATGGAGCTTAATTAGTTCAGCTTTATCCTCCCATTCTCCACTTTATCGCAACAATTTATTTTAAACGATTTTTGAACTAATCCTCAAAGTAACCACCATTCCCCAACACTAACGTAGAAACAGAATACTCCATTTTGCTGTCCATTTGTAGGGCCTCGAGTCATACCTATAAGGTATCTGAGGCTATTAGCATGGTCCTGATGCCAGGATTCACAACACAAGTACTCCCCTACCAAAACGACGTGTCAAACAAACAATCAAAGCCTTACACAGCTCCTCTCCTCTCTTCTCCTCTCCTCTCGCGAACTTCGTCCACGACGTCCCACCTGGTCAGCCTTCAGTGCCACTCATCTCAACGCAATCGGTGAGGTAAGAGAACTCCACAACTGAGATGCTGCTTGATCACAACGGCACTGATTCACCTCAGCACTTCCACCAGATCTGGAGTTTTGTCCTGCTCGGGAACTCGAACGTCGGTAGCTAGAACACTGGTCTCAAGGCAGAGTCATTTGATTTAGGGATGGGACTCGAAATGGTTTTGCGAGGATAGAGTTTCACGTCCATTCCTCCTTGTCGCTTCGTTCTCACTTCAGTGCTGTCCAGTCACACCTGTCTGGAGTCAATGCAGCCAGTGGAGAGATGAAGGCGAGATTGCTTGCCCATGTGGTGGATATCTGCATACAGGTACGGTGGAGGGCTCAGTAGCGAGCTTCTGCAGATACTTAGTGGCTAGAATCGCCTCAGCTGTTAATGATATTCCTGCAGGACAGGGTGCAGAGTGGTTGTTGAAAGAGGACATCATTTTCAACCCTTCTGTAATGGTTCATCATGGGTTATCGCATTTGCAGTTTATGCTCATTCGGTAACCGAATTCAGGGCAGATGTCCTTTCGCCTTAGTTTTACTTGTCGTTGGCACAAATGTAGCTCTCTAAGCCTATCGTATAGAGTACCTGAGGCCTCAGACATAACCTATAGGCTACGCTGTTTGGTGGAAGCACAAAGGTGGCTCCCTAAGAGCCTAGATGACCAAAACGAAGCGTTAGACAAACAGCCAAAGCATTGAACAACATTGCCACATAGAACTCCTTGCTCGACTTCTTTTTGCTGCCACCAGTGTAGCGCGCGAAGTCTTCCATTAAGATGCAAGAAGGCACGTCATTGGGGTAGAATATGCATTGCTGATGTGCAAAAAAGCTTAGACTACTGGCATTTCCCAAAGGCCAGCGCTACCAGTGACGGAGTCCCCAAGCAGCTCGCCACCAAAACCGAGGGTTAAACTAGCCGCTAATTTATTACAGTGTTAAGGAGTTTCGTAGCCTTTTCCCATTAGAAAGTGTTAGTATATTATAGTTTTTATCTTGAAGGAAGGAAGCCTTAATAACTAATTGCCAGAACTTCAATATTAATTTTAAGTCACTGAAAACGAATGAAGAAATTATCCATTAACATATTGTTTTCGAAAGTGCCACAACATTATAGAAAGGGTCCAAAAAAGGTTTGTATTATTAAACTTTGTTGGTAAACGCTGCACCTTACTTTTACTAAAAACCCACTGCAGCACTTATGGCTTGCATCACTCGGGTCCAGGACCACAAAGGTACGAAAAGATTGGCACTGATGGCTGAGGAAATTTATGATATCAAAGCAGCAAGGTGGTTGATTCGTTCTCACAGTATCTTCTAAAGGGCATTCGAATCTTCAAAAATAGTGGTAAGAAATATTTGGGTGCAACTTCTGTTAAATTAGTTTGGGTTGGTAAGCATTATTTTATTGCTTCCTCTGTGATAACCACCGACACAAGTTTACAATAAACAAACACGAATGTCAAGAGATTTACAATCAAAGTGCAAACATCCCATCTTCGAGCCAAATGGCAATGAAAAATAGTGGGTCGGTTTTTTGATAGTTGTGAAAGGTTTATGGAGAACCAAATTTAATTTAACTTAGGCGACTCAGTGAGCCGATTTAGAAATGAAACGGGTCGGTTTTGCCCATACCTGACGGTTAAACATTACTCGTTTCCTTAATCTCATGGAAGTAGCTGCAGACGACGTAATGTTTATTGCAGGGAGATGGGGATATAAGCTGACAGCCTAATTTTATGTGGAAAGGAGCGAGAGCGTTTCTCTAATTCCTCACTAATGCGCTCATATCTCGTGTGGGTAATGAATTCAGATAGACCAGCCTACTCACATTTGCCAATTTTGATGCAAGATGGTACATTCGGTCAAAGAAACACTCAAAATGCAATGTAGTTAGAATAAATAGGTTAAATGTTTCTGCAACGCACTGCAGCTCGTGGTTATTTATAATTAGGTAGCCCCATTTGATATCATTTTCTGCTACTTATTTTATGATCTTCAGGCAGTAAAATGCTAGCTATTTGTTGCATGTTCAGGGGCAATGATGTTCAATGAGCGAGGCCGCGACATCTAGGCAAAGGTGATTCAAAAGTCTTTCGCTTCATTACTATTTGTCATTTTTAAACTCTGAACTCTGCAGGGCAAATTAGGACTTTCTTAAAAGCCGACAAAATATAATATGGGTTTGTGATATTAAGTACCAGGACTCCTTTCATTGTAACCACCTGAAAGATGTAATTTGGAAAGTAGTTTATTGCAAATCGAGAAATTTACTCAATTCAACCCATCCTAACTCGATATTCAGCTTAACCGTTTGTTGGACTACAGGGATAATTCTGTCTCTGAAAGTTGTTATTGTAGTTTTTGCGACCAATTTATTGCAAATCTAGGTCAAGTGGTATGAAAATATGCTCCACCTCGAGAATTAGTAAATTTAATGATCGACAAACAAACCATGGCTCTAATTCGCTTCTTAATGTGTAAGAGAGGGATGTTTGCTCACTTTATAGCTAAAACAGTGACATCATTTGATGGCGTTTTGCTATTTATGCGATGCCCTTAATCTCAAGCGTGTTCAGACCGTTTGACAGTTCACTTTAAAAAATGCGAAAGTTGGATGGTCAGTGCGCTTAAGGGGTTCCAAAAAATATTCTTTAAAATGCTTTCAACCATCACTTACTTGAATACTACACAGAGCTGAGTAATGGTGACAGCAGACACGTCTACCTCCCAATACATACATATGGACCGGAGGTCGGGATAGTATTTGGGATTGGGAGCTGCGCAGATAAGTAGGGTTGAAAAGACAACTGCAAAGATTCATCAGTAGTGCCATTTCGTACTGTTCTGAGACATTTTGATTTTTCATTTCTCACACACCGCATTAATAAGCCGTAAATTTTCAACAATTTTTCTAATCCTGTCGACCTCACTCAACTTAATTTTACTCCTTTTCACTGAGTTGTAATACGTGGGTCGTTTTTTAGCTCTTGGGTTTGGTAAAGGGGCTACTCAGATTCTTTGCCTCCTGGTAGCGCCAGTAGCCTCAAGCCCTTGTATGTGTTCACAACACATATTCTTCCGGAGAATTATGTCTCCTTTTGTCTACAGGAAGTCTCGAGGCTTTACAAGGCAATATGAGTGGAGTCAGAAAACACGGCAATTCAGTTACCAATTTACTGGAGCACCTTTTAAAATAAGAAAAAATAACGCAATCTTTGGCCAAATATGAAAGCTTGCCGTAAGCGTTCGAGTCATTTTAAATAAGAACGATTACTATGTTTCCCTGGAAAATTAGCCATCTCTTGATAACTGCCAATTAAAATAGACTGACAACGGTTTCGACAACTGCAACTGACAATTGGAAATAGACAACCCTTCAGTATGCGAACAAATTGAGCACTTTTGCTGATTAGGCACAGTGGACGCATTCCTATGCTTATGTGAACGCAATGTCAAATTCAATTTGGTTGAATTAAAAACACCATTTCACATTGCACTGTGAAAGCACTGATGTGGAAGGCAATGGGCACAAGAGTCCCAATTTTCCTGACTCTTTAACTTAGCATAACACAGTAAAATAAATAAACTGAATCTCAAATATTGCCTTGCGATGAGTGGAAGGCATGTCGGTATGTCGCGTGTCGCCTACCATGGAGGAGGGCAGTTATGTTCAGAACTTCCATGCGTAGGGACAAAAGATGATAGCATTTACAAAATTGCTAAAATCCGATGTAAGCAAAGGTAGTAAAATGAGGGGAGAGTATCGTCGGCGGAGGATACGGAGCGTCTCTACCATTTGGCAATTTTGCTTCAAAAATGTGTATGCAAGTCGGATGAAAAAGTCGTTCAGCGAAACATGAGCTTTGCTGCGTAACTTCTTAAAAATTTGATGTTTACACTTTAACTCTACTAAGTTTCCACAAAAGCATTTACATTAACGATTTTGCTTCCATTCTGTGAATTTCAACTTCACAATTAACTGTTCTGCGATTAAAAATGTCTTGGTACATGGATCATTGCGCATTGCTATTTTTCTTTGTTAAAGTACTTCGAATCAAAAGATGAATGTCGTTGCAATTCGATCGAAAACAAACAAAGATTTTGTCAAAATGGATGATCTTTTTCAATGATAAGAACTCTTCTAGAAATAATTAAAACTGCGAAGTGTGTATTACGAAGTTACGATTCCTTGAGTGCTCAAATATGTAAACTGTTAATGTGAAGCGCTGCAAATGAGCAGCTGTAGCACAAAAGTCGCCCCAGATAGCAATTTACGAGAGATAATTAGACAGCAGCCCAACACAGCCTAAGAGTAATTTGTGCCTTGTTAACGAATTTCACTACACAAATTTGTTATGCCACTATGCTCAAGGTTCCCTTCAGTGTTACTACTTTTATTGTCCGCATTCCGGGGTGTAGTTTTTACCGTTACCAAATATAGTTACCAACAAGGCACAAAGAAGCAAATTAAAATTGTCTGGAGCATTGACGTGGCAAGGAGAGGGTTGAGCATGTGCCATCAATCCACCTGGTAGCTCGAATTCGTCTGTAATTTAGCATAAATCAGACCGTTGAAGCAGAATATAAATGTGCATACATGTGTGCATTAGTTACTGAGGAAGATAAGAAGCTTGATTGTTCATAGCACCACCGAGATGGAATGAAGTATTTAGTTCATCAAAGGGACGTTTTTTGCAAGTGGAGTATCGGTGGCAAATCCCTAGAAGAGTTGTAAACAGCCTAGATTATAGCACATTTGTAGAAAGCCAGGTATTTTTTTCCTAAAATTGTGCGAAACTTTACCGTGCATGAATAAAATGAAAAGAATTAAATGCTCCAGTGTTTTTTTTGGAATTACCAGCACCCTTTCATCGTGCTGAACAATTTATACCCGTATAAAGAGCATGGTGAGTTTCGGATGCAGGTTTTATTTCCTGCAACCGATTTTTGGGCAAGAAGCTGGTATTCAACTCCTTTTAGCATTGCTAATGTGTTGTTCATTGGTTTTATACAATTACCAAAAATATAAGCATTAAGTTAAATTATAGAGAGTTGATTTAAGGGATTTCAGAAACTGCTCGCCCGGCTTGCAAATTACTATATCTGTTGTTACTATTTCCAGATAACCGAAAGGGAATTCAGAGTGCGGAGTGGTGTGTAGAATGACGGGTTGCGTAAAAAATTCTTATTGATACACAGTAAAGGTACTGCGGGATCAGTGACTCTCTTTCGGTAAGCTATCAGACTTAACTTATGGATCTGTTGCCTAATTCTAATTTATCTTACAAAAATGAAAAGAAATTAATAGCTTGGACGAAAGGTTTTTACGATTTCGTCACTTCGACTAGCTTTCACTGCTGATTGGAGCGTTGTTAACAAGTTTTAAGAGGCGGATCCGTCTTTTTGGCATCATTGGATTGGTAAGGAGGAGTGACAAAAGGCGAAGGACGTTTGTTCAGTCAAGAGGAATTTGTGTTGGATGTTTTAACACCCCAAGATTCACACATACCAGAAATTACTCTCATTTAACGTTCGCTTTACTTGCTTGACACTGTTCTCAAACGGATGCTTTGAAAAGGTAACATCGAAATTGACCATTATGTCCCACCTGAAAAATTGTTTATGACAAACCTTGTCATGACAGTTTGGTTTTTACTTACCAATTGAATGTTCAACCCAAAAGAAGAAATTCTATACCATTTGAAAATTCATTAAGTACTCTCCACATATTTTTTAAAATTTATAAAGGAAGATTCTAGGACTCAGCAAATCATCCTTATGTGGTGTTATTAAACGCTTCTTAATTCGTAATATTTAACAGGAATGCGGCAGCTTCTCTTTCTGATTGCCTGAAGCTCTTGTAAATCCCTTAGAGGTTTTCTGAAAGCCAAAAATATGCGAAAACAACCTAGACTTTACTAAAAGAGCCAAAGTTTATTCTTGCTAAGCTAAAATTGTTTGTCTATCGCACATTTTCACAACAATTGCCTAAAACTCAGATTTGGGCCAAAATGGAGTAAGTTATTCATTTTAAATTCTCTAGACCATTCATCATTCAAAAAGGGAGAAAAGTCAGAATTCCAAAGCTGTCCTTAGCAGAATTGATATCAGAACTCTTTCTGTGAAAGTAAGATAAGTAAACCTATATAAATGGATGGCAAAAGTGAATCTCTGTTATACATACTTATGATGAATGTCTCTGCGGATGGAGTAGCTTCAAGACCTGCGCTTCTAGGTTTTGGGCAATAAAAGAACTCCAGTAAAAGATTTAGCGCTTTTTCAGAACTTTAGTAAACCACTTTGACTTTAAGCAACCCCATAAACGAAGTTCATTGACGTTTTAAGTACCATCTTCATTTGGACGTTGGATGCTTCACTATTGCGGGTGGTCCCAAGTAATTCTCGGAAATCATTTCATTATTAGGTAGTGTAAGCCCTCACAGTCCCCACTTGACCGTGAGACAGAAAAAGAATTTATAGAGAAACATTCATGTGCTCCAGCGGCTCTGTTACTATTTATAGGCCTCAGATGTGCCATGTGAAGTTGGGCAACAAAAGCTAAAGTACTGCAAAAGATCCGTGAGTTTCCTCTTCACGCAAAACATGAAGCGCAATTTTAAGAATCAACTAAAAGGAATTTTTACCAATTCTGCTTGGTTTGGACCCAATTGCTTCTTTCAGTATTCCCTATCTAGACTCAAACACCAACGAAATACTAGAAGGGGAATTGGCACATTTAATCGCCCAAACGACATTATTACTCAATAAAAGATTTGTTATGCAGTCATTTCAAAGGCAGCTGAGCAGAACGCTTAGGTAGTACCTAAGGCAAACCATTTTGGTTTTGAGTTTTGGATACTGCGCTACCTTATGCTTGTTACTTGGTGCTTGGTGCATTTACAAGGAAAGGGAAAGTTGGGCACATCGATAGGCCTGCTAAAATGATGAGGTACTACTTTCTACATAAACCTAGCTTAGCGGCAAACGAAGATTGTGAAACTATGAACCAATATTTATGTCACTTTCAAAGTGTCCTTTCGCCTTTCCAAGTTCCCGCGCTTTTAATTCCAGACCTTTAAGGCAATTTCCCAATTAAATTACAAATTTAATACTTATTCACAGAATGGTAAGCAGCAATGAGTGTGCTGTTGGATAGATGCAAATATTTTAAGGTCGTGTACTACAAACTTCAGTTATGAAGATTCAAAAACCAGCATTAGAAGTGCTGCTTTACCAGGCTGAAGGACAGGCAAACCAAGAATGCACTAGCTTTTATGAAGTTTCCCCTTTCCTCTACGTCTACGTGCATAAAAGGTGAAATATCAACACTTTTAAAGTCTCAATGAATAGCTAACTGTTGAGAAAATTTATGCCGATTTATCCTTCAGCTGCATAGGACGAAAGGAGGAGCAATTATACCACCGCATTTCACCTTACGCTCTCCTCGAAACTTGGTGGTGTAGTATGCACAGGCAGTTAAACACCACAGGATTTTTGTGCTCGATGAGACACAGAGAAGACTATTTTCAATATCTCTGTTTTCACTGCTCTCATAATCAGTCTTCGTGATCCAACGCCTTTATAAACTTTAATACCAAGAGAAAAAGACAGATGATGGGCGGCAGACCGCATTACAGCCTTAAGACAGACGTAATTCAGTGCTCCTCAAACGTTACTGCGGTTGGGTACACTCAAAGGTGGTGCTGCGAACACATCCAACTGCGTTAATACATACCTTGTAACGGAACTATTCTCAAACGCATTGAGAGGAATTTACCTTCATTGCAATATTTTCATGTGGCCCACTAAATGCTTGCCCATTTGACTTAAACCGAACAAGCTAATAAGGGAACTACTAAAAACGAATAAATATCTGAGCCCTAGTTCGTGGTGCAAACAGGTCACAATTAAAGCTTGATTGAAAAGGAGCGAAATTCCAAAAGTTAACTAAGTAGAGTACATATTTTTTCTTAAAAACAAGACGCATCTTAGAGTTGGATTGTAAAACATCGCAACGCCAGTTGAGTCTGGAAATTGTCCCTCCTAGGTGTGTGCCCAGCTGTTCACCGTTCAAATGTGATCACGCAACTTCAATCGTAAGACATTCCGAAATTAAAAATATATTGTTAGCAATTAGGGAACCACATTAGACATTTGGCTACAGTCGAGTATTTTAAAGGATTCAGAGAAATGAACTTTGAAGGTATCTGTAAGCTGGGGTACATTAAACACATGGACGATGTATCATTTTGAACATTTAGAATGATTTGAATTTTTTTTCCTCATCCATGCGCTAAACTGCAAACACACATTTACGTGCTAAAAGGCCGCTGCTACCTCCATTTTAAGAACTTAAAACGCATCTGCATGTTTGAGTTTTGCTTGACCCTGGTTTGAAAGGGAATAACATAGTTTATCAAATCGGGCACAAAATAAGGGGTAGATTCGACTATATTAAACCACTATTTTGCACTCATTACTCACGGAAAATGCAATAACTAGGGATTTATATTTTTATTACAAAGATGATGACGATTATGGAAAGTT
The DNA here is from genome assembly GCA_001870725.1 of Taenia solium. Classification (NCBI taxonomy): domain Eukaryota; kingdom Metazoa; phylum Platyhelminthes; class Cestoda; order Cyclophyllidea; family Taeniidae; genus Taenia; species Taenia solium. Next base: position 220,329 of record MIEF01006664.1, read on the forward strand.
TATTTATTTCTAAAGTTGATTGCGGGAGAAACTCTTTGAAAAATATTGAGTATTTATCTAAGCAATCTGCGGGTAAGATCCCTCAAAAGTCTTGAAGCGGTTGCAGAGAGCATTCGTGGTGTTTACTAATACAAAACCATGAACATCACAATACCAAAAATTCGTCGCATTTTCTGCCACTGAAACCCGCTGTTAACCTAAAAGGGCGAAGTAGCCATATTTAAAAAGATGTTGCTCACCTGTCATCTCGAAGTGACGACAATGAGAAACATTCTAGCAAAATGACAGTGACAGTGAAAAATGTTTAAAACATTGGATTACGTTAAATGCTTTAATTTTTGCTGTAGTTTAAGCCATAATTACTTCAAATACGGCAAAATTCAAGGTTAGGGGAGAGCTAAGGCGACTAGACTATGGCGGAGTTATTTTGAGACTTATCAAGATTGTTGTGATCCAGAATTGTGATCTGATTTCCCAGAGGTTCCAAAATGATTCGGACTATTTTCCGGGCACCCATATGGATAAGAAAAGCCATTATTTAGAAAATGTTTTGCGTGATGCATCCTACAAGTGAGGTAGCAATTGTTTTCTAGTAGAAAACAGTAATGCGAAGATTTTATCATTCACGCATACGAATAATGTCGGACAAGTTTAAACCAAATTTATTTGCATGATATTCTCTCTTTACCCTTAACACAAAGTCAAGAAAGATTAATTCATTTCCATAGAGGCGCACTATGTGTTGTTTGTTCTTACCTCCTGTTAGAACTTCTGATAAATACTTAGAATACCATGTGTCACTTGTGGTGAAAAATTTCCAAAGCTGTTCGAAATTCTCATAAAAATATGCCCAACACTTAAAGTGTATACTTTTACCAAGACTTAGTTGCACTTTGCATGTTTCTTAGGATCTGACAGGCGAGCGTGCGCGAGACACTTTAATCTAACCCTAGTAAATTAATGGACCAAAAGGAAGGCCAGAAGAGCCATCAGCCTTTGAACTCGGGCCACTTCCGTACGAGTTTATCATTAGAAACAATCCACTCTTACATGTCAAAATGCGCATTATTTTCGCATTGATAAAAGTGAGTAAATAGTAAGATCCACGGTTTGGATTTTCACACCATTGTTCCAGCCAATTACTTGCCTACAATTTATGGATTGGGTTGATGCAACTAGTGTAGTGACAACAAGGGTCATCGTTTCACATTATTTGGCAGAAACTGGCAGAATTTTTTACTTTCCTTTTTCCACATACAGCACAGACTTAAAAATCAAGTTAATTTTATAAGGTTCGGAAAATTTGAAGGTTAATTAACAAATTATCCTCTGTTGCTACATAAAATAAACAGTGCAGATCAAAGTGTGCTAATTTTGTTGTCAGCAAAGGAGAGAGACTACTCGCCATGGTAAAAAGTTGACGCTGCTTTTGTGTGGCAATAGGTTTGATTGGATTGCTACAAACCGCGTGTACTGTGGAGGTAATTTTCTCCCAAATGCAAAAATTAAAGCACAACTTGCAAACCGGCAGGCAGGGGACGCATTAATATAAAAAAATTCGGATTTAGCTTCCATTGCAGTTACGAGTACTGAAAGTACCTGAGCACAAAATGACTTTCGGCGAAGCACCAACCAAGCGAGGCGAATGAGCCACCCCGGGTGAATGGTTAACCGAGCCATCCGCGTTGATCTATTGGCGCTGTCTGCACGGAGGTGATAAATTACAGACCAAAAGTGAACAACTTCTCAAAAGAAATAATTGTCCCCAAGGTAATTAAAAACGCTTTAAAACCGATTTTTATTGGGAATTTAAGACGTTTGATGCCCACGCAGATCATACATGATACACTTGTTTACAACGCAGTGAAAATTTCGTATTGCCTTGCATTTTGTCGTGGAATAGAAGCCATGGAAGGATAGTCAGAAGCAATTTCAGATGTATCATGCGGTTCTTAAACTGCAAGTAAGTAAAAAGTAGCAAAGTCTGGGTTGTTCTCCAGCCAGGGGTGTTAAAGATTCTAGAGCCGAGAAGTAGTGTGCGGAACCTAAATGGTTGAAAGTGATAAATTGTGTAGGCATACAGCCATAATCCAATGAAGTGAGATGTGGTGGTCAGTTAATTTGTATTTTTCCATGTTGGCCATCATTTTGGGTTCGAAACATTGAAAATATGCAGATATTTCTCATGCAAGAGTCCGCGTTTTAACTGTTGAGCGGCATTAGAAATAGAACATGGAATACAGATTTTACCGCTGTGATTCCAACATGGTCTAGTAGGAGTCACATTTTCAAAATTCTTAAAATGCCGACAGTACATGTCAATATTTAGTTGCTAGCTCAGGATATTCTTTAGAAAAGTGTTTATTGTAATTAATGGAGGTTTCTAAATCACTTTGTCAGCACTAAAGCAAAGTGCCAAGAGATATGCCGACTGGAGATAAAATAAAATTCCTAGTGAAAGAATGTAATTATATCTAAGGTAATAAACATCAAAAGGAGTGGCGATGCGCAAGTCTCCAGAGATTGGATCAATTATAAAAGATACCCAGGGCTAAATTAATACCATCCAGACCTAGGAGGCATTATGTATTTAATGGCATACCTACTGCGATTTTGTGATGTTCATCCTATTTAGCAAGCCAGTAAATTCAGATGTGCCATGTCCGTCAAACAGGTTTTAGTTTGCGTGATGACACGCGTTTTTCATCACATTGGAATTCAACGGTGATGAATCTTTCAGAGCACTTTTTTAAATTTATTGTGCCATGCATGGGTTAAAGGTGGGCTCAAAAAAAATTGGATTTTTGTTCGAATATTTTGCTTTGTAACATGGGAGCGATAGATCTGGTCAAAGAAAGGCACGAGGCAGGCCTTTTGTTACCGTGTAAGCCTATTGTGCAGGCATGTTATGTTTCGATTTCTAGTTATCAAAAGCCATCATGACATAAAAGTTGGGTAGGAACCATCGTCGCTGCATGGTTATTTATGCGCCATGTGGAATGCACTGATCGTGCCCCACCTAGCACAACCGCAGGGTTGTCAGTGCGGGGAGGTGAGTCACCGCGGAGGAGCAGGAAGGACTCCCGTCAAGGAGGCACTTTCGATTCAATCCCTCGACAAGACGGGGAGATGTTTTATTACTACAAATTTATTTTTTTCCGCCCAGCACGCCTGGCTATATCTCTTCGCCTGGCTTGTGAGTGTGGCGATAGGAACCGGGTCAAAATATTCAGTCCATACGTCAATCTTTGCGTGAAATATGGTAAATGATGTTCCATCAGCCTAAACCAGAGACGGCTGTCACCGGAATAAAGGATGTAAGAAGAAAGAACACTTAGTAAATGCAGAAAGATAGATCAGTCATGGAGAAATGAGAGTAATTAAGGGTACTGGTTTGCAATGCATTGTTATCTATTCACGTTGCCGAGAAATTAATTTTTTTTTCAATCTTTGAAACCAAAAAGGTATTGTAGGTAACATTTTTGTGTTAAACTCACTTCGACTTGTAAAATTAGACTTTGAGATTCTCTGAGGACCATAATTTCCGACCGAGAACCGCAACTGACTGGTGCGTATAATTTTCAGTGGTAGGTACTGATTGGCTGATAAACTTGGGTCAGCAAGATTTAAAGACACATTCCTTGCATTTTTACGGAGACTAGTTAACATGCACACCACAAGTTCAAATGATTTCATCTAATGCCAAATGATTTTGCAACTTAAGCAATCTTGTTCAGAGATTAGTGGTGCACTTTGTGGGGCGACAAGCCTTATTGAGAGGGCACGATGGTTCGGTGCACGCAAGCATCCACTTGCCAAAGGTAATAATCATGTTGGGAGAAGAAAGGTAAGATTTCATTCCGTTATAGTCGACCTGGGTGTTCTCTCTAGCTCAATTAACTTTCCTGAATGGTCATACTCCTTGAGCACATGTTTGGACGGTGAAACTTGAGGTTGTCAGTTGCTTTGGAAGGAAACTATTATGCATTTGTCTAATTACTTAACAGGAAACCATAACATGTGCCATGACTGAAACACAAGGTAAAGTGCATGCTTTTTAATAAATGATTCGGAGGAGCATGAGACAAGTAATAATTTGCTAAACACTTAGAGCATAATGGCTAATCAGTACCTTCAACAAGTAGAATTTAATGTCATTAAATGGTTTGGTAATTCTATCATGTTTTTTGACACACTTTGCCCGCTATTCAGTGCACAAAAGTGTTTACTTCCAATCTACTTGAGTTGAAATTCTAAACTGATTATTTCACAAGTGAAAAGTTAGATGACCTATGGGGCTCTGGGCAAAATAGTTTGCTCTCTACAAAGCAATGAGCTAAAAATGCAACAAAACTTTAGCTTGGCTGTAATCATCTAGGTCTCGCATAGATTTGCCAGAATCAGTTTGCACTGCTTATTGAAATCAAGGAGTCAATGGCATATTAACCCAAATGTTTCTAAAGGCTCATTTTTCAGCACACCGTAACTATATTGCCCTTTATTTAATAGAAATGCTAAAAAATATTACAGCAGGTATCAGAGCTTCCCTTGTAAAAGGAACTTGTAGACATCAAAGTTGTCGGTGCGACATCTAAGTAGGAGGTGGAGAAGGAAGTTCGTTAATTTGGGTCGAAGAAAGTTTTTTCCTAATAGACACACTCTTCTAGGGAAAGGCCAAAGATGGAGTGGTTGGTTGGTTGATTGACCGAGTGGAAGAGGATTTTGTGCGCCGTGCGGAGCGGCGGCGCTCTTTTATCGAATCGCCACTCCTGTTTGTCCGCATGCCGGAGCACAGCAGGCCTGCGTGCTTGTGTCTTAAGTTTTCTTCCTTATATAAATAACACCCGCGACGGTGACTTTTTTGTATGCAAACGCAACTTTTTTCATTTATCTAACCATGTTAAAGTGTTCTAAGTAAATTTTCTAATGTTTTGCTCAGTTTGCTTAAGAGTAGCTCACATCCGTTTTCCTTCTTATGTGAAGTACAGTTCTGCACTGTTGTAAGTGATTAAGACGATGTATTTCTTACGATTTCTATCTTATTTGGCAAAAATTATCAACTGCAGTCGAAATCACATTTCTCAGAAAGTTGTTTCAACTTCGATGCCAAGTTTTCTGCATAAATCCTCAAAAATGATAATTGCTATTTACAATAGACGAAAACAAATTCAGTTTTAAATAGTACTCCACCAAAAGATTGGGAGCTGGAACAGTTCTTAATGACCACGTAGGCATTTGATGCAGTAAAATTTACAGAGGGTGTGAAGTGGTATTTTAAACTCATTAGCGCGTCCGCGCCGCTCACTCTCGCCGTACAATCATTCACCACCAGGGGCCAAAGCGCGGCTACTTGCAACTCTGAATTAGTAACCTTTGAATGAAAGACAAGCAACCGCAGGAGGGCATGTCCAAGTACCGCATAAAATAAATACATAATGACTTCCAGCCCATTTTAAGATTATCAATAACTTTTGAATTTTATTTTTGGGAGAATTGTAATCAAACGATTTGCACAAATTACATTTCCACCAATCAATTCTAGTGACATCGATCTTACTTAGCACTCAGCGGTTATAAGTTAGTTCTCGTGTGCTCCACGCAAAAAATTACAACTCTACCTTACGGCTACTAAAGATAGGTCCATGGACAAGCAACTGTAGCGTGAATTGAATCTCTAATTGTTTTGGCTTGTAAAAGCAAATTTGTGAAGTAAGTGGACACTTATCTCACCAAATGTTTGCCTTCGTTGTAACCACCCTCTCGGGACGTTAAAGATTAGAATTATCTTTTCTAGAATCAGAAGTCTGTCACTGCTCCCATTCTATTAAACGCTAGCTAGACAAACGCACATTAAGGCATCACTCTTTATCAATGGATAAAAACGTCAATTTTATAATATAGCAACCTATATGATGCCTTTTTAACAAAAGATCACTTTACCTAATTCCTTTACTCGCCAAAAGTGGTTTGGCCACGATTTTGGATGCGCAACTTGCAAGTGAATAGAAAAATATACAGTGTATGAAAATGATACCCGATTGTTGAGTACTTCGAAACATAAGAATTAGTTTATTGTAAAAATAATCAAGGTATACACTTTTAGACTATCCAGGTTTTATGAAATTCTCCCATTCTTCACAGTACAAACTTTGGTTGAATGCCCTAGAAAAGAATTCCTATCTGTAATCCTTCAGTTGTTTGTTTACCCCTCTCTCATAATTTTGCCGACACTGAATACTCCGCCTTTGCGTTCTGCCGAGTGGATGGCCTCCGGGCCAGACCAGTAGCACCTGCAGCCCTCTTGTATGACGATAATGAACTTCCTGCCTTAGAATTATGCTTCTTTTTCTCCTTCGGGAAAATTTTTAGGACTCTACATATCAGTCTTGGGATTTGATTCCGGATTTCAAAATCTGCAGTTATGAAGATGCATATTTGATGGTACGAAAAGGAAAATGCCCTGCATCATGGAATTTCCATCCCACTACTACCTTAGAAATGATTGGCAGCAAATCATAGTGGAGAGGTGCTTTAATATTGCCCTTCCGAAAATGGGAATGCTAATTCCAAAAATGGTCTCCTAAGGCGTTCTGTTGTTCTTCAAAAATCTTTCATGTGAATCACTGATTTTTGAAGTAGCACTGGGAATAGTGATGACGCGAACTCCATTAATGAGGTCGCGTATTCAAGTAAAAATAATTCATTAGAAGCAATAAAAGCAAGCTTCAAATCATCTTGAGTGCAAAGGCTTTTTAAGGTGGCAAATATCGCTGCATTTTCGTTATCTCTTATTTAACACATGATCGTGGTATCAATCTTCTGGTATCAAAAAAAGTGCATTTGCCGTAGTTAAAATATGCACAGATTTCCTTTTGATGAGTTTGGAAATGGAGTTCAGGTAGTGCAACGACAGTCGCTGACCTCATTAGTGTGAGGGTTTATTGGAATTTGCCATCCTCTCAGGTGGTGTAATCCCTCCTTCAGGTCAACTTTAAGCCCCGTTTTTTTGGTAGTGCTGGTAAAGCATCGCAATTTCAGTTGAATATCTTACACCTACTTAATACCTTATTGTGATCAAATCGGTTAAGGAGAAATCAAATATAACTTTACTTGAAGGCCATATTTTGTTCCCAACACTTTTTCAGCACTCATTTCACTGATTAGAGCAAGCGCTCTCGGAGAAGTTGATTTTAGAAATGATCTTCCGTTAAAGAAATAAAACTTAAAATTTAAGTCAAGCATTATGACCAATCCTCCACAAACATAGTTCCAGCCTCCACTTACCTTCCAATCCATTCACATCGCAAATTGGCAAATGTTGTCAAACATCAACCACTTGTCATACACCTACAAAAATACTTAACTATTATTATCTAAAGTGATAAAGGGCGTAAATTTGACCTGAACAAACATGACGCCTTTTGGAGACTTCGCATTCAATGAATTGAAAGGGAAACAAAACATAAAATCAAAAGCTCAAACTTTAAAGGTTTTCTTGCAGTAAATAATGAAGAATGGAAATGTTTTCGCAAAATCCAGTAGCAGAGATCCTTGGTGGTAATGATAAGGGCAGAGGCGTTGCCGTGCCCCGTGCAGCAAATCGCATATGCAAGATGAATCATCAAGGCCAGTGGGCAAGGCTGGACGTTTCGACAATGCGCCACCTGATAGCCACCCGACCATTTCTGTGGCCAATGCTCCGCTGTAACTCGCAACAACATCGCGCCCTTTTCCTCAGTCTCCAGCAGTAAATTGATGAGACGTTGCCTTAAAATACCAAGAGAGAAGGCAAGTGTTTTGACAATGTCACCAAAAAAAGAATGTAATTCCAGTATTTATGAGATAAAATTTGAAGAGAAGAGTAAACTAAGAACTAAGAATCGTTGCTTTGGTATTTGAAAAGTATGTCTCATCCTCAGGACGTAACCGATTCCTATCATATCTTTCATCGAAATATTTATGAAAGTGACATTCAGTATGCTGAGTTACATTTCATTTTGCAGAGAACACTTATCTATTTGGTGAACCGGTGAATAAAACATCTAGCTGAGCTACATTTTTCAGTTCTTTCTGCACATAATAAACAATCCCTCATTCTGGAAACAATAAAAGTGAAGAATTACGACTTTTGTGTAAACAGGAACTCATGTGTAGTAATATGTGGCTTTTCATTATTACCACCCCTAGGGAAGAACATTAAACTAAGCATCGAATTACCTTGATGAGAGAGCGTCTTGAGAATCCCTCTGAGCAGATGAGCATTCCAATGCGTCTAAAACTTTAAAGATATGCATAAACCACTTCGAAAATATCACAAAATGCTTGCTGATCGTGTATCCTCCGGAGCAACTTCACGAAACCAGCCATTACCATGAATTTGTGCAAAAATTGTGTTGGGTATCAAGCAAATTCTAGGCTTTTAGAAACGCTATGGACCAACAAGGCGTTAAAAGGTTGCGTGGAGTTATTCCATCAAAGGTAGGGATAATATGGAAACAAAGGTGTTGCTACTCCAAACGCCGCTACTTCGAATTTGACTGGCATTACGGTACAATAAAATCTAGTTTTTAGCGAGATCTAGAGAAACTTTTGTTTGAATTCAAAATCTGCCTTGTCATTCCTTATGGATTAATTGGTAACGCAACCTCTCGGTAATTTGAATGGGCATGAAAGAAAATGGATCTAAAAATAATTTTCTAGAGGAAAGTAGTCTTGGCTTTACAAACCGGTAGAATTGATCATAATTGTTTTAGCTAAGTTTTCTTTCATAAGCTTAATCTGAACCGCATTCGGCAAAATTTACACCGGAGCATTTGTTTGCCAGACTCGAAAGATCCCAACAGGCACAGTCTGACTTTATCTTTAGTTAAAAAATTTATTTAAGAAGATAAAGTCCCGCTAATTTAAAGCTTGATTAACACAAAATCTTTGTTGCAATGGCATTTGATTTAATACAGAGCATTCGATGTGCATTTGCGGGAAATTTAACAAACCTCAATCAATTCGCACCAAAAACTCACAAAAAAGGTAACTTTTGCTGAACAAAGTGCATGTTACGTCTAATTAATTCCGCAGCAATCTGTGGTCTAGGGGTATTTGCATAAAGTGGTGTTGGGCAAATCAGCGTAAAATGTTCATTGCAGAGAATTCTCTTACTACTTTAAATGAAAGGGGAACACAATCCTGAGACAAGGTCTGCAAACGCAGAGGGGAGGGGGTAGGGACGCCCCAGTGCCCATTGGTATGGTGACGCGCCACGATGATTGGTCAAAGTCTAAGCTCGAACCCGTTGGCTGGATGTCTAGCAAGACACGTTGCCTTGGCCAATCGTGGAAGGGCAAAAAGCAGGCGTTGAAAAGACCACTTAGGGCGCACTTCCAACGACCGATGTCTTCACTGGTTAAATATACTCGATTCTCGCTATTTCAACTTGCCATCAGTTTGATTAATTCGATTACATCAACTCGCGATCGTCTCGAATCGCCGAAACCCAATACAACCTTCGCCAGTAATGAGTGAACCGACGAATAATTTAAGACCTTTTCACCAGCATAGCTTATCGTCAGAAGTCATCTCCACGAACAATGGGGAAAACCCTCATGGATGGTAAATCCAAACACGAACGCCCCTCCCAATCAGAGAGCTTTGATAGTTTTCGCGGATTCAAGATGATAAACACCAACACCGGTACTACTAGCCCAAACAACGACAGCGGCACAGGCCAGAGAAATGGCGAACCGAGAAACCACCGTGATCAAACAGATGCATTTCAGATGCGGCAGACAACGGCAAGACTTTTACGTCAGTCTCCAGATCCCGGAAGTATTGGTGAAGAGGAAGAGGAGGATACAAGCCTTCAGAGCGAATCCCGGCTTGTTCAGGCCAATCAGCGTTTCGTGCCCTCTGCTCCACCCCGAACACATATCCCCGGCACTCCTGAGTCAGCTCACTCCAAATCAAAGTCGCGCCGCAATCAGCCCTACGAATCTCCAGGAAAAAAGCCCACTCCATCTCGGAGATATGGAAAACAACAGCCCTCCCCACCGCAAAAGGATTACCCTTCTCGTGAACCCAGATCTCCGCCCCAGCCCCTCTCATCATCCAGTAAAATGCCAACATTTGAAAATGATGCTGAGGGTTTCATGGGTGAATTAGAGGTTTCGCATGACCAAAACGAAAAGACGGACTGGTTCACCTCCCTCCTCACCGTGCTCTCAATGATTATGGTGGTCATGACTTTTCCCTTCTCCATGATTTTTTGCCTCAAGATCGTCGCTGAGTACGAGAGAGCGGTGGTTCTGAGGATGGGTCGCTTACTGCCTGGTGGTCAGGGCACACGAGGTCCTGGCCTCTTTTTTGTCCTCCCTTGTATCGACAGCGTGCGAACAGTGGAGCTGCGTACAGTAACTTTCTCCATTCCACCTCAGGAGGTGCTTACTCGCGATTCTGTGACGGTGGCTGTTGACGCAGTCGTCTATTACAGAATCTGCAACCCTGCTGTGTCCATCCTCAACGTCGAGGACGCGGCGAGATCCACGCGTCTGCTAGCGCAGACCACGCTGAGGAATGTGCTTGGAACGAAGGACCTTGCTCAAATACTCATGGATAGAGAGGAAATGTCGGTGACTATGCAAGCAACCATCGATGCTGCTACTGAGGCTTGGGGGGTAAAGGTAATGACTTGATGCGATGCGCTTCCTTGGAGCTCAGCGCATGTAAAGAATTACTGAGAAGCACACTTTATAAAATAACTCTTCTATTTGACTAGCTTTAATTAACAGTTGTCGGCCTGCTATTCCATATGAATTAATGTTATCCAGTTTGCTGGTTTTTAGTTTTCTATGTTATCACCCGAGTAACATTGCCGAAGTGCTGAATTACTCATTCTTTCGAAGCTTGACTTTAGGATGAGCATTTGGATTTCCCTTAAAATGATTCGTGCAAGGCACCCAAATTGTAGAAAATTTACCAAAAACTTGGTAAGCGAAAGGGTTGATTTTGAAGCCAATTTAACCAAATTCTGTCCTCCCGATCATATGTGCTCATCAGTTCATTTTCATCGCATTGTCGGATGCTCAACGGAGAGGAAACATCTCGATCCGTTTTACGTTGATTCTGTTCTTTGGCTAACTTTTCGCTACTGGTTTAAAGTATCAATGTACCGCACCTGACATTATTCATTGAATCAAAAATTATAAGGAAATTTTAATAATGTCTGATGTAGCGATTTCCAGAATCATGTTGGCATTTCACTTTCTAAATTGACCAAAATAAAGGTGCAAAGTCAGGTTTTTAACGGATAAAGAATAAGTTTCTCATTAACTTCCATGTTTTCAGGTTATAAAAATTGGGGAGCTTAAAGTCAGAGATAATATTTGTTGCTACGGCAAAATAGCCCACAAGCGGTTTCTGCTAACACCTGGGAATCCCCAAACCGATACTTTCATAGGAAAGGGGCGGAAAATAGCAAATAAAATATTCTAAAACATTGTACAAGTTAGGATTTAATTAATAACCAATCGGAATCGTTAAATTAAGGTCGAAACGAAATTCGCCACGGAATTCGTTATTAAGTACTTGACTAAACATTTGAAAGCATGTGTCACCTATTCGACAGATGGAGTATAGACTCGGCCGTCTTGGTTGCACTTTATAGGGCATCAGAGAAGAAAGCCAATCATTGTGGTGATCCTACAAGACCCTATGGTTCAAAATCAGATGATGTATGAAGGCTCAGAAAGCTGTTTTTCGAATAGTAGATGGAAGTGCCTGTTTGATAATGGGAAAAGCACTAATAGGAAGCGTGCGATAATGCGACATGTTTGCCTTCTTCCAAGTCCAGAGTATTTTTGAAGTCTGTAAACTGTTCATCAAGCATTCCTTTTCAAACACCAGCACTTTAAGTTTTCATTGAAATGAGCAAAGAGTTTCCCGTTTTGCACCTTACCTGAGGTATGCCCATTTCGCTAAAAGCAAGACTTAAGCATTAAAATTATCAGAAATTACAGTTTTAGAACAAAATACAGTAGCGGCATTTGAAATAGTTCAAACTCAGTAGCAGTGTTCTAACCACAGTAAGGATCGTCATTATCCCTAACCAATTGAAGTTAAGGGGCATGAGTTGTCCGGGTACTTTCAGCTGGTTCGTATGTAATAAGTTGGCACAGCGATAATAGTAATGATGGACCTCCTCAATACCAGTGACGCTGTAGTGAAATCACTTGGAATGTAAACACTGGTGGAAAAGCCATCGTCCAGGCACCCCAAATGAACTTATGAAGTAATTCTCGATGAAGATTTCTCAACAATCCGTATTTCCTTGTTAAAATGATGGAAAGGGTGAAGTGCTCGTATTTTTACGACACACCTCAAAGTCAATTTCGTGCCATTTATACGAATTTTTGCAAGGAACTTCAGTGGATACTTGTGAAGTTTCTTTTAAAAGGTCCTTTGTCCAAAGCTACCTTTCATCCACCAGTTTGTAAAGCCAAATTAGGAACTCAAATGATTAACCGGGGTGGCAAGCATTGGTAATCCGGACCAAATTTTCAAAGAAGGGCCTGAAAGTAACCATACTTTTAAACGCCGTATTGTTCAAATGGAGCTCACCTTATTTCAGAAAAATGGCTTGATCAAAACAAGCTCACAAAAAGTAGTTACGAAATTGATTAATAGATCCAAAAACATTTTATTTTCGTTAAATTAGTAAAAACATACTTGAAGCTTCTGGATGTATCCAACAAAAGTAAATGAATCACTTGGGCTTCATCACATCATGCGAGGGACCATTTTGAACTTTTCACGATTCTACAAACTGTGGTAGAAGTTGTCTTCTTGTTAAGAGCACAATTAACGAGAGTTTTTTTAAGAAAAAGCGCTAACAGTACCGTTTAACAAGGTGTCTGCTTTTGCAGGTTGAAAGAGTTGAAATAAAGGATGTGAGGCTGCCGGTCGCCCTTCAGCGCGCCATGGCTGCTGAAGCTGAGGCCACAAGAGAGGCTCGAGCAAAGGTAGGCAACGTTTTATTCTGCAACTCATTAAAGTAGTTATTTCTCTTCAATATTTCGGAATTCTCTAAGGTAAATGATTTCACGGACAACTTACTACTGTTTGTATTTTGTGATGGCGAGAGGGCGAAACTTATGCTCTTGCCTAATTCATTTTGAATGCTACAGTGGCTAGCGCAAATATTACCGTACCAGCTCGTCTTATTAAGCATGCATAATTTTTTTTGAAATTTAACTGTGCTGAGACGAATGAATTATTTTTGGTGTCATTTTTAGCACAACTCTCATTTTGAACGCGTGTAAGGAAACAGCAGTGCTTTGAGATAGTATGAATGGAATAAATTGCTCAACCCCGCAACTCTTTGCTTTTGGAGCTTATCATTTTCGGTGTGATGTTACGGTGCTCTAAGTAGCATATAAGTACGCGATTCAAAATTGAATTTTAGGTGATACCTTATAGTCACTTTGATGAACGTATACAGCATCCCGAGGCTTTTCTGCAGTCGTAAGAAGTCACACTAGTATGGTAGAATGTGCATTGGTAACCCTCAGAAAGCCTGAGAGCCTACTGGCGTGCCCCGGAGGCATCGCCAAAGAGCGAAAGTATAACCTGCGGAGACTCACGAGCCCCCGTAGTCAAATGGCGAGCTAAACGAACCTCTAAAGCATTACATGCACCTTATCCTAACTGTGCTAGACAAAGTAATCTTGCGAATGTGAAATATGATTTACCGGCACACCACTGTGCCTTTACTGCCTCTTCATTATAAAGGCTAAGAAAAGTATAAACAAATATTTCATCCTTTCGTTGCATAGCATGAGGCAATACGTGGGTTAAAACGCTACGTGAAGTCCCATTCAATTTACTTCTCATTCCTTGGACAATAAAGCCAGTATCATACTTTTGCAATTATTGAGATATCATTCAACTTCAGTTTCGAACTTAAAAAACGGCTTTTTAGATGCATTATAAATAAGATGCTAGCTTAGTATATTAACTTCTGATAAATTGAACAGCTGAAACACTAAAAGTAACATATTATTGTCATCTGAATAAACTTTTAGTAATAAGATTAGGATTTTTTTAATGGAAGTAAATTACTTAGTGCTCACCTAGCCACAACTCGGTAGTAACGCTTTGAAAGTGGCAAGTTGATTGACCTTTTTAACCCAGGTCATCGCAGCAAATGGTGAGCACAAGGCTTCAAGCGCATTGAAGGAGGCTGCCAACGTAATCGCCTCCTCTCCACTGGCACTACAGCTGCGCTACCTACAAACTCTTTGCGCCATCTCCGCGGAGAAGAACTCCACCATCATCTTTCCCCTGCCCATCGACATTTTGCATAGCAGCGCCGCAGCGGTGAGCGCCAAACTCTGCTCCTCGACCATCTCTCTGGATGACGGAGATCCTCAAAGTCGAAGGAGGAAGGCAATGGTGAGGCAGTGGCTACCTTCGCTCAGTCCTGATCACCCTGCCACACCGAACCCGCGCGCTCTCTTACCGGGCATGGGAGAACCAGACCCCCTTATCCCTCAGCCGGTGCCACCGCAACTACCAGAGAGCCAGCGCAGGCGCTACGAGGCTGCTGCACTTCTGACTGTCGCTGGAACAACAAAGAAGGCAAATGCCACCGCTGCTGCCACCACTGCCAGTCCTATCCCTCCTGTTGCAAGCGCCACAACAACAGCACGTGACTCCCAGCCACCACCGCCGTTGCCGTGTTCACAGCTCGGAATAAGTCACGAGGACTTTGACGATACTTGCAGTGATTCTGTTTAACACCGCACGCTCATACTAACTCTCTGCTCTATTTGCACATTCTCTCCTTGCATCTAGCCCAACTACAGTGACGACGCTCTCCTAACCACATATTGTATAGTCGATTTACCAGTAAAAATAAATTTTAACAGCTGGTATACTTCATGTAGAAAAATAAGTGTTAAGCACGTAGACCTACATTTAAGCCCCTTTTGCTGATTTGCAAGACCGATTTTTTTGTTTCAAAAGTTACGGGGTATTAAGATTCTATTTTTTAGCCAGTAGAACTTTACTTTGAAGGTTAAACTCAGCATTTGTTGATTCGTTGCAATTATGTTAACTCTTCTGAAAAATTAAGGAATGGATGGATCATACGAATTGCTTCTACCAACCTGAAAACCTAAATCTCTCTGAAGCACAACGCTCTCAATGCATTTACTCAATTTTAAGGATATAGTACAAATAGGCAGCGTTTGTTATTTTCAACGCCACTGACTGCACACGCACTTAAAATGCAATCTAATTTGCATTCGAAAATTTTTGAACATCTTGGTAGCAAAAGAGTGCTGATTTTAATTATTATGCACTTTATGGTACGCGGTTTACTATTTTTAATAATTTAGTCTTCATTTGGCAAAACGGTTACAGTTAAACAGTTACCGCACTTCGAGGTTAATGGGCACGAATAAATACCCCAAGTAGGGAAATTTGAGGTTCAAGGCAAAGGTCCAAAGAAGAGATCATTCAGACTGAAAATTGTGTGAACTCCATTGGTGAGACAACAACGCCGAATGATCGCATGGCGGTAGTCAGTAATGCCTGAATTCTCCACCAAAAACTAAAAGAAAGGTGAATCTAATTCAATTTACGTGATACGTGTGTGCGCATGCATGCTCTTCTTTGGGAGGGAATGGATAGTCTTGACCACGAATGATTTTTCCACGACTTTGAAGGCAAAAGTCTAGAAGTTTAGCTAAGGCTTTAGAACGTTTATCATTTGAATGATACAACTCTTCATGTAGCTGTATCGTGCGTTTACATTATTACATGCATCCATTGTTAAATCACGGCAATTAAACATCGACTATTTCAATTGATCCTCGAAGCGCTACCTTTCTAGAAGCATGATGAGTAAGGAGCGCAATAACTTGGCAGAACTTCTTATCATCCACAACGTCTTGGGTATTCAATGGACCAATAAATGCATTTTTTTGACAGGGATAATCATTCGCTACTTTTTGAAGGGCATTTTTCGCGGTAACTCCTGGGTATCACCACGATGCACGCCTTTACGTCGATCACCTCTAAAACCCATCTTTGGTGCAATTTGGTCTCATCATTTACGCAAACAGGCTCTTGAAAACTTTGCCTTGCTAGACCCCCACCTGGCAGCACCCATTACATACTCTGAGGAGCTCTAAAAATTCTCAATCATCCAGCAGTCAAGTTGCATTGAGTTAGCTTCAAGTTCCCCACTCTACGCGCTGATATCCGCATGTTATATCTGTAAAGCTAAGCATAGGTTTGCATGGCTTTATTTTATTTAATACCACTTAGAAATATGCAAAATCGTTCATTTTGAACTTTTTATTGCCGCATCACAAGTTTCTCATATTTTGTTATGATAATTTTTATAAGGAATAAGCCATTTTTAGTAGGGAAAAGAAGCGCGATTGTTTGATATATGGGCGCATTGAAAGAAAACACGAATGGGGAGTTCCAACTCCGCTTATTCTTTTTGATTTTTTACAAAAATTCGAGAAGTAACGGAAATGGACGAGGCAATATGCAATTTGACAGTTTTTTGTAAAAAAAATGGCCTAACTGTACTGTGCAGCCACTTTTGCACACTGTCGAGCTAATAAGTTCCAATTTGGAAGTAAGTCCTTTCTGCTTATTTAAACGGCAATCCTTATCATGCTTTATCATTTTTCATCTGTCTAAACCTGTTTCGGAAACTAATCTGCACAATTTCAGATGCAATTCAAGACCTTAATTTATCCCCATAGGCTTATTCAAGGCCATCTACAAACCAACTTAGTAGGACCAGTCAGTGATTTGGGCATTTTTATGATTTACTTGGAACTCAGCCAGTTGTTTAAAACGATTATTAAATCTACTGCAAAAGTAAAATATCTTGTCTTGACTGCTCACGAATGATTTGTACGCACAGGCTTGAAATTGGATGTAATAACAGGGCATCGAGGAATTCGTTCATTTTTTTTAAAGGAGGTTCACTTATAAGACAAGTTTTTAATGGACTTGCGTAAAAAACTCCAGTCATCGGATGTAAGGCATTAGTGCCAATGGAAACACTAAAAAGAGCCAGATTAACAAACGAATATTAGGGTCACGAAGACGTATTCCCTTTGTAAAAGTCACACTCGATGGTTATTTCAATAAAAAATGAAATATTTTGCTTAACTTTGCAAACGATCACTAAATACAATTTGCATTAGTAGATTTAAAATCAGTGGTGTGCACCAATATGTAAAAATCGCCATGTTCGCAATCGCAGTACATGCCATTTCTGGTGCAATTCGTGGACCTTGTTATTGGCTACCTATACTTAGAAGGCAGTCCTTTTTTTGGAAGTATGCCCTGTTACATCTATCAAAACAGCGTAACCCGGTGTGGTGTCGCCAAATTTTATGTCAGTGCCAACGGCATCGATGGTGTAATGCGCAATGCGGAGAGTGAAACTCAGGCACAACTTTGAGTGAGGCATGCAGTTTAAAAGGTCCAAAATTGAAGTGATATGGATAGTTTTCAAGTAACTGATTCGAAAGGTAAGATATCATACAAGAAATGTGTACTTCTCCACCCAAGATTCCGAGTCCTAAAAAAGTGGTTCTTCACGTAGTGGCTGCGCTTTTAGGTGATCTTTGCACTTAGGCGTTCGGACTTTGTTGCGCTCTCTAACCAGAGCAAAAATACTGCTGATAATCCCTTAAGTAAAATAGGAAAAAATTGACAAAGTTGAATTGAGGCTTACGTAGTCTATTTGTAATGTACTAAGTGTATCTAGAGGGAAAGAGAGGTGGCGTGACTAAATGAGAGTTGAGTCGCTGTTGATAACAGCGCGACACTTGTGGATTTCCGCAATGGAGTTATATTGCCAGGGGAATTTTGATGGTGCGGATGCGATGTGATGGCACAATTATTGCCTCCTATTGGAACAATTCAAAAAATGTGCCATCGCAATACTACTATGCTATAATAGCACAATACAACCGTTGTATTGTATTACCATAGTGCTGGGAGTGTTTTGGGTTAGATTTGTGTGTCTTCACAAGGCCTTGTTGATTGCTTACTTAAATGCGCGTGAGTTTAACACTTAAGGTTCACGAGACCACTTAAGGTTAGCACAATTTTAATCAGAACCTGCAAGATATGCCATAAATTTGTAATGACATTTTGAAGGAGGGAATGTGCTTATTACGACAGTCTAAAATAAGCTCATTTTCCACCATCAGACCTTCCACATGAGGTCAAAAGGTCACATTGCATTGCTTCTGGTTCCCACCTCTGTGGTTATTCATGCGTCAAGTACTTGGGAAAGAGGTCAGTTAAAGTGTATTGCTGACTTCAGTCTGCGTCCTTAAGACGTGGAGCTATTTCCGTTAGAAGGGCGTACACTCAATAACTTTATTCAATGAATTTGGGTGGCTATCGGTCCCTTTGAATGTTCTTTCTCTAATTGTCTTTTGCCTTGAACACAGTCCGCAAAAGGTGGTATCTAAAGGCGTCTCATCTTACAAATGTAGCCGAAACGCTGACTTTTTTGCTAAGCCATCATTCCCTTTTAATAAACCGGTTTTCTCCTACTTTTTGTGGGCAGGTCGTTTCTGAGTGGTAATCAAACATGCACATACTTTAACCTCCTTCAATTATACCCCTTCAATGTGATTTGTTAATGTTTAAGGGTCCGAGACTTAACAATATTAAGGTTCTAACTGTAAGAGATGATGAGAATAACGCCTTGCAGATTATTAAATGGACTTTAATTTATTTGCGTGGAAGGAAGCTTATAGTCAAGCATTGAAATCCCGTACCCCAAAGTAACTAAATTGGAATTGTTGAATCACTGCTTTTAGCGCTGAACACAAAACGTTTTGAAGAAATAAAAAAGACTGTTTTGTGTGTGAACCGTGCCAACGCCTTGGCTTCCCTCGGCAGCTAATTTTGCAGTGGAACTCTCACCAAACGATCGGCAAAATTAATGAAGACTCTTACTCCTCCTCCTCCTCCTCAGCCTGGATCACTCACACACACACCGAAGGAATTTGAAACAAGATTTAATCAGCAGACCCTCGACCAACGAATGTTTTGCCTCAATCTCATTATGTCTATGAGATGTGGATTTAGAATTTTACGAGTTATCTACCATATCACATATTACGTTTTTGTCGCTAGAAGGTTATTTATTCTAACATATTATTAAATTTTGAGAACAAATATACTGGCTGCTTTTCCCCAAGAATCATGTAGCGCTGCATTTTATGCTCTTCATCCTGCACTTGCACTTGCTATATCTCCGATAGATGTCACATTGTGTTGTTTTGGATTTGTCGAATATACATCTGTCACGCCGTGTGAGTCCATAGCTTTAGGCTCGCTCAATAGCGACTCGTTCTTTTTGATGCATCCGAATTTGTTCGCTTGCGAAATATTGGGCGATCCCTTAATTTGCGTTATTAGTAGCCCTTCCTTGAAACTCTCTTCCTACGACATGTATTTGTTGGCGATAAACTAAAATCTCCCAAAGAGTGCCCAAAGAGAAACGATCTTCTTATCACCATTTTCATTGGGCAAAGCGAAAACCTCACCTGCATCAGTCATATTTCCAAATCATTAAATGCTTCCTCTGAACAAAGAACAGTAAAGCCGCAACATTTGGGGTGCTAGAAGAACGGATTCCCCTCTTTTTCCATTCATTGTGCCTAAACGTTTGCTAATATTGGAAGGGAAGTTCTGCAAGAATAAACCTCTTTGACACAAGCACCGACAGATCAGTTTCCATCAAACGCAGCCGTATTTCCTCCTTTTGTTTAGCCATTTATCCACATAAATCTATGCGTTTATTTGGCTCCATAGCAATTGAAAACTGAAAGCTTTAATAAGCCATTTGTAATGCATCTTATTATACCCAATCGTACTGAAAACCCATCGCTTTGGGAAGTGTATCAGAATGGGTTCCAAAATGAGACCATTTGCGAAGAGTACAAAGTGGCTGCCATTCGCTCCGATGCTTTTTTGGTGATAAAAGTGGAAAACTTGGGTTTCGTTGAAATGGTGCTCAAGCTTTTGGCAACCAACCGACATTAGGGTCTACAATGATCGTACGATTATTTGCCACAAATTATCCTTGATGTCTTCCTGCTCTTTTGGGAGAATTCATGAGGTCAATATTGGGAAACGGATGTAAGATGCGCATTAAAACTCAAGGGTCGGTGAAAGTCGCAGCTATTAACTTGCATGAATCACCGGCAGAAAAGTTTAATGTTTGCACATTTGAGAGAAACACATCGCATAATGCATTTGATCATCTCTACGAATTAACCTAAAATTCACCGAAAGATCCTTGAGAACATTTCGTCCGAGTCCGCATTTGGTCACTTTACTCGTCACTTTCATGTCCACATACCTTTGGTCTGTGTTTACTTTGTGATCCAGGTGATCTACTCCAGGCTTGGTACAAAACTGGTAGTACAAGTAAGGTCGTTAATGAACAGTTTTATGTTTCAGTTGTGCCGTACAATTTCATGGCTGTTACCCAATAACCAGTTTTACTGATTGAGGGATCGACTGGCACGTACTATTAAGGAATGGTGAAAGTGAGCAGGAATGGAAGCATTATTAGTAAAAGGGTCCCATTTAAGTTTACATTATGGCTCCAACTCTGCTATTAAACATCTACACTCCGATTTGTACCACATTTTGTTCCCTACAAGCAAACTACTTTACCTCAAAATATTTTTTTTTTGCATTTTCGACAGAAACTGAGTTACAGTGGTTTTTGTGGAGTAATAGGAACAGCCAAACAACTTAATATTCCCAGGCAATCGCTGCCAGCACCTACATTGGGTTCCTTCTTTGCAGCTAATGTGTGAACGAATAGGAGTGGTCAGTATTCTTATACGATAATAAGGGCTTTAAGGCATGCCATTTGCGACAATTACGCTGTTACTCGTGAATCAACTATTACACCGTCTAGTTTGAGGCATTTAGACTGGAAAAATTTTACATTGTAGCAGTAGTTAGACGGCTACGGTTTGGGCTTCCGTTTTTTTCAGAATTTGCGAGTTGAGGTGGCAGCTTTCTTCATTTATGTTAGAGCCCCTACGGAGAGTAGATTGTGAACAGTTAAATGGGTCAACTTTCGCTTTGCATCAATTTGACTCTTCTTTATCGAACACGCTGAATTAATTGAGTATGCTAATGCATTTGGTCATTAAAAGCACCCAGTTGTAGCGCCTTGAGCCTTTTTCAAAGGCGAAAGTATTAAAGATGTACGGAAGGGCTGGAAGGTCACCGACGTAGCTCGGGGGCTACGTCGCCCACTGGAAGTACAAAGGCTCCGCCTTTGTACTTACGTAACCAAGATGAAGGGATAAAGAGATAGTCAAGGCAATTGACCAACTATTGCTGTAGATTCCTAGATGTGCAAGAATTCCTAATGCCATTAATCATTAGCTGCCAAAGTGTGAAAGGGCGATAAGGAGGCACGCCAAACAAAACTCCTTGGACATTACCGGTTCATGTTTTATATGGAGGACAAAGAATAAATCTTATAAATTGAGATTTACTATTTAATTTTCCAGTTTCGAATCGCTGTGCTCCTACACTTCTTTAAATGGTTGCGATGCAACTCATAACAATTATTTCCATTTCCTAAGAAACTTTGCAGTTTTTGGCAATCCTTTTATGCTAATAATGTTGGTGGTTATCGCCCCCTAACAATGTCACCAGGTATACAATTGATGCACTAGTTTTGCTAACACGGGAAAAGGCTCCCATTTATAGTATCTGAGCCACACTATGGGCTGTGGAAATAAACAAAAATCTATGGTTACGGATTTGTTAATTTTGAAGAAGTCGAATTCAACGCCCACCTTCGATGTGTCAGAGCCTTCAAGTCGCTTTGAACGGCTTGTAGATTGACTGATGTGTGACTTCAGTAAAGTCAGTGGCGATGGTGAGATTTCGGCAGTGCTTCGGTCAGAACTGCGACGTAGTTTAAATAAGGCAGTTTTGACAATTTCAAATCTTAAAAATAATCTGCAATCCAGAAAAACGAGAATTGAAATTTATTTCTGTTGAGCTAATTTTTTGTGAAAAATACAGCATTCGCCGCTTACTCCCTAGTTTCAAATAAAGCAGTAAGCAGGGTTTGCACTTTTACCAATGTCATAAAAAGTATATCCGAAGTTTTGTCAAAACGAATTTTAATTCCATTGTTGCAATCCCTTATGTATGTCAACGAGAAGAGTTTTATTCACATTATCGAGTCAGCGCAAAAGAAATTTCGATTTTTGGGTGCTCTCAATTGACAGTTAGGTGACGTCAATCTTCTCTGAACATGCTTGCCTCTAATAGTCCACAGAGGAAGTTTGTCAAATTAAAATGATTTACTCCTCTCCGGTATTCCAGCAGAGGCAGACATTTTTGCATTTCAAGTGCCTAGGATGCCATGCGTTGCCCTACCTGGGGTCGTATTCTAGGCTGTGTAACGGCAGATAATCTGGTAGTAAGGAGCTGTGCTGCCTACAACCCTTTGACGCAATCAAACGAATCCTTATTTCATTTATTTATAAACATCCCTTCATCTGCGTACGATAGCGCCTAGTACTTCAGCCTACTGCTCACCAGTCTTTCTGTGTCATTGTCCACATAGATGAGTCTTACAACTGCACTCAAGAATGGTTCAAATATTCAAAAGTCCTATTGAGGTGTAAGAGGGCTCTAGAAGTCTTCATGCTTTAAAAGGAGTCTCATCGGCGTCTGGACGAAATTTGAGTGATTGAATGGTTCACCTTTGCCTAACCTACGGAAATTTGAAGCAGTTCAGTTCACCTCACGACAGAGTGCCCACCTAGTTAGTTGTGTCGGTCATTTGAGTGGTTTGTAGCTTTTGTGCAAGCAACTTTTTATGGATGCCTATTGCAAATTTCGCCTAATCTGCCCACATGACCTACTGATGTTTGATGTATGGTTGTCTTTTACGATGGCATGTTGTAATCACGTCTGGTCACCGCTACTTACTTCATGCACAGATTTAGCGCATGTGCACATTTTCTGCTCTTTGACAATTTAGAACTACGCAAACCCTTTGTCCAGGGTCTAAGAAAAGTCTTATCTTCATTTTGATTACTGCTGATACTCGGGGTAGCTATTAGTCATACGCATGGATTTAGTTACCAAAAGATCTTCATTGCCTTTGGACAATTTCATTAAAAGGATTAATTTTCAGCCTATGTGTGGATTATAAGGAACGATTCTCGTATCACTTTTTAAGAGCTAATAAAATTCACGCCTTCAAAACACTTTACTTCTACTTAATAGTGACACGGAAAAAAGGGAAGAAAGGTTTAATAGGAAGCACTCGTCTTTGAGAGAATGTGGTAAACAAGCGGTCTGCGACCGGTCCTGCTGCTCTACGCGATTGTTTGCGAGACAGGGATGCATAATATGATCAATTTCAATCGAGTAGGCGTAATACTTTATAACAAAAGCGTTTTTAAGTCTGGTAGAGTGTATTTTATTTGCAAGCAGACGGACTGCATAAAAAAAAGCCCCGAGCTTACAAGCTCCTACTTTCCCAAATTGCTTGCTTTATTTTAGAGGTTATTTTTCTTTACCACCTAATGCCTTTTACACCCGAGTGCAAAACTCAAGCATAGTAGGGCTGTGTTTTCAACTATTCCTCCTCTAAACTGAAATTTGAAAAGTTATGAATGTTTTATTGAAAGTTTAATGCGTCGTAAAATTTCCAGTTAGGATGTTTAGCTCGTCCAGTGCAATTTTTTAACCGCTGGATGGTTATTTCTACCAGACTTTTGCCTTACTCCAAAAATACACTTTTTACTGGGAAGAGACTTGTTCAAATTCAGCTTGCATTTTTATTATTAATTGCCAATGAGTATTAACTGGCAACATCTAGCCGATGGTGATTACCCTTAATCAGTTTAATTTATTCCACTTCTCTGTGCAAATCGCGATCCTAAAAATTTGATAACCTCTCTACTCATCAATCATAATGCAAGTCGGTTTGAGTTACCTACTGCACACAGGGAAACAGGTTGCAGACCTACCGTTTACATGAATTCTTCATGTTTGAATGACCCTTCCCACAATGTGAAAAAATCTCATGAAATTGCATTAGATTTCCCAAGATCGGAAAGTTTCAGGAATGTGGTTTATGTGTAGCGCCCCGGGATTCCCGTGGCGACAAAAGAAGGCATATGTGCTCTGGTATAAGAGGTTGGGGCTACTGGCA
The DNA here is from genome assembly GCA_001870725.1 of Taenia solium. Classification (NCBI taxonomy): domain Eukaryota; kingdom Metazoa; phylum Platyhelminthes; class Cestoda; order Cyclophyllidea; family Taeniidae; genus Taenia; species Taenia solium. The sequence continues at coordinate 244,594 of MIEF01006664.1, forward strand.
TGGTCCAGAGGCCAGCTCACCCAACGAGAGCAAAATAGCAGAGCACCTCGGTAGCCTCTTCGCTAAAACCGAGAGCTAAACGCACAACCACCGCATAGCATATGCGAGAATCAACTTTCAAAGCGATACATTGCAAGCGATCCCCTTTATGTTTTATTAGGAAGTGGTTTTGATTTAGCCTCTCCATTAAGAGCTTCTATATTTATTTCGCACCATTATGTGAATTGTTAATCCCACTTAACCAAGACCGTTTTTAGCTAATGAGTCCGAACATGAATTGTTGTTTTAAATTTGTGCCACACAGACCGACGGCTGAAGGCCCTTTATGTATACAGCTGATCGAATTCGTTTTTGAGATCAGATTTAACTCCCTGTAAAGTTCAAGCAATCATCTACTTGTATTACGTAGCCATTTTTATCCAACTAAAAAATAAGAATAAGGCTTGTGGATTCGTGGTGAGAGTTTCCAAAAACGAAAAGCCAGACGACTTTGGAATGATTGCCTCTTCAAATTGGAAAGCATTTAATGCATGGGACATCATTGCCTTTCCAGAATATAATTTCTCATTGAGCACACGTGAGTACTAAGCATATCTTGGACAAAAGTCATCGAGAAGACTGATCGAATTTAGGCGGCTGCATGGTTGAAATATCAGTTGCAAAGACCAACGTAATAAGGAGACAGAAGATAGATTTTGCCGATAGTGAGGCACTGGAGCGCATTAGTGGATAAAACTTGCAATTGCTAACCCTTGAACGCATGCAAAAATGCCTCTATGTTTCGAAACCAATCTTGTTATTGCAACCAATGGCTGCAGAGCACTCATCTTATGCAAAAAAGTTGGTAATGCATTATTTTTAAGTGTAAAGTGCTACTCCCAGTTGTTACGGCGCCGACTACCCACGTGTGCGGCATGCGCCTCCCAAATGCGGTAGACGATTTTACAGGGCTCAGCATTCAGAAGCTAAACGAAAATGCATACGTGTTCTTCCAGTAGAGCGATTCACCACTTTGTGTAATTTTGTGCGACCTTGCGGATGAGCCGATTGCACGTCCGCCCTGCAGTGAGACCTTTCGGCTTTACAGACTTTAGTACCATATGCCCTTCACAGTACCTTGGCTTGTTTGGACTTCTGGGACGACTCAGGAGCTCCACCAGTTTAAGAAAACATCGCTATTCTTTAGTGGCCTCCCCTCCCCCCAGTTCAAACTCTCGATAAAGTTTTTAAGCGAAAACTCACCTTTTTTACCAAAAATAATGCAAATGAATTCATGAGATATGTGAATAACTGCTGAAACAATAAGTTATCAACGCAGTTTAGGCAGTTTTGTGCAACTCTCGATTCTGGTATCGAAGCATTTAGGGCTCTGTCATTGCAACCTAGCGGCCTGGCCTCTGGGTGGTGTTAGTATCCCCAACCCTTACTGTACGTCGACAAAGCAGTTCTGCCCGAGTATTATTTCTTCATTCATTTTCGGGTAAGTCTTGGGAAGCTACTTTTCTAGTCTCAAAACTTAATCCAATTACTAAAAAAAACATCACAGTCAATCCCAACCGACACTAAAAAAGCTAAACAAATTGTTCAGAAGTGGTGTAACAATTACGTTTAATAAAAGTATCTTTTGGACGAGAGGCACGAATACAATACGAACCCCATGCGTGACGAGAAGGTCGATATTCTCGACGCTGAGAGAAGTCACCCTTCCAGTCCCCATTAAGTCTGTACTGATCCCCTCTAATCGGAGGCAATGAAGATGTCGCAAACCAATCAGCTTGCTCCTGCCAAGGGTAGTCTCAGGGAAAAAGAAATGAATGAGGATGGTGCCACAGTCTACCTAAGGTGTTATTTTCAAACAAAAGAACTGTGCCTATTCCACTTCAGGATTTTCGATTAAGACATGCACACAAACAGAAACCTGAATTTGTTGGTGGTCTTAATAGCATTACATCAATTCGAATGCCTCTAATGAACCACAGTGAGAACAAGTATGGGTTTAACGTTTAACGGATTATTCAACTGCAAAAAGAAGCATAGCTGTGGATAACGCAAAATGTTGACTGTTTCATTGTATCATGGGAAAGAATGCTAATGATAGGACTCTTTCCTAAATTGCAGTGATTTATTATTATCTTTTCATGGAGTGCTTAAACCATGCGGACAAATAAGCATTCATGTCATATACTTCCATTCGGAGGCATGGCTGTCGAATCATGCTAGTATAATGTTGCGCATTCTACGCGCCGGTGATACGTAGTCCTCCATCCCACATCGCCTGTTACGAATTTAGCGGAGATCTGTTATATTTTGTCCTAAATTATTACATGGTTTTAATGTAGGGTGTAAGAAAAAGACGCATGCTGCGAAATCCTTAGTAGATAATTATAGCACCGAACTCACTAAAATAAGGAAATGAACACGATCCATTCGATAGTATGAATTATCGTTGTAATTAGCAATACTTTATTCGGTACTTACTGGATGGACGCATTCCAAATTGCACACTAATGGAAGGAGCTGTTCAACAAAAAATTCATCAATCGTCAAAATGTCTGCCTGCGATTTAGTCATCATACCCCTACCGAGTGGTTAGTGGTGTGATTTCAATAGAAAACACTCAGTGCTTGCCAATTGTGAAAAACTTGAGTTGACAACAATAGACACCTACGCAACAAGTTCTCGATTTTATACGTATTCGTTAAATGTAAATTAGTCTAGCGAAAGCCAAAAGTCGTCCATCGATCGTAAATTTAAAAATTTGTTTTTCTTGATGTAATTGCAAGGCCTGATTCGATTTGATCGCACAGTTTGCGAATAATTCCGATGTCTAAGCCACGGCAGGGGGAAAAGCCGCAGAACGAGCGTCTGCAACTCATAATTGCTGAGCTCGTCAGAGATGAAGAGAACAAGTACTGTGCAGACTGTGATGCTAAAGGTATGGTACTTTTACAAGCCCTTACAAATCAGGGCCACGTTGGGCTTCCTGGAATCTGGGAGTTCTTCTCTGCATCCGATGCGCAGGAATTCACCGGGGCCTGGGCGTTCATATATCAAAAGTTAAATCGCTTAATCTCGACTCGTGGGAACCCCAACAGGTTGCTGTGAGTTGTTTGTTGTGCAGATTATCTTTCTTGTAGGTGCTTAAAGCGGTTGGCAATCGACGTGCCCGAGAGCTCTATGAGGCGAATCTTCCGGAGTTCTTCCGTCGACCCCAAACAGATTCAGCGCTTGAACAATTTATTCGAGCCAAATATGAGCAGAAAAGATATGTTGCTTCTGACTTTGTTCCTCCAAAACCTGATATAGAATCTGTGAAAAAGGTACTACAAACTGGGTGAACACATGCCAGTGCGTTCACTTTTCCAAATAAGGCATTCGTCACTACACTGCCTCATTTTAATAAGAATTTGTGTTCTCTTCCAGAGAAGCTTTTGTCCTGGCATTATTCAAAGCCGACCAATTTTTAGTTTTTCTATTGGTGCCTATGCATTTATCTGGCTACAGTTGTGTGCAGTTTTTGTATTTCCTGGCTCATTACTTGTATGTTCTGTTAAAATCTCGGCAGGATCTCTTACGGCTGGAGCAACAAAGTAAAAGAAAAGCAGTCAGTTCCAGGTCCATCAACTTACCACTTCACAGCAGTGCTTCGTCAAAGACTCAGGGTCAGACACTCAAGGTGAACTTCTAATTCTTGTGTTTGGATTTTCGGGTGTTTTTGTTCCAACATTCTCATCATGACTTCAAAGAACAGAAGGCAAACATGCCTTTTGTGTTATCCGCTATGCTTGGCCTTGTGCTAATTGAGTATTGCTTTCGTCCTTCATTGCATCACATCATTCACCACTATTTTACGTAAAATAGTCCATTGCGAGAAGTACCGATGACAGTACTGGCGGCGGAACGGCTGATATCCTGGGTCTTTCGTCGCCCGTGGCTAGTAAGAACGATGATGATGAGTCTTCTGCTTCAAAAGCTCCGACAAAATATGCAGACGCCCCCCATCAGACTAATCAGGTGGCAGAATTGGAGGTGGGTTTTAAACCTTTTAACAAAAGGTATCACCTTCACGTTTTAGTGGTTGAGTACTCGATTAGGTTGATGTTGAAAACCTCTTTTTTCCGGAAATGCTCTTTTGGTCTATATATGGTCTATGTGAAGTATTTGCTTATTGATCTAGTTAAAATATCGTTATCAACAGATTTTAACGCTTAGATAATGGGGGATTAATTGTTATATCGATGGGCGCACTGTCAAAGTGTAACACCACTAAAAATGGCATTGTTTTTAAGCGGAATCTGAATCCCGTGTTCTACTTTAGTACTATTTCCGGTCTGCGGCGCAAGTTTGTGTCGAAATATATTGTCCCCGCTTATGACAACGAGATTTGCATGATCGTACTTTGTGAAACCCTCGGTTTTATTTAAATCCACTTTTGGTTTAATAGCTTTGTATGGTATTGGTTTTCTGCTTCTTTAAGAACAAGTAAGTGATGCCTTTTTACTGAAAGGGGCTTTTAACACGTGGGTAATCTACAGGCCTGCATTTCTTGAACACTTCATCAATACCTTTTGTTGTATTAATCTATTCGTTTCATCGTTTCACTTTTACCGAAATGTTTTATTGAAGTCCTGTTTTGCCGGCTTCGGTGTATTCTACCAAGCGTGTGACACTGGTGCAGATAAGCGGCACGTGTGGTTGTAACAGTTATGCGGCTTTGTTTCGTGATGCTTTTCTCAAATTTCAGTTGGTGAATCCCTTTTTGTGGTTGAATTTCTTTAATTGAATGTTTTAAGCTAGTTGCCAAAGCTTTTGCGCCGTTAGGTTAATATTTATAGTGATGTGAGGTATTTACCTTTTTTGTATTCACGTTGCTAAGACTGCAAAAACAGGTTAGCTGCTCCTTTGTTCGATTGTAGTAGTCTTGAGGTCATTCATTTTCTCAAAGCCGTCATTTTGTAAAATGCTTATCACTGTTGAAACTATTTTATCTTCTGCTATGTGGAGAATTCACTAGCATATGCGTCAGGTACGCACTTATCAAGTAGCGATAGGCCTCAACTACACAAGAGTGAAATCCCCGTTCGGTCGCCCATGCCTTTCCGAGATTGTCTGCTCTATTGTTTTGCGAAATGATGCTAAACATTGACTCATTAAATTTCTGCCGGGTGTTCCTTACGTGGGGGTGTGTTATAATTCTGTAGTACATTCTGCAAGCGCAAACACTATTCAAACCTGGTGTCCTCCAGAGGGTTGAAACTGTGTAACCAAAACTCTCTGTTATACCCACTTGCACTACTTACGCGGTCTACATTTTTGGCCCAACTACGATTATATTTGTTATGTTTCGATTAAACCTTTTTTGCTTTCATTTTCGCCGCATATGGAAGGTATTTCACCAGTCTCAAATCAACGCGGACCGCACTACTCACTACCCGCATTTTACTGTTAAAGCGATCTAGTACCATATTTTAAAAGCTTCTCGTCACTTTGTCCATTAGATTCCCTTTCCGTGTTAATTAAATTGGTTGTCTTTATGTGCCCTCTCAATCGTAATTTAGTGTTCTAACGTGATATTCATGGTCCACTTTAGCTAAGGCTTTGTTTTGCTAAAATTGGGCGCATTATGCACGGACAGGTTCATGAAATTGCCTAATGCACTTCCAATCAGCCATTATCAGAGCAAGACCGGCCATTTTTAAGTGGGTTCATGCCTATTAGAATGGGATGCTATGGTGTAACCTTGTTTATTCCACCAATAGCATTCGTTGGGTGCTGACACTGGGAGTCAATTTTGTATCTTATGGCACCGGATATGCTGAACCGGCAATCCACCATGGATATTGACTGCCACCGAACTTCAGCTACCCATGCAATCATTTAGCCGGATAATTGGGCTAAAGTTTTTGACACGCTTGGTATCCTATGCAGAAATTCGACGCTAACCCATTACAAGGACAAAGTGAATTCCGATGCTTTAAGAAGTAGGGAATCGCGCAAGTTCATTATCGCGCTGAAAGATTATTCTCTGCAGTAAAATTAGTTTTAGTGGGTTCAAACAAGAATTAGCGCATTATTCTTACTGCTATGCAATGGTTTTTTCAGTCCAGCACCTTCAGTGCAGACCTCGTTGGAATCAACTTCGGTGAAGTAGCTAAGCCCTCGGCGATGGAGACGGGCAGTAGTGAGGAGCAGCGTGCCACCAAAGAGTCCATCCTCGCCCTCTACGCGCTGTCCAAGCCCGCTGGCCCAGGTGGCGAACTCATCTCACCGACTTTCGCTCATCTTAATGGTCGGTTGTCAAAATGCTTAAAGCAAATCGGGGGCGTTTCCATTGCATCTCACCTGGCTTTAATCGATCATGGGTCGTAAAGCCACTTTCACTCCATATTTCTACTTGGCCGCTTAGTTATTTGCTAAGGCACTTCCTTAAAATCTGTTCTTCATTAGGCTATTGTAGAAAGTATCTTACTGTTACAGTTTATCGTATGAACTATTGCTTGCAAATCGTTACCCTTTGTGTCATAAGTAATAGTACGATAGAGTTTTGGATGGTATTTTAAATGGTAAACTCAGTCAGTGGATTTTGTGACTTGCGAAAGGGAAGCATGCCGGCGCCTTTATGCGGAAGCCTCAAGTTTTTTTAAATGCTTTTCCCGTTACTCTGGTGTTTACGTTTCTTTTGCTCTGCATCGAATATACTAGAAGTGGATGTTTTCTTATTTTTAGTTCAGAACGGAACGCCCATGGCTTCGATGTTCGGCGTAACCGCTTCCTCTAATTATGTGCCTAACCAGGTGCCTCCCATGTATCAACCTCCAGCATCGCCCACTACCTTCAACCGAAGTTCAATTCAGGCTACTAAGGCACCCGCGTCCTTAGACCTCCTTGGCCTAGATGTTTTCCAGGGTGGCGCGTCACAGCACACGTCAAGGGTGTGCTATTTTACCTAAGCTTTGCATGCCCTGACACTTTCATATGGCAATTGGCTTGCCCTTGGGGGGTTGGTAACAGGTGGTCTGTGTTGTCATTATCCGTTTGATTGTTAGTGTGATGTAGATTTGGTTTATACTCGTTGAAACAAGTGATACTGTGCCATCATCAATAAATCGCTATTTTAGGTTTCAATTCGTATGTGGGTGTTGTTAGTCCTTTCCATGAGGTTTACTAGTGCTGCTTTCCGTTTTCATTGCTTTGAATTCCCGAAATAACTGTCCCTGGGTTGATTCATGGTGGACAACATTAGAAAAGCTATTTCAATCTGCTCAAATGTAAATTTGGCCGGTTGGGAGTTAATGCTTTATTCCTTTTTCCCACATCCGCGGGCCTCAACGCAGTGGACGGATAAGGTCACAATTGCAGCCACCACCTCGGGTGCTTCGCCAAAGACCGGGAGTCCAGGATTCTTCTTGCAGCAGCAGTGGGCCCCCTCCCATACCGCTGTTGCCGCAGCTAACCCCACCTCCACTCTCAACTCCCCCGCCCAACAGTCCTATCTCACTCAGGTATACCATTTCTTCATGCTTTCTTTTTCGCTATTTTCAGAGAAGCAGTTTTAGAAGGATTGGCAATAAGTGCTTCATCGTTCTTACCTTCTGATAATAGAATCGTTAGTTTCTTATCACTCTGATACTTTTTAATGCTTCATCGGTTTTCCTCAGTAAATGAGTTCCAAGTACGTTTATGGTTATCCCTTGGCTTGGTTTTACATATTTTCACTTAAGTGGATGATTATCGATGTGATGTTCAAAGGTGTGCTCATTACCTGCAAACCTTGCATCTTTAATTGCTGGATTTCCAACCTTCTTAATAATCTGTTTCCGCTTGCTTTTATATGTACACAATACATAGATAAGATCATCAATCAATCGCTGCATCCACTGATTTTTGCTACTTAATTATTTGTAGTGTTGCACAGTATTATTGGGTTAGCATTTAATGCGAATGGATTCATCATCAGGCCTCAAATCTATCAAATTCATTCCCATTCATTAGCTGTGGTCAGGCGAATGTCATTATTTTGTTCTATTTAGATTCAGAATCAGTTGGCTTCGATGCAGTTACGTAGCAGCGCTGTTGAGTAAGATTTCGGCTGTGCTCTGGCAATGCGTTGTTTAATCGCGCCAACGGTCTATATGATGTACCTTCTTCGTCTTATTTGTTCCTTCCCTGGTAAAGGGTACCCCACTTCCCGTAATCTGCGTTTGTGAATGCGTCTCATGGCGGGCACGTTTTATCTCCTCATCTTATTTCTTCTGTACTGCCTTGCCGTGAGCGGCATACCTTTTCTTAATAGGCTGATATTGGGTGAGGGCTCCGAGCTTATTTGTGGATTGGACAATCAAGGGGGATGAGGTGCAATGCTCCTCTACAGTGGGAGCGGGGGGCGTGAATCGGGTCGGTGCTGCCTTGGTGCATTGACCTGCTGGTGGGCTAGAGGCCTGCACGCCCATACGCGGCGGTGGGGTGCGGGGCTAGACCCGCTGGTTTAATCGTTTGTAAGGTCGAAAAGTCTGCAAGTCAAGCAGGGCTTTTGTTGCAGCAATCTAAATATGAGTAGTCTTCTGCATTGGGCCCAAGATGGCAATTTAATACACCACATAAATAGCTGTACCAAAACTCGAAAAACTTAGTTGCTTTTGACTGCATTTAACTGCAAGCTGTTTTAATCGCCATATAAACACCGCGTCACTTAAGCTTGCTATCAGTGTCAAAAACACTAATGGAATCGGGTTGTCTATCTTGCACAGATTCCGTCAAAATCTGTGAAATATCTGAGGAAGGTTCGGAAACTCGTGATGATTTGGAAGGTTGGGAAGAGACGAACACCCTTAGTGTTGGAAAACTTCAGCATGATATCAAAATGTTATCGATTAAGGTCTTTGAGAAAGATATGGAAATCAAGGAACTGAGGGCTGAATCTACCGCAGCAAAGAAATTGAAGTTTGTAAGGGCCTGGAAGCAGTTGTGGTTTGTTTTCTGACAAAATATCATTAGTCCTACCAAGTAAATTGATTATTTATTCCTTCCATATGCAGCCGAAGAGTTGGTAATATAAATGCCAAGTTGGACCGTTTTTTAGCCATGCGAGACGTATGAGCTACATTTTGCTGAATTTTGAATTATGCTTAGCTCTTATTTTTCGAGACTGTACTTGCATCCGCTTGAGCACTCAGTTAGATCCTTGCATTGGGACACTTATCTGCCAGCTGTCGAATCAAACGAGTTGGAATCGTCTCCTGCTAGATTTATGGCTAATGTGCTGCGTTTCTGTGATTTTGGAAGCTGAAAGCTAAAATGGATTCCTACTCATGCGCCCAGATGCCCAAAATTTGCAATTTGCTCTAAAGGCAAATGACCTTAATAAGCATTATCAAGTCGTGGCGTTTACACTTATACGTTTACAGACAGGCAATTTTATTGCTATAAGCACTACTAGAGATGTGTTTTACTTCTTTAGGGCTTTGGAGTGGACACAATGAAGGATCTCCATGCCACGAAAAGTGTAGCGACTCAAACAGAAGACGCATTTCTGATCGTGAACGAAGATACATTATTGGGAAACCAGCTATCTCTTGTGAAACAGGGTAGCAGTGATCTTAATAAACAAGTACATTCCCGATTAAGTACATTATTTTTTGCAATTTTTAGTGTTTTGAAACTTTCCCCAATTTAACGTTATTTTGCACCTTATTACTTAACAGTTCCAGCAAATACAAATTATAAACTGTGACTATTTTAGAAGTGCTCTTAGTCCGAGATTGCATGTAACTCTTGTTTCAAACGCACATCTGATTTTGTTGTTCCAAAAACGCTTTATTGTTGGCAGTCTTTGGTGCTAATGGAAAGGCTGGAAGCACTAGAACGAACAAATAAGGTACTGAAGGCGGAATTGGCGAAAGCCGAGAACGAGTGCTCAGCGGCATTGGCTCGAGCCACTGTGGCGGAAAGAATTCGGCAGGCTTTGCAAGATGAATTGAGTGCATTTCAAAAGTCACGCGGAAATGAGCTTCCCGTGAGTCGTCTCGAGCAACTACATGTGCGTAATTTGCATTTTATATAGCATTTTATGTTTTGTTCGTGCTGTTTAAGAATATTTAGAGGTGAAATTCGTAAGACAATACTTCTGTTTAATATTAATTGTTTTTTTTCCACCTCTGTAATACTCTGATCTGTTCGGGAAATGGACGATTTTGCGAACACGCTTCAAGTTCGAAAGCTCTCTATACATTACTAACGCTTCGAGTTAAGTTGACGGTAAAGTGACTAGAAATTGTAGATTTATCTTAAACTTACAATACATGAGTGAATTTTTGCTACCGCATAAGCTTGTTTAACGCACTTACACTCATTGTATCGCCGTGGGACGGGTGATTGCGAGTAACACTGAGTCGGCATAACTTCGCGCAAAAGTTTACCATAAAATAAAGAATACAGATCCTGGACGTAGTATTAAATGTATTTGATGCATTTATTGTCAGATGCAGAATTATGCATCTGCTCTGATCAGCAAAGTTTAATTTAAAGCGGTACATTTTTGGGTAAGTCATACACAGAATTAAATAAGACATTATGATATTTACAAGGGGAATCAGGGTTTATTTTTATTTAACTTGGGTAGATAGTCCGGTTGATAGCGTGGTTGCATAATTTTTGTCTTAGAAATCAGAACACTGTCTGGAGAAAGAAAGAGTTGAGGTGCTGAATGAGTTAGGCCACCTTCGTAGGGAGCAGGACGCGTTGCATCAGCTACTGCGGGGTACTGAAATGGAGACAAGGCGTTTCAGGGAGGAAATGCTCCGTCTCTGCACTAAGCCTGATTGCGAGGTCCGCTCAATCAGTCAACAGCCCGACATCCTCACAAAGGCACGTGTGGTCAGTTTGGAAGTACAACTGAATGCCGCCTGCGCTGCTCGTAACGATGCTTGTCGTGAAGTGGAGCGGCTGACTGAAAAGTTGGAAGCTGCCTCGAAAGCTATCCATGAGGTTTTCATACAGATCCTCATTTTTTGCACAAAAGTATTTTGGTGTTCATTCCAAAATAAAGCGCCAATGGTTATTGTTTCGAAACACAACACTTGTATGGGTTGGTGGTTTAACTGTACTGCCTTCAATGTGGCTTTGGTTTTGTGAGTGAACTTGTTTTCACAGCAATCTTTTTTCGAAACAAGTTAACATAAGTAGCCACATTATTGCACATTTATCGGTTAAGCAATTACGTGCATTGTTTCCCCATTTTGATATTTTTGGTAGACGGATGCGACCAAAAGGTATAGCGTCGCGAAGTCGATTTTGGTAACTTTGTCGATACACAGTGTACAGCAGTCAGTAACAGTTAATTTTCCTTGTTTTAATGGGTGTGATGTTAAAGATGTGAGAAATCGGTTTACTGAAATATTTATCAGGGTTGGCGCATAAATTGCAAAAGTTTAATAATTTATTTGCGGCAAGTGTCAGCGCAATTTTGCATCCTCTTTGGCTCGCAGCATAGGACTAACCAACTACTGTGGCTTCTTGAGTAACTTTATGCATAGATGAATGAGGGTCTGCTCTGCTGACCAACACAGATGGACGCCGCACGAAAGGCGGAAGTGTCCCGAATGGAAATGCAGTTGGCGGTGGCTTCGTGCAAATTAGCTGCTTATGAGCAGGTTGAGGCGGAGTTGGATCGGGCTATCGAGAACTCCACACTCACTGGGGCGTTGAAAAAGGAGGAGGGTTCGGACGCATTGCTTCACCTCGCTGACCTGTCGAAAGGCGACGGCATGCCCTTGCTTCCCACCTTGGCTTCAAGGCGTCTAGAGCACTGCATCAAGATTTCTCGTCAGCTTGCCAAATCCGAAGAGGTGCGTCGCTCCCTTGAGATTGAAAACAAGGAACTGAGGACGAACCTCAAGGTGGAGCTGCGTTTTATTAACGCCCTTTCAACATGTCTACAATTTGCTTAAAGTTGCTGAACCTGAAGGGATAGAGGCTAGAGCAGTAGGTTCCAAGTCGTAAAGGTTGCAATCTGACAAAGTGAGCTTTTATGTGCAACGGAAATACTCATCGATCTGCTGCTTCTCAGCGGTCAGTCTCGAATGTATGCCCCATTTTCCAACTGATGGGCCGTCGGAGTAGCCTTTGGATACGTTATAAACTTGTCCTAGCTTAGATATTGGTTGTTTTCTCGTAGATTTTTTGAACTTATTGCTGCATTCTCCACTAGGCTATCAGCTTTGGAGTCATTATTTAGGTTGTTGATATTATCCAACTGTATTTTAATCCTGTCCATCCGCCTGTCTTTGTTTATCTCATTTCTACGGGTTAATGCTAAAGGTCTACTCGATCCTGCTCACCTTTCATTACGTGCAATCCCTTATATCTTGTATAACATTTTCTGTCACCCACTTTCCTTTTAATCTTATTTTCTCCTACAGTATGGGTTCAATATGGCGTAATAATTCTTACAGATTTTGGGTACTTATGCTATCGGAAAGCATTTACTACCTCGTATCAAAAGTTTTCTACTACAGCATAAGATTTTTAGGTTCATAAACATTCGTAATGACATAGGATAGGCGGGAATTTGGAGGTATTGAATATGCAGTCTGAACCGAACTCAATCGGTAGATTGTTCGGTGCTTTGGATAGCTTGATTTAAATCAGTACGCAGCATAGTGCAATCAGCTACACCCAATTCATTTAAATTCATGAAAGTCCGAGGCGCAATATTTATGACTCATTGCCGATTATTTTAGACGGCAGAAGACGAAGCGAAGCGGCTTTCTGAGCTGTTAGCTAACGTAGGCAAGCCAACAAATTTCCTGGCATCCGCTCTTGTAGCAAGGGACTCCCACATCAACGACCTCCAAATGACCAAACGTAAACTGGAAAACAAGCTGCGCAGGCTTTATGACTGCACCAAGGACATTGTGACGGATCGGAATGCCATGATCTCCGATCTGAAGGTCTTTTTCGAGGTCTGTGGCTGTATGCCTCGCTCTATTATTAGTTAAGGGACACAGTTCAATTTGCAAGTCAGAAAGTTAAGTCTCCGAGCAACCACAAATCGGCGACGCTCAACCACCATACCTTACTGACCAACTTTAGACTATGACATTTTAATGCATTCACTGTTTTAACCATATGTTAAAAGAAACATTGGAATACGTACGCGTAAAACTTCCACTAGCTCTAAAACTTCCTACGTAGCAAACGTGGCTCCAACACGCCGCAGCCAGGCACACAAGAGCATATCTACACGGTAGCCGACCTCGGGTGCCACACACACACATCTTCACTTTAGTGTTATAATTGCTAGTGAATCCAAATCAACTCTGATGAAACGCTCATTTACTCAACTTTTACGCCGCCCAAAGCAGTCAAACCAGAGGACGCTCGAAGAAACCTCCGCTGACAAAGCTCCGCCACTTCCAATGCAGCTACAACGGAAAGTCTGCCGCGCCCAACCGTGAGTCCACTCTTCCCAACTTTTGCTTTGACAAGCCATTACCTGGCTCGCGATCTACACATAATGACCAGTCGAGTTTATGAGCCCACGTGATACGGCAACAATGTCTCTGATGTCAACTTTATCCCAATGCAAACAATGCACTTCCGAAAAATGCGGATCACACCGTTTACCAATTTATTGACCCATTAACTTTTATACCATTGTTACCTAGGCATAAAGCAAATGAAGACCTCGTGTATCTGTGGATTATACCACCCAACCTTACACGGAAATAACCACTTTGCAAATAAAACGACGCAATGGTTGCACATTACTGACCTGATCTAATGATTTGTCAAAACCTTGCCTTGGTCTCGAGCCAATCACCGTATGCTCTCATCAGACCCAACTTAGCAGTAAATATGAAGGGCTTTGCGTAGGTAACTGTACAGTATTTGTAATCCATCACATTTATGAACAAAACAAAGAACGCAAATCTTGACCGAGTTCCTTGAAGTCCTTCTCCTGGAAAAGACTCTTGGGCTTTCTCTGCACCTGTGGCAGTGGTTCAGAAGCCAGAAGCTTTCGCCGGGAGCGCAGTATCGATTTTCCCAGATTCACCAAGTCATTGCGTGGCCCGACGGTTCCCTTGGGCACATCTTTCGATTTATGTTTCTTTGGAGCTTTTAAACCTAAGCCCATCATGTCCAAAGGATTGTATACAAAGATCACATTTAATTATTAAAGTTGCAATTGGTTCAGAACAAAATCGATGTTTTAATAGCAAGTGCGGATCTCCAAGAGGCGGAGTAATCAATAAATAAGCATAAGAAAGTGTGCAGTAAATCCCATTGTGAGCAGATGTGAAACCATAGAAGAATCAGGGGATTCAACAAGTAGGAAAGATCCGAGCATCGAAGAACACAACCTCGCATAAGACTGCTCAGTTACAAACCAGTAGGTAGATTAAGAAAACACGGACTTACCAGCGCTAGGGACAAATTGTTTCCATGACTTATTCTTCCTTGAATTTTGTTTATGACGCTGATTCCTCCGTAATCTAACTTGACCGTACTTGCGCCCATCAACTAAGCTCTAAAATGCATTGCGCAAATAAAAGATACCTTCCTTCTTCAATTTTCTTGCCTTTTTAGCACTGATTTCCTCCACATCCAGAGGTAATGACAACTCGCGTAGCGCGTTCTTGAGACTCATTGAGTACTAAAGGGAATTATTTAAGATAATGGGCGCATATTATTGCAACGGATAGCCGTAAAAGGTCGATTGAAAGAAACGACCAAGTAAAGCGAATTTACCCAGGTAGAACAACAAAATTTTGCATAAATAGTACAGGGATGTTTAACACCACTTATGCATGAGGCTGAAAATTTAAGGGGTTCCATGGGTTGAAAACAATGAGGATCAAACACATGTTGCTACCTATCAATATCCACATGAAAGAATTGGGGAGTTACGTAAACACAATGCTCAGTGTGAAATAATTTCAGATGGGAGAGAGTATAAACACGGTAAAACATAGAAAAGGTAGCTTATGGAGGGCGCCAGAAATTCCAACAGCCAATTGGTAAGTGAATAGAACACGAGCCTAACAAAGGAAATATAGGTAGAAGTGTTACGCGAACATGGGAACCAACAACTCACCCGTGCATACGATGGAAAGAAGCCGATCAATTTAAATCAAGCGGCTGAGACTTAGATAGTTAAAACAGAGTTTTCGTCGTTAATCGTTTTGCTTCAGTAGAAATTATTCATGCTATTATTTTTAAACATATAAGTACTTAGTCATGAACAAGGCTTTGCGAAGTTTGGCATTCTATTCGAAAGGAAACTATATACGCGTAGGACGCTTCTAAAACAATTTTTGGCAAATGTTCTGTGTTTGACTGCCGGTTTTGGTTACTTGGGGGTGGTCATATAGCCAGCGGCTCCAGTCTTTTTCTGTTCGCTGAACATATACATGTACATATCCTGCCCAAGTAGCGTGTCTTCTTTTATCTTCAAAGAAGTCTCGAGATGCTTAAATGCCAGTAGCTCAAGTGCAGTTCACAGGCTAAAATAGATGTACTTCATCCGAGCATCGTGCCCAACTTCCTCTTCAGGTTGGGTGTGGTAAAATGGCTGTAATACTTTGTTTGTTCGAACAGCCGGTTCCGGTCACTTAAGTGGCCATATTGTACTAGCCGGTTGGCCGGCCTCCAGGCTGTGCTAACAGCCCCCACGCCCTCTGTTTCCAAAATAGGTATTCTGTCCAAGTACTGTGTCTCAAGGAAGTCTCAAGACGCTACATTGGTGGCAGTGGAAAGCGAACCTAGCTTTGATGGATTTCTTCCCTGATCCATACCGCTTGTAGCAAGTCTTATCGGTGTGAAAGAAGTGCATGTGTTACGGGTGGGAGAATCTCTTACATCCCATACCAGAAGGGCTGAAGTCGACGTCCATCTTCGGCACCTCCCTCACCCTCGTGTTCTGCAAGGAAGTTATTAAAAACTGAAGCGACACTAGCCGTGAACTCCAAGTCCAGTGGAACTGCCAAGAGGGATCAGCGACATTGTGGTCAAGTATCCTCCGTAATCTCTCTCTCTCTGCTGTTCTTGCGCAATTCGCCCCCCTTTGCCGAAATGTGTGTCTACAGATGCAGAATGTGTAGGACGTCATTGGACAGCATCGTTTTATGCTTTGCACACTTGAATTGCTTGCATCCTGTCCCTATGAGTTCCGGTTGCCCCGTTTGCTCAAGATTCTACAATATCCTCGCGTTTCGCCCACGGCATCGAAAAGCCTGGAATCACTGCGTGTGTGTGTGCCTCCATCCATTCAAAAACTTGGATTCGTACCCTTATCTTTCTCTTGGGACACATTATTTTTAGGGAGGAAGACTCAGAAATAAGCATTTGCCGCACCGAGCGCTACGCAGAATTGATGATACTGCAAGAACACACGTTTTCGAATCTAGATAACTGGGACGGTAAGCTCGTGGGTGCTTCGCGCAGCACTGATTACGTTGTGATGGCTGACACGGAAGGCTGACTAAGGGGAGCGTCAAGGACGACGTTTGAAAGAAGAGAGGGGCTGTGTAATACTATGTTTGTTCAAACTGCCAGTATCGGTTGCTTGGGTGACCATGTTTTTACTAGCCGGTTGGCCAGCCTCCAGGCCGTGTCAACAGCCCCCAAGCCCTCTGTTTCCAGAATATTTATTCTGTCCAAGTACTATGTCTTCTTTAACCTTCAAGGAAATCTCGAGACGCTATGACGACTTCTTCTTCCGGCAAGTATCTGCCATGTGATCTGCATAAAGATATTAACATCGGAAAAGTCACCAGTCGTGAACCATTAAGACAGGTTTTAATGCGAAGCTACTTACCGCAACTGCATAAAAGGTCTCAAATAAATGAATTCTCGACACAGCATTCACTTCTCTACTAGCTGGATATCACATATATAGGTACGGATGCCCAGCGCTGAATTAAGAACAAAGTAGCAAAGAGGATTACGGGCAAAACCCCACCCCACAAAATTATTTTACACCCTCCCTTTTTATATGCTATAGAGTAGTTTACCTACAATTAGTGGTGACAGGCGTGATGCTCAACACACTTCCCTGTAGAGGAATCTTCCCTTCTTCCACCCTTGCTATTAAAAAGCTTGGTGTTCCGAGACATCTTTACTATGATAAGGCGGGAAAGTATGATAGCGGAGTATTTTTGACGGGGGGGTGTTTTGACTACTGAGAAAAGGCAAGTGCTTTGACGCCTGCAGAGCGCATTTAAATAACATAAATACCATACAGCCCTCTCGTCTTTTGAGCTCCGTTTCCGGTGCTACCCCCGTTGGTTGCCTTCTTTCTTCCACAATTGCGTAGGCTTCATCCTCGTAACCGGCCAAAGGGACCACTGTCGCCTTGCCTGTTGCCTTGCTGGACGAGTTCATCTCTTCCGCAGTAGGTTTGTACGAGGATGCCAGAAACCTCTTGTATACCAGAGCCGTGTTGGGATCAGTGCTTTATGTGTTTCTCAACTGGTGTCCAGTAGGCACGCTCAAAAAGAGCATACCCAATTACCGCTATCCCTTTCTGCTGAGAGAGATCTGAGCGTTGCTATGCTTATTTTCTTTTCTAGAGTGCACTGTAAAGTCATACTGCTGCAGTTTCTCGTACCAGCGTGCAAATGAACGGTCAATCTTTATTGTCCGTTCTCACTATGTGCTGCTCCGCTATCGGGTAGTGTTTAAAGTGTCAGACCATTGTGAAGATGGCGAATAGATCACGCTCCATTGCATTTTTCTGTCTCACTTTTTGGTTGAGTCTGGCACTGGCGTATACGATGACGTGTTCTCTGCCTTCTCTGTCCTGTTGTAAAGGCACACCGCTTACGGCTACGTTGCTAGCGTCCGTGTCCAGTATAGAGGGTGGTGCATTATTCTCGAATTATGGTAAGGCCAGAATCGAGGCAAAGCAGAGCATTCGCTTTATTTCCTTAAATCCTCATCATGTTCGCTCTCCCACTTAAAATTCTTTTTTTGTATGCTTCTAGGTTGGTTTATGCAGAGGACTGACGGTCTTGGTTAAGCCTTTAACGAAGCGTCTATAGTGGTTCGCCAAAATGAGAAAACTGCAGACATCTGTCTGATTGGTTAGGATTGGCCAAGTTCTCACTTGTTCTTACGATCTCCGGCGACCACTGCCCCGTCTAAAGAGACTGTATTCCCCAGGATTCAAGCTCAATCCTGCTTCTCGGAGACGATCCAGCACTAGTTTAAGATTGGCATTGCGCTCACGAATGTCTTTATCAAAATCAAGAATGTCATCGAGGTATATCATGCAGTATTTACGAAAAAGCCTAATTAGTGCTGTCTGCATTAAGCACTGGAAGGTAGCCACGGCGTTGCAGAGTCCAAAAGGCGTTGTCCGAAATGCATACAGCCCGTTTGGCACTATGCAAGCTGTCTTCTCTTTCCATCTCAACTACTTCCACTTGCCAGTATGCAGATCTTAAGTCTAGTGCGGAAAACTACTTTGATCCGTGTAGGGAATCCAATGGATCATTAATGTGGGGTAAGGAGAAAGCGTCCTTCTTAGCTATGACGTTTAACTTCCTGTAGTCGATACACAGCCGTAGGCTACCGTCACTTTTCTTTATCAGTGCGATTGGCGAGGCTCACGATGAGTAGGATGGCTTTATAACTTCATCTTTGATCATCTCTTCCACTAGACAATTCACTTCTTCCAAGAGAGGCAGCGGTATGCGTCTTGGTGGTTGCTATATGAGTCTAGCTTCACCAGTGGAAATGGCGTGTTTAACGATGTTTGTTCGTCCTAGTTTTGTTCCTTGCCATGCGATCATGATCGAATACCTACTCAGCAATGAGTGCAATCCCTTCCTTTCACTGTCGGTGATGTGCGTTAACTGTGCACAAAGCCCATCCAGTTTGTTAATGGCAATGCCCGCAGACTCAAAAAGAGCACTACAGATTTCGTCTGCGCCCTTTTTTGGATGGTAAACGGCTTTGTTTCTTTGTACTGCTGGGTCGCAAATGCACCTTCTGCGAAATTTTACCCCCCATCCAGTATGAAACTCTAGATCTAGCAGAACTGCCAAGATGGATCAGTGACATTGCGATCAAAAATCTCCACGGTTGCGTGGAAATTCTTTACCTACCGCAATCGGCTCGTGTGTGTTTTATCACAGCTTTACGTTCTGATGGCTTCAGCGAGATGTTGACAAAGGTGAGTTCTGGGGACGGTGCTCAAAAGAAGAGAGGAGTTATGCACCACCTTAATTGTTTGCAAAATTCTCGATTTCGGTAAAAGGGCTGCTTCGTTATGTCTTCATTCGTCTTCAGAGAAGTCCCCGAGAGCTATGTTTTTCAAGGATTCCATTCCAGCCATCTTTATAAACTCTAAACCAAAAATTTGTTGGCTATTTGGTGTTTCAAAACGCTTGATAAGGTTTTATGGTGAGGTTACTACGCTTTCTATGCGTTCCATACGCATACAATCGTATCTATTCTGCTGGAAATGCTCTATCCTATCTAGTAGCTCGACGTTCTTCAACACATTTATGTACGACTGAGAGTTTTGCCCAACTAAACACTCAGTTAAAAAAGGGAATATTTTAGACCCTAAACAATTTTGATTGCGAGGATTTTCTAATTATCATGGTAAACTATTTGATGTCACCCAGTTTATTTCACACTCATGTACTTCCATTATTCAGCTTCACTTTCCTAAGTACAATGGGGTCGGGATTATCCATACCCTCCGCTTGTCGACGTCTTTGGAAACTGCTACTCTACATGCTTTGAACTTTTCATCCATTAATGAAAGAGAACATATTTGCATTTAACTCTTGCAGCCGATATGGGCTCCTGCATGCCTCGATAGTTGCACATTGGACTACTTCAACACTTTTACTCCTGCATCTCATTGCATACGCTTTAAAGTTGATTGTATTTATCAGTTGGAGTACAAAAAACATAATACAATAACCAAACGGAAGGTCCTCAGCAGCATTTCGATATGTCATATAGGCCAGATTCGGCGTTTTTTTCCGGGAATAGCTAGCTAGTTTAACTATGCTATTTTGTGCATTCATATGTTTGGGTTAAAATTAAATCAGCAAGTTTTTTGAGATTTTAATCAATTACATTTTAAGCTATGACCTTATAGAAGTAACTTCTTTTTCCAAATAGCATCTATGTGTTCGTCACAATCTCATTGTTTGGAAGAATTTAGAGACAAACATAAAAAACCGCAATAAACGATTGATAACTTAATTTAAGTAGGACTGCAACAAAAGGATTGGCGTAGAAATTTAAGAGCCTCACTAGCAGATTACGAGTGGAATTGTTTCTCAAAAGAGCTGGTGTCAGTTGTTCTGCAAAATAAGCTAACGGAAATGGAAGGGCAGGGCTTCCTCACTTTATGTTGCTTTTTTTCTGGCTGTTTAATCTCAAAAAAGCAGACCTTTCTTTTTCTGCAGCACACATTCGTATCCTATGTGTAAGTAAAATGAAGTTCTAACTTCCAGCTCAAAAATGAAGTCAATTAGACGAGATTGAACATGTCTGAATTCAGTTTCCATCTTAGATTATAGAACGAAAGAGCATGGAAATTACGTCATTATACTGACTTAATATGTCCTCAAACTTAGGTAGAAGACAATTAGGGTTTACTCTCGAGAAGGCATAAGTAAGCACAATCATAATTTGTTGAGTATTGAATGGTTCCGTTGCACTTACTAGAAGTTTCATTTGGAGCTCATTAGGCTTGGAGCTTTTTGTTACATGTAAAAAACCAGCCCAGCCTTTTTAAAGCAATGGAATTGAGTGTGCCTACTATGCAAACAATTCAGACATTTCCCTGTCCATCTTTGACAACACCAAAGGCTAAGTCATAAGGATTACGGGGGAACTGAAACATGGGTTGAACCTGCATTCAACTGGCTGCGAACACGGTAGACCGAGCAGGGCTTCCAGCCTTATGTTTACACTGAAACACGTTTACTTCTCCGAGATGATAACTCTACAAGGCATGGTGAAGGATACCCTTTTGAAGACATACCATAGTCCTGCATAAATTTGCCTTATGTTTAAAATACTATAGCAAAATTTTATGGTGCTCAGAAGAGGAAGGGTCTAAAACTTTTTGCATTCAGCAATTTGTTAGGTGCAATTTGTCCTAACAGCATATTTTTCGTCAACTGTTCAATCTAAGTTGCTATTTATGACTTTGCTGCATGACACATTCCGCCGTGCAAATTCCAATATCAGTGTTGATTGCAATGCTATTTTGGAGGACAAGTTAGTTCTTGATTCTTCTCATCGTTACTTGACTAGTTTTAATTTAGCATTCACTATAATTTTTTTTCTTGCGGAGTGTTTCACCTAGTTTAGAAGTGTTGCACTTGTTGGATCATGCAATGGATTGCGTATTCACAATTGTCAACAACTTAAAGTGCTTTCCACGCATTCACCATTGGAGTGCAGCTATAAGGCGGTAACTGACTGCAAACTTGCGTCAATTCTCCAATCGTGATGTTACTGGTAACTGTTCCCACCTTGTAGATAGAAAAAAACGTCCAATTTACACCGTCCCGTCAGCTTTAGACGCACAACCTGTCAGCAACCCAGTTGCGATTTCGTTTATACCAATTTTGGTTTGCAGGTTTTGTACAAATTGATGCCCTCTTATGAGACTTGTCCCTAATTGGTTGAGACAGTTCTTGAATCGAATTTTGTGAAAAGCGGTGGCTCTTGCAAAACTTTTACATGCACGTTACAATTCTCCGTTCATTCTCTCTTTAATTTCCATTGAACTGTGTCCTTGATTTCACTTGTTTGCTTGTTAACGAATCTAATTTACTTGTCATCTCACAGGAGAGTTTTAGTTCTATTTCTTACTTGCACCTGTTCATTTCACCGAATTACTATTGTAGAAAAGTATGCAAGTAACGAAGACTGTGATGCAGGACTTTGATGCAATCCAGCCAAAGTGGTAGTCTGATCGGTGCTTTTGAATGGGCATCTCCACTACTTTGTTGAGCCGGGCATATGGTGCTGCAGTGAAGCCAAGCACACATGGCCGCCTCGGTCACTTTGGTAAGCATTGTCAACTTCTGTGCTATTTTGACGGGCCTGCGGAATCCGCACTTCTTAGCACCTCATGCCTTCCCCATGCTGCACAGTTTAGCTACTCTACAATGTCTGAAAATAATTTCAAAAATTGCTAATTTTTCTACTTGACTGCATTGTTTGACTCTAATGGTAGTAGTCATGGGGCTATATTTTACTTTTTTTCCAAATTGTAACACTTTGCCGTTTTCATTAAGATCTGGGTGTATCTTGATGTAAGCTAATTCGGCAGGCGGGTTCACATACGACCTCTTTGCATTGAATAAGGTTTCCGTGATTGAGCCACGGTTTAATATGGCTTTAATAACACCACAAAGTGATGCAGCACTTTTTCTGCAATTCGTCTTTCACCATCGACTTTGGCTCTCGGTTGTGCGACATTGAAGTGATAGGGTCTTCACATGTGCATCCACCGCACGATTTTACTCATTTTCACTGTTTTATCAACATCAGAACTCGACTTTCTTGCTGCACTTGGGGAGTAGAAACTTTAGATTCGCATTTTTGATTTTGGTGCAACTGCTTCCTGCGTTCTCAAGTGGTGAAAAGTACTTGATTCGGAAAAGGCATCCACCTTTTGAATTGCATTAGCCGAAGTAACTCCATATCCCCTGTGAGTAGTGTAAATTTCCAATCCCATGCTATAGGCAGGCAAAATCGACTTAATATGAACTTTAAGTCGACATTACAATTCACTGAAGGCTACGATTGTGCTTGTAATCTTATGTATTGCTGTTTGGAGAAAAAACGATAGCTTATATTACTTTTCAGAAATCACCAACTATAATGCAAATGCATGTGCTATATCTATAGCACAAAGCGGTTTTCCTTGGCAATAAGGATTAATCAAAGGCGGCAGGTTGCCAATACACATTCACGGCGACTTCGCCATGAAGGGTGTGAGCGTTGGCTCGTGCTGCCCACTCACTAATGCAGATTTGACATTAATCCTCACCAGGCCCACCACTTCTGACTGCGTCATAGTCATCTTGAATGCAGCTTGATTTTAAGTTAAGAAAATTTTGTTAAACGGCCGTCAAAGGCACTAATATTATGACCAATTATAGTCACTTCAAAAACGCTGCTTCATCCAGTAACAAATAAACTTAAAGACATATAGATTCAGTACTTAGTAAGGAACGCGATCATTCCGATTTGTATTCGTCCTCCTCAAAGTCGTCCAATTCGTCCTCCTCGTCGACCTTACCCTCTGTTCGCTTTCCCACGACCACCGAATGCGTGAAGGCTGCGGTGAACAAGTGACCCAACCCAATCGAACCTGAACGGCAGCGATCCCTGAGGAATAAAACATACCGAATCCATTAAGTTAAAAGGTCAAGCTAGTACATTTTATCGCATCCTTATAAATGGGAATTGAGGAAGTCAGCCGATACCATCACCCAGGAAATAGGTAATCAAACAATCCAAAATGCCTGCTTTTTTAAAGAGTTTTTTCTTTAAAGTATTGCATACTTTTGCATCGAAGTGAATGTCAATATTTATTTCCACCAAAGCCGATGTGAAACGATATAATCGGGGATGTGTTATACAAACCCAACAATAACCCTCAGTGTAAGAGCTAGATACATATCTCTGATGAAGTAATTGGCAATTCATTCTATCCTTTCCGATGTGACTTTACTTGGTGATAAAAGCTTTTTTACAGTAGATCCTCATATTTTGGGGTGAGAGTAGTAATATCAATTTGATATCGATGTTACTTATCGGCCTTCAGAAAAGGCAGATTAGTTCCATGCCACAAACGGGTTCCGAGAACGTAACCTTGACCATTAATTTCATTAGCAGATAGACAAAGAGACTTACATGAACCACTCAACTGCAAACAACAGCGAGACTTCGCCGGTTTGAACGCCGATCGACGATAAAATTGTTATTATGATGACGATGCTCGAGCTTGGGACGTTGGGGATGGCAAGAGTTGCAAATCCGGTTAACAGACTGAATTAATGCGAATTTGCTATAGTTATGAGCTTATTTCTGCATTTCACAAAGTAGTCGAATAAGTTCCCCTCGTACTAATGCACACATGAAGACACTTTTTAGCCAATGTTGATTGGCATTTCCATTTGGAAATTTGTGTGTGGGCTTGGAACTGGTTAAACTAACAGTAGTTTTGAAAGGTATGCAGTATTTACACTCTATGTGAGACGATGAATAACTATAAAAATATCTTTAGTAAGATCTGGACCAAATGCCTAAAAATATTACCAATAGCCAAAAAGCTTAAAATGCGTTGGAGTCGACATTGGATATTGATGTCACTCTTAAGTGGTATTGGAATACCTGGTTTAACTAGGTTAGCATTGAATTATCCATCTATATGAAAGTAAGACTTTTCAATCCATGCTTGTAAAGGATGCCATTGACGCTTACGCAATGATCACATAGGTCCCAGCAGTCAAATTGTAGCCCGTGAGTTGGGCTATGAAGACACAAGCCACGGCTTGAAACACGCCTGAGGCGTCGCCTTTCAGAGCGGCAGAGAGGGGTATGACAAACCTACTGATCTTCTTCTGCAGGCCATAGCGATCACATGTCTCAATCATATCAGGGATGGCAATCAGCCTAGAAAATATGTCAGTAGTCAATAGTACTTGAGTAAGGTAGAAACATTTTCATTTAATTATGGTTGTTCCAGTGTTTCTCTTTTTTGTCTTACTGTTAATTTCGGCGTTTTTAGCCGATCCAATGCAATAAAATGGGTAGACATTCTTTATTACAATTTTAGCTCCTAAATGGACGGTGTAAAAAGTGATTACTTTTGGAATAGTTATTAATGGCAGCTTTAAAAGATGGTAACCATAAGACCAAATGGGAAATGGAAAATGGGAATCGTCAGTTTTGTAGTGAGGTTTGCATAAATTTAATCTAAACAACTTTAGTGAATTCGCTTTATAATTGAACAATGCTATTTTCAAATGGATCCATTAATAGATATGGATATCGCAAGGTATAAAGAGGAGTAAATGAACTCACGGTGCAGTGGTAATGAAACTTAGGAAGAAGACTCTGAAACCCATCCACATGAGGCGGAAAGGGTTGCGGAAGGAAGCGATGGTATAGACGACCATTTGTATAATCATGTGTACGGCCAGCGCTGCCAACACCGTAGCCATGAAGAGACCGAGACCCTGGAAGGTTGCAGATACATCACTCACGTCCACAACCGCTCCCGCGATCATGAAGCAAACGCCCACCGGTGTAAGCCTGCAATCAAGCGTGTTGTGATGCCTTACAGCATTTTTACTCTTAAATGAAGACACTCGAAGGACACAGTCGATAGAAGTAGCACCACCATTAGTACAAAAAGAAATGGTTTGCCAAACGAAATTGAACCAATTTGCCATTTTCATGCATTTTCGAGTCAGCCATGGAAAGCCTACTTCAAGAAGCATTAATCGGTTTGGCTTAGTCCTTAAGGGGTGGGTTTAAATGTTAAAATTGGTATGGAGAAGCTTACTGCAAGAACCAACGCATAAGAATGAGAACAGTATTGCCAAGAGACTCAAAGAAGTCGATGAAAGCTTTTCCTCCTTCACCAGCAGCACCAGCAGCGATACCAAAGGCGATCGTAGTGAATATGAGTCCTGTGAAGGAAAGTGCAGTAGAGGTGAAGTCCTGTGCATTTTAGCATTTTGAGGAGCATCCCCCATGATTATATGGTATGGAGTCTAGTTACATTTGGTTCAGCGTTTATAATACAAATCTCAAAATTTCCATGATAAATTAGCCTCAAAACCGTTACTTTTATATTAAGTTTCTTAAATTCTGCTTTGAAAGTGAGCAGTTATCTTGAAAACTGAGAATTTAGTGGTACTAATCTAGTTAAAGGAGATTAGCCGTGTTTTATGAGCTTTAAGTGAAAGTATGACATAAATGGGAAACTTACCTATCATATCGGTTGATTCAAGTCTGATTTGTACTGATTCCGTCACATTTTTGACGGGAAAATAAGGCCACCGACGTATGGTTTTCGTCTAAGCCAGTAAAAACAAGTAAACTCTTTTTTATCTTCATTTTTATGTAACTCAAACGTCCTAGTATTCACCCGTCCCTATTCTGAGCCCTTTTTTGGCTGAGCACGACGCGTGCTACAGCAAAACAAACACAAAATATCGTCTATTTACCAAATTGTCCATTTCAACTGATGGAGAAACTAATATGAGGACAATAAAATGGACAAGAACAAGAGGTGTTTGCATTTTACCACTCTGTAAGAAGTACAGAGGAATTTGGAAACATCTACCTATTTGTTACAACACTGTTATGAGGTTTATACCATAAAGTGACATAAAATATCCTCTTTTCATGCATTATGTTACAAATGAATCGAAAGGCCAATCAGTATGCCACGAAAGACCTACCTGATAGAGTGTGAGACCAACTATGTTGTCTGGAAACACATTTCTAGAGGAGATGCAAATAATCGCATGTTGAAGTGAATTCTCGGATTGATGTGTGGAGTCTTGTTTTACTGTTAATTTTCATTACTTTCTTTTGGATTCAATTAGCACACATATAAAACCATTTTTACCAACTTCTTGCGCATCACCGTAGTCCACTTATCATTGAAGTGGTTTTCAGTTATGCCATGGCCAACACCCTGCAGTAGACTTATTTGGCCATAATTCATTAAAATGTTTTTGGATGAAAATATTCCATTAACTATAAAGCTATATCAAATATGGATGCGTGTCAATGAATAAATGAATGAATGGAAGTAAAGCTCTTGAGAGCAAAAGAAGAAACCTGTCATCAAAATATTGTCGCAAGTACTGTAATACATTTTCAGTCAGCAAAACTTTGCTAAGGTAAATACTAACATGAAGAGATCGGCAAATACGTCAGACGTCGAAACAGGAGCATCATCAGGTCCTAGTTCTTCCACCGTTTGGTTTACGGAAATTGACGTAGACACACCTGAAGCATTAACGGAAACGGTGTATCGACGGCATTGGGATGAGTAGGAAACAAAATTCGGTCGAAAAACAGGGAGAATATGTATGAGCGTAGAGTTTAACGTATTTCGCATAGTAATTGTACGATAAATATGCATTGAGAAATTTGATTTGTAACTTCTAAAACCAATGAGACTGTGCAAATTGCATGCAACATCAAAAACCACAAATTTTGTCAGTTTACCAGCCCTAGACTAATTGGACTATTAGTTTGGTAGTTTGTGGTGAAATTATCTTTTCCTGGTAGTCAAGTTATTTGATGTAAAAGTCACCTGGTTTAATGAGAACGGCCATAATGACACCAATTGCGCCACTGATAATGTCAAGGCAGAATACAAATAAGAGTGCTGCCAGTCCCATTTTACCGTTTTCTCGAGGATCAAGCCTTCCCACAACTAAAATTTGCAAAATCTTAGTGATGGCACTTTGCTCCTCATTTTGTGTAAGTAGAATCACATGCATCCAATCAGTTGGAGAACAAAATTCTTACCAACAATGATGTTTGCGGCAATGACCGGTAAAATTGTGAGTTGAAGTAGTCGAATATATATCTTTCCCAGCATTGCTAGATAATAGAACACAGATTTTAACAGCAAATAAAGCAGGAATTTGTCCTCAGTTATGATCGCTAAAATATTGTTCTCTCTTTGATTTACAGAAACTGTGGAGATGTTGCCTTGAATGTGCATATTCGTAAAATGTGAACGCCATGGTGTAGGCTACAATGCAGATTCCTATCTTAACTGAACGTATAAGCAAAATACTAGTGACACGCATCTTCGAAGAGTCGTGGGAATAATATAGTTGGAAATAAAATTAATATAAGTTTATAAAAAGGTGCATAGAACAGTAGATTCAAGTGATTTATGGAAAAGGGACGAAATTTAGGATGTCGATGAATAAGACGCGGAATGCATAGGGGTGGAAGGAAAGCACTCACCGATCCATGTTACTGCTGTTTCAGAGGGATGTACTTTGCCTACTCCAAAGCCAATGCCGAAGCCAATGATTACACCAATAAGTGTTAAAATTGTAAAAAGGTTGTCTTTTAATCCTTTCTTAAACTTTGCATAACAAGTGGAGGACTTTTTGTCCGCCGTGCTAAGGCCTTCTTCATCCGCGTACGTATCCGCCATCGGTATTAACTAGTGATTCAGCAATTGAGAGTCGTCGCTTTCGACTCTTAAGCTCTCTAGGAGATAAGTGAGGGTGGCAAATTAAAGATTGTGAGCTCTGCTTCAAAAGAATTGGATAAAATGCAGCAGACCAGTAAGAGGCGCAGAAAATCTTGCAAAGAAGAGAGGCAACTATGACAAATTATTGAGGTAACGTTGTACAATGCCATGAGCAGATAACAGACAGGGGTTAGGAGCTCTTTTCTCTTGAGCACCACGCGTGCATCACTTGTCAGTCTGTCTCATTAATGACATTTTCATAATTTTGATGCATAGACCTCTATGCAGAAAAGCGCCAAACTAGGCTTTGGCTAAATTGTAGGAAGCAGCAGTAATCTAGACGTAAAATACTAACTTACAAATTTCCTCACGCACACTTTTACATACGAAAAGGTTGTGACGTAGCGAATGGATAAAACTCATTCCTAAGTGATCGGTCTTCAGCAAGATTTTGGAAACAAATGATGAAAAGTTGGGTCTGCAGTCCACCACACACACACAAGCCAAAGCCCCCTGGTGACGAGACAATGCCTGCCCTCCCCAGCTGTGGAGTGGCTAGTGAGTCCATCGTTCAGGCGTAACCAGCGCCATAGCCATTTGCTCAGCGCACGTTGGAATGCAAGTATCGTTGTGCATCACAATGCAGCCAACAAACGCCCATTTCCCAACGGCTCCTTTCGACACGAAGTGAGGGACAATATGACAGGATTTAGAGCTCACTGTCACCTCCTGTCCATACATGCGACACTCGTGTACTTAGCTTCTATCGCCACTTTCCCAGTTGATGCAGGTGTCATCAACTGTTCCACCACTCCTCTTCAGCATCAACAACGGCTCTTCTGCGTCGAGCTCGACTCACCTGCGGTAGCAACACAGATTCTCATTCCAATCGCGGACGGAGGATGGGTCTCGGCATGATGCATCTTTGTCTGACTCATCACCAAAACCCAAGCATTCCCTGGTGGTACACTCCACAACTACACCCTCTCCGAATGTCATGCAACTTCGAGTAGAAGCTTCTGCAACCTTGAATGTGAACCTTAGCTGGCGAAGCAGGCAGCTTCTAATCACAAGATGACTGTCAAATGGTAGAGGCCAACGGGAGCACAAGAACAAGCCTATGTGTTTCGCATGCCTATTGTAGTTGCAGTACATCATTGATACCACTCGGAATTATTATGCTTACAAATCACGTCAACCATCTTTGTACAGTCGGAAATGCTGTGAGTTGATATTTTATAATCGCACTTTATTTGTCTAGTTTATAAGTTGTCTTGGTTGTGATCAGTTAGACAGCGCACACCATTGTTTACGCACATCTGTTTTCATATAGGCGGTCTGACCTTCGGATAAGCATTTAAAAGCCGATGACATAAACGCGTGTGCGGTGTAACCCTGCTTATGCAGAAAGAATTACACGACGTGTGTTTTTTTGTAAAGCTTAGATGTCAAATTAGTAACACTACTGTATTGCCGTATGAACTGCAAAAGGCGCTGTTCAAAGGGTAGGAAAGTTTATTTTAAAAACAAGGGACCGGTGATTAGCAATCTTGAAACGCCACGCAATTTTTAACCACTTTGTCAACATGAAAGTAATTTTTAACCAATTTTTTATGGGTGCCAATAGACATATTCACCCACGACACTTGGCGATGCATCATTGAAAATGGAATTTCGTTAGTCTATGGTGGCTGAGCGTAGATGAGCACATGGTTGAACAAAACACTATAAATTAAGTAAACGATGAGCACAGAAAACGACTGTTTAGTGCACTGAATAGGTTTATTCAAATTCGAAAAATAGTGATGCAAAGCTTTAATTAGTAGATTGCCCTTCATTTTGGTTTCGCGGACAATTTATTTTTCGCCTTGTACTTATTCCAAACAACTTGCATCTCGAACATCTCAATAACCTCTAATCCTTTCTGTGCGTCGATAAAACATATAGTACCCCAGCTTTACAGCTTCCTCCGTCTTCAGAGAGTACTAGGCGCACTACTGTAGGCAGTTCTACCCTTTCCTCCTCTTGCCTTCTACTACCCCTGCTATGGGAAGGCTAGACGTTTCTAGACACCTTTGTTATAGACAGAGAGAGGACATGCGGTAGCGAAGTCGATGCAGTTACGATGAGAGTATTTCGGACTCCGGATAGAAACCGCGTTCATACACGACCGGGTTTAAATTGCCCTCCTTTTCGCCCACAAAGTGCATTCAAGGTACCTAAGTACTAAAATACGGCAATTCAGACAGTGTTTTACTTAGTTGTAGTTCTTTAATCATTCGAAGTGGAACATTTGTGTTTCTAATTAAACAAGTTTGACGCGATACATTATATTTTATGCCAAATTTTCTAGGCCCCTAATTAAGTGCGAAGAAGGTGTTCACGCGAATCAACTTTAAAATTTCGAAGACGAAAGTGTCAGTGATTCTTCAATTTGTATTTAGCGAATTCCTGGAAAAATTTATCATTTTGTTTTAAAAGTTGATTCTTTTTGGGAAAGAGGCATACCGTAGGACTATTTAGTTAAATATTCGCATGTCAACGTACATCTTTCTTCGCGAAATCCGATTTATTCAGGCAAACAAGCATTGGAGAGTGTTAGTGCCTCAAAACACAACTTCTGCTACCTTGATAAAAATGTAGCTATTGAAGTAAAAATTCAGAAAAATACACATTTGCATATAATGTAGCCCCTTGAGACTTCTCTGAAGACGAAGAAAGGTATAAAACCCGGGCAGAAAGTTGGAGGACCGAAATGGCCTTCCAACAAGACCGAGGGTCATACAAACCATCAACGGATTTCCACTTGTAACGTCTCTAGACTTCTTTGAAGTCATACGAAAGCATAATACTGGTGTAATACTTTGTTTGTTCGAACTGCCGGTTTCGGTCACTTGGGTAACCATATTGTACTTGTAGCGACCCGAGACTTCCTTTAAGGTAAAAGAAGGCATAGTACTAGGGCAGAATACATATGTTCTGGAAACAGAGGGCTTGAGAGCTGTTGGCACGGCCCGGAGGCCGGCCAACCGGCTGGTACAATATGGCCACCTAAGTGACCGAAACCGGTAGTTCGAACAAAAAGTAATACAGTACTAGCCGGTTGGCCGGTCTCTTCACCTAGCCAACAGCCCCTAAGCCCCCCGTTTCCAGAATATATGTATTTTGCCCTAGTACTATGCTTTCTTTTACCTTAAAGGAGGTCTCGGGATGCTACAAATAAAGCAGAATGCATGCATTCAGCAAACAGAAGGTTCGAGGCTGTTTACAAGTCTCATAGGCCAGTCCACCCTGCTAGGGTAAAATAACCACCTTGGTGATCGAAATCGGAACCAATAGTCAGAACAAACAAGGTATTACAACACTATTATTGTGTAATTCAGTCACCAAAATACTGCGGTGTCTAAATGGTTTTCAGAAAAACGTGCTATGCTTAGGCATTTTAGATGCGAAGATTGTCTTTTCTGCAAGCAGACACTTAATTGTAGACTTGAAAATCAATAGTGCATTATTCACAAAATATAGAATTCTCACAAGGCTTGAAGTTGATAATTAGCAGCCCTGGTAAACAAGTGCTTCATCACACAGCTAGCAACATTTTTAATAACAATTGAGTTGCAATCCCTATAAGCCCATTTACAACGGAATTCATTCCTTTTAAGCAAAATTTGCGACTCCCCAAAATAGCAATGACCTTGTAGTCAATCAGCAGGCGCTGTTGCATCTCTCGTTTGAATAGCACTTCTTCGTGTGAGTAGGCGGTATGTCAGAGATTGGTCCCGATGTTGACGGTGACGATTCTGACCTCAAAGAATGCTTGCTTGAAGCGCTTAAGGCTGATGGCACGCTTAAACAAATACAAGTGCATTATTCATGGCATAATCATTTTCATTCTAGGACCAGTTGAGTGCCGCCGTCTATGCTGCATTTTATCGCCAAACAACACAGCCTGTCGAACGAACTCCCTCACCTCTAAATACGTTAATATCGAAGCAGAATGGTAATAATTCTTTGAGAAAGGCGCACTTTTAGAAAGGTATCACCGCTGTCTCCTTGTTAGTGGATTTCTTGCAGTCTCTCGGACTCAAGAAGACTTTGAATGTTCTTATGCATGAAACGGGGCTTGTAAGTTCCACCGCAGTTGTAAGTGTTAAGTTACTAGGGCGAATTCAAACTAGAACTAAGGGATAACTTGATTCAGCGGTATAACTTATCGTCCGTTTCTGACAAAACTCCTATACTTCCCGTCTTACTGGAAACGTTCGCCAATCTTCCAACCGAGCCTCTGCAGTTGTCAAAAGGTTGCCTTTTTAATTTCATAAGCATTGAGAACCTACTATTACGTTATTTAATCTTTAGCTCTTGTGTCTTTTTTCTCCTATCGCTTGATTCAGACCCGGAACTTCACTGTGTGCTAAATTACACACGCTTGTGTACTTGATTGTACTAACTCAGCTCTCATTTCTTTTCGGTACTTTGAGTCAACATTTTTGTTCCTTATCTTTTTAGCTGTCGAGTTGGATCAGGATTCAGATAAGTAAGCTTCATTCTCTTTTACCCCCCACATATTATCGCGGCATGTCTAGAATTTTTCACACCTACAATCTGATCATGTGTTTACGGCATTTTTTACCCAAATCTGGGCTGTTTATCTACTTAGTATTATTTACAGTTATTAACTAGAGCCTTAATTTGGAGATCCACCGCTTGTTGATTCCTTTCCTGTGATCGCAAGCCCAAACTTCGTTCTTGTTGCCCCTTTATCCACGATCCGCTTTTCGAGTAACAATTCGAAGATACTGAAGGTTTTTACTGTTATCTATGAAGACGAAAATTAGCACTTTTTACGTCACTGACCAGTTCTATTCCATTTTCAGTGGGTTCGACAAACCATTTTGCAACAATGGTAGTATTCTTGGAAACCTTGATAGCAATTTCTCGTCACCGCCAGGAATTACCACCACTCCTAAGGACCATCACCAGCGTCGTTCTCCACCTCACCCTGTCGATTCCGCAGAGAAAATAGGTGAGCTTTTGTTTGTACGTCTTACTGCACTCATTTCACATTCAAATGGTGTTCCTACTGAATCTCTGCGTTCTACATCTCCCTGTTATTTTTTGACTTCAGTAAGCCTCCTTTTGCATTTTGACTTTTATTCTCTAGTCAAACTTGCTTAATATCAAGGCACTCGACTTCACCCTCGCAAAGGATTGTTGCACTTTAAGGCTCTGTTCAACAAATAAGAATGTAAAGTTGCCACTCCAGTGGTCGTTCTGTTTTGATGCATTTTAAAAGCTAACTTGCGGTTTGTGGTTTAGGTGATTTTCCACAGGAACAAGCGGGTCGCAACGTTACTGATAAGCAAGTCTAAATTCGTTTGTCTTTTTCAAGAAGCCCAAAAATTGTTTAAGAAGGGCATTGTTATTAGCGTGTATACCGTATTTCTGCATCTCATTCGTATATTACCTGAAATTCAAGGACTTTGTCCTCAGGCGTACACCAATCGCAACAGCAATCCCAGCGGCCTAATAGGCTAGAACTGGAAAAGGAGGGCGAATACGCCATTACGACCGACCCTACAGACGATCGTGGCGTCTATGTAGCTGGTGAGGCACTCCCGGGCTCCTCCATCGGTAACCGTCTACAGGAGACACCTCGTTCTGCAACTACGACTGCTGGTTCGCCTTCCTCCCACGCCGGTGGCTACTCCTCAACGACAAATCTCTCTACCAATATATTCAAGCCTCCACAACAGTGTTATTCAGGCAATGTCTCCGACGGCGACTCCGACATTGATTCGGAGGTGACAAGTGGCTTTTTAAATCATTAATTCTACACGTTTTATGAAAAGTCACGACGTGATTTATTTGGACATTAGTTAAGCCTACGGGTATTTGATTAGTAGGTTTACTTCTTTTCCTGATTTAGGCCACAGCAAGCCGATTTCGCGCATAGTTTGACTTCTTGTCGTAAGTCTCCTGGTTCCACTAACGCTTCACCCCACTCTAACTCGGCTAAGGTGCCTCTTGACTTTCGTTTCAGGGATAAACTCTCGTCTTTCGATTTTTAATCTAACAGCCTTCAGTACATTCAGTTTGGTTTGAATGTTCCCATTCGAATGGATGCGTTGTTGGCTTCAGCACTGGACCTGTTAGTCACGGTTACACACATTCTCCTCGCGATGCTGCATATTTTAGCATCTTTGCTTGCGCTGTTATTTCGTCATTTCTTTGGGATGAGCAGCACACCCTTGACTGAGGAAATAATCGTTCTGAATGATGCGTATCCTCTGTATGACCAGGGGTTTTTAAGCTCTTAGGGGACCTTACATGGAGCCTTTGGAACTAATAGGACTCAGTTTATTTTTTGAATCGCTGCATTGTATGCTCTTTTAGAACATTTCCACTCATGAGTATTACGCATGCTTTTCCAAACGCAGGTTATCAATGATATAACGTTGAGCTCTTCAAAAGTGGAGGATTGTGACTACATGGAGCCAGTGCGGAGGTACTATTAGGTGGGTGACGCCTGGCTATTCGTTTTAGTAGCTTCATCGTCATCTTTCCTCTGCTTTCTCGCAGATGGTGTCTCTCCTTCTGGTTGGTCTTGTTTTCAGGCTGTGTCCTTTTCCTTGTTCCATCTGTCCCCTATCCCCCTACCCTTTCCCTAAATCAAAAAGATCTTCCTTTTTACGGTTGACCTGAAGTGCTTATGCCTTGTTCTATTAAATCCCCTGTTTTTCCATGTATTCTTGCACCGAGTTCTGTACTAAACTGCCCAAAGTGTAAGAGAAGAGTGTGCTTACTGACGACTCTGTCACTCTTCATAAATTAACCACTTATCTTACAATAATGCCGCACTATATTTGGTTTATATCACCGATATTTTACTCCCGCCCTGTTTGATTTCGGGCTTTCATCGATATTTATTTGCGCTCAGGTTAGCTTTAATTCTTATTCCTTTCGAATCGTGATATTTCACAGCACCTACCGTTATCACACCTTCGCTCTCAATATTTACTACTTCGACTTGTACTACAGGAAGAGTAAGTCTGCTGATTTCCTAATGCTGTAGTGAAGAATTTGATACATCATAGTCAATAGATGAGTCCATTAACGTAGATTAGGTCGTACTTGCATATTTATTGGGGTTGACACGTCTCGCCAGTAGATGTGGGGCGTACTTTTTGCGTGTCAGGGGCTGCAAACTGTAGTTGACACATTCGCTTCGCAAACTGGTTGAACTCACTTGCATTTGTGCCAAGCAACGTAAGAGCTGTAGGGTGTGCGGATCGAAACCTTGATTCCATCTTTTCCGTTACAAAAAAATATCATAATCACTCAATTTGATTCGGGTTCCGTTGGGTAGATGGATGATAACATTGGCGCAGCATGAGGTAATTATCCTATTATTGTCCGAGTTTTCATTGCCCAACCTTGCAGGTTAGTTGAACCAAGTGCATTACTGTTTTGTTAAACAGATGGATGCTTTTAAGTATTTCCTATGGTTACCGGGCTCAGTCACGGTGTATTTTCTTGCGGGTTTTTCGTGCACTGCTTCCATTCTGACCAGATTACAATAGTAGGATTCAGTGGGTGCTTCTTTTCATCAACTTATTAGACATGCGACTTGCAATTCATCTTTGATTAAAATGTTGAACTCAAATGCGTTCGTTTTCATTAGAAGTGGGTATTGTTTGGCGGAAGTACTGCCGTGGAAATCGGAAGTATTATACGACAATAAAGATCTTATCGATATCAATTATATGGGAGCACTGCACGTGGATTCCTACTATTCATACTTATGTTAAGTCGAAGTGTCCCCGTAGAATCCATTTATAGCTACATGCATACTTTCGTTAATGAAAGATGCCTCAAAGGCAGCAATCTTTCCTCCCATTTTTGCATTCACTGGGACAAATAACTTAAAGCAAAGCAGATGACCTTTTTCACGGCACATCGAGGCTGTTTGAACAGGTGTCCCTTCGTGACGGGGTCACCAACTCGTGGATAGTCGTCATGGTGTTAGAATCCGTAGCATAATCCTTGATGCATTGACTTAATGGCTAATCGCCTTACACAAGGATGCGGAATCATTGAATTATGCGCAATTTTGCAAACATTGGGTTAGTGTTTCTGAAAGGCATCAGCGCGCATTTGATTGCATTAAAAATACAATACTAGAACCAAAGTGTACCATGCACCATGTCTAACACATAAGATCACTGAGGATTATACAAAGACGATTAAGGGTGTCAAAGAAACTCGCCGATCGAGAATGATGTGGGAGATGAGTGAGTACCGTCAAGCTTGTAATCTTATACCTAAAATATTGAAATTAATTGTCATTTATTTCAACTAGCTGTCAGTCATGTTGTCTGACGACTATTCCGTCGCTGACGTAAATGCAAGACCAAGTAGGGTCGGCACTGCATTGGATTGGCTCGAATTTGGTGCAGTTTTTTGGTATAGCCCTACACAATGACTTACAAATTTTGGGAACGTGTAAATTATGCGATACCGTCTCTCGATGGATGTGATTAGAAGCTGCCTGCTTCGCTAGCTAAGGTTCACATTCAAGGTTGCAGAAGCTTCTACTCGAAGTTGCATGACATTCGGAGAGGGTGTAGTTGTGGAGTGTACCACCAGGGAATGCTTGGGTTTTGGTGATGAGTCAGACAAAGATGCATCATGCCGAGACCCATCCTCCGTCCGCGATTGGAATGAGAATCTGTGTTGCTACCGCAGGTGAGTCGAGCTCGACGCAGAAGAGCCGTTGTTGATGCTGAAGAGGAGTGGTGGAACAGTTGATGACACCTGCATCAACTGGGAAAGTGGCGATAGAAGCTAAGTACACGAGTGTCGCATGTATGGACAGGAGGTGACAGTGAGCTCTAAATCCTGTCATATTGTCCCTCACTTCGTGTCGAAAGGAGCCGTTGGGAAATGGGCGTTTGTTGGCTGCATTGTGATGCACAACGATACTTGCATTCCAACGTGCGCTGAGCAAATGGCTATGGCGCTGGTTACGCCTGAACGATGGACTCACTAGCCACTCCACAGCTGGGGAGGGCAGGCATTGTCTCGTCACCAGGGGGCTTTGGCTTGTGTGTGTGTGGTGGACTGCAGACCCAACTTCTCATCATTTATTTATTGCTAAAGACCCATCAATAATGCTTGAAGTCCATTTAATAGAATTTTGCTTGTTTAAGAAACATCCAGGAGCAATCTGAACTGGTCAGTCGGCCAAAAGGAAGTCCGCCTTTACAAGGCAACAGGACATTAGAACGGGGAATACTTTTCGCCGAATGCTATTTACTGTCTTCATATTCAGCAATGCAATGCAACGTGACATTGGCAGTCTAAAGATGGGAGTTAGATAGAAACGAGCGTAGTTAGGGCTAAGTCGGTCGCTTTTAACGGCGAAAGATGTTATTGAAGTGTAATTTACAATCTTGTTTCTTTTGTGAACAGTAGCTTCTAATGATGGACACCTTCGCCCGTTGATGCTTTGGATCAAAGCACTCTCACTTTAAGTTCTCACTTTTTTATGAAAAAAAGTCAAAGTTACCGATTTCCCACTGCCGAGACCAAAATGGCATTTTGGGTTGGCTTGGTCGCTGGATAGTGTACGCAGACTGGTAGTTCAATAATCTTCACATCATTTAATCAGAATCAACTAAGTCATGCTACTGAAACAAAATGACGTTTGAAATGAGGGAAGTTGAATACATTTTTAACCATCCTCTAATGCTGGGAAGTTGACGCGGCAGCTGTGGTGTTACTGACGCATCAACTTAATTTGCCTGGTAATGTCTGCAGTTAAATTGGCGTACTTATAACTAAAATGTGTTGATGAGACTTGAAGGTCTATTTGCGTCCCGCAGTATTTGGGATTTAGCTAACTTTTTTGAATGAGTAGAATAAAACTAGCATTTATTATGAATCCCTGGTGGATAATAATTGAAGTTACTCATCTTACAGCAACTTTTTGAGCTAAGTGACAACCTTGCCTGTTTAACCCTTTTGATAGCTTTGGCAGTTGGCGAAATTCATCCTGTGATGCACAACAATTCCTCCCACCTAACCGTCTTCAGCATCGTTTTTGCGAAATTACCAAACACTTGCACTCAACATCACCAATCGCTCTGAAGTATGTCATCCGTCTGTTCTCGGTTGTGTCTCTGCGATTTTTGAACTCAGCCAAAACGACTCAACTATCCAAATTGCAGGACTAAAAGTGTCATGAATTCAATTCATTTGCATAGATTATGATATTTGAAACACTTATTTCCATTTAACCAATCTCAGGCAATTACTTACCAATATTTTTGAGATGCCTATTGATAGTGTTAGCACTAGTCAGACTGGTTGGCATTCCCATATCGGTCTCATCGTTTGGGTTATGTCATTCTCACGCATTCAAAACTAGCTTCTAGCAAACGCATATAGAACTCTGCCGTGAACAGTGAGAGGGATTCCCGAAGACATTGGCTCTAAATACGGCTATGAGTAAAAAAAAGCAGTTTTTATGCTCCACAGCACTTGACCCCTCAATCCTTCTTGATCGCTCTTCAAATAACTTTATGGACAGAGAATTTTGGAAGAATTGACGAACTATCAATAGTACTCCTCCGTTACACAAAGCCTATCTTTTCTGGAAGTACAAGCCTCAAAAAATCGCTGGCTCCATTAACCATGTGTAGGTTCTTAAACCGCTTTATTATTGAAGCAACCATGGGATAGTGATGAGCGACTCAGGTTGGAATGGAAGCAGATTAGACAAACAAATGCGCAACCCGGTGCAGAGTGGAGCTCAGTTCAGTACTACAAGTGATTTAGCTAATAAAGAAATGAAATCTCAGTGTTAAGTATGACCCAATATGCAATTGTGTATAAGAATGTTTGTGGTCGTGGTTGGATTAACAAGAAATCAAATGAACTCCTGATCCAGAATTTCTAAGGTGATGAAGTCAATACACACTCATGCCTTAGCATGAAATCACTTTTCCCGCAGCATTTGGCTAGTCGAAGACGCCGACAATGAATAGCGGGAAAATGGGTCTTAAGATCTGGCCTCCACTAATTCTTTCCAGAGAAATCACTGAAACTTTCCTGCTTACCAAAGTTAACTAAGCATTTAAAGTTACAATTCGATGGGACTAGTTTATCACAACTTTACTGAGGGATAGTGCAGACCTCTTGCTCAGCTGTTTTTGCCACTCAAGCAGCCAAATTCACTTACACAGAAACAAAGTAGGGAATGTGTGGGATAATAAAAACCTTTGGCATTATTGATTATACAAAAGAAAAACAAAAATGTTAAGTTTTATCACACACGCACAAAAATACAGGAGGAGAGGCGCGGTCATAAGAAATCAGACCGGGCTTGTTCATTTGTCGCCTCGCTCCTTTGACTGGACAAAAATTTTCTCCGCAGATTACAGACAGCACCCCAGATTCGCAGCACAGATCCACCCCTAAAATCATGGAATCTTGCAAATCAACTACACACCTCGCTGTTCCAAACGATTCTTCAAAAACTTCACACATGCATTTTACCATTCGTACGTTTTTCATAGAAATGGCTAACAGTTTCAGAGAAAAACAATAAAAGTGCCTCTATAGAAGCGGAATACTGACCATATGCAGCGAAACTGCAAAACGCTAGCTACTAATATGTTCGCATTTGTGTCTACTACTACTTTAAAGATGATATTATAGGCTTTGAAGCACTTTGCACAAGCCAAACTTTCAAAATCATAGTGTAAAAAATAATTGAACGCTCAGTGGAACAAGACCTGGATCATCTTATCACTGCTAAAAAGGCTATAAGAGTATTATTTTTGAGCCTCAGTTAATTACCTGAGTCCCAACCTCCAGAGATCGTCCTTTGTAATCAACTCTAGAAAGTCATTCTGGTCGATTTCATGATTGGCAATCTGGGAGTAATAGAGACGGTAAAGCAATACCAGAATTCACGTAATAATGTGGAGGATCAGAGGGCATGACTTGCTTGTTCAATCTCACTCATGGGGATTCCAATTTCGCTCAGCCATTCGGAAAGGGAAGGGAATCCAGTGGAGATGCCTGTGTAGGTGTGGGTTCCCTTGCCAACACCGAGAGCGGAAGGTGCAAGTACGTCATTTAAAGACAATGAGGATTTACTGAAAAAGTTAGCAAAAATGGACATTAGTGCCATGGTGGATCCAGAGCACAAACAGCTGCTTTTGCATCACAATCCACTTCTATTTTCGGAGTAAGCACCGAATTATGGTCTTGTAAGTGTGGCACAAGTTATCAGCTTTCATTAAAATGTTTATGACAAAGTTTAAAAAGAAAATGAGATTTGTAAAGTGCATGAACAAGTGAGGCTGGAAGCTTCGTAGATGGTATTAAGGACAGATCATAGAGATTATTGGAGCTCTCGGGGCAAACTTACGCGAGTCGTTCGAGTGCAGCAATGTAGGTCTCCCTCCTTTCAAGTTCACTTCGAAGAAGTTGGTTGTAATTCTGAGTTACTTCTTTCAGTTCTTCGGTGATTCTTAAAAAAAAACGAACAAAATAGGAAGTATTTTGAATAGAAGGCAGATGCACACGTGCATTTCAATGAACTCACACACTTAGGTAAACATCACCCACGCATCCAGTTCGGTTGGGTGGTTGGCAAATGAAACATTCAGTAATGGATTCCTCAGGCCAGAACCGAAAAGCTGTTCAGGAATCATTACTTGGTCGATCGATAAGACCAATAAAACTAATTATATTTTTCTTCGTTATGCGCCTTCTAATGGTTAAACAGAGTGCCCGTCAGCTCCAAAGATACTTCCTCAAAGCCTCTTAGAACGTATCGAGTTATTCCGTTATAACTGTGATCAAATATGTAGAAGTTTCAATGCGCCGATATCACTTTCCCGAAATCCAGATCCAAACTGCATATTGTAGCTTAACTCGGTTCATGAAATAAAAATTTTGCGTGTTATAATTCCGACTGCTTTACAAAACCATCCAAACATGCTACGGAGTCCTTGTAATCCACGAAGATGCAAACTGCAGTGAAGAACATCAAGAAAAGGTCTATAGTAAGATCTCAGGAGCATCTGACTACCTGGAATTCCCCAAGGCCAAGTTCACCAAGTTAGAGCGAAACTGTAAAGCATCATTGATTAGTCAACACATCTCTGCGTACCATAAGGCTTTCACACAAATACATCAAGTGCGTGTCTTGAATATGAAGATGCGTTGGTAAATGTGTGCTATGGTCTACGAAAATGGTTAAACGTGGCCTCAAGTCAATTCTGATGACTGAGTTGAATCCGGTCAACGAAAATAGTAGCAAAGCATGGATCAGTCGTTGCTTTGCTGTCACACACACACACACACACACACGGATTGAATACATACTTCAATCTGAGCAAGTATCGCTACGAAAAGACACGCAATGACATACTGGGCATTAATGTGCTTCAAATCGCTCAGCCCAGTTGTATCGAAGCTATGCTGGGGATACCTCTCCGAATTAGACGAGGAAGTGGTGTTGAGCGGCATGATGGCGCGTTTCACGTAGCGCAGCGGGTAGGCGTTGCGACGAAGTTGTGTACGGCGTCCGAGGAGGCCGTGAACAGAGGGGGCTGGCTCGGAGTCGCGGTGAGTCATGGCGAAACTGACGTCATCGGAGTCGGCACCAGTCAGCTGCGAGTCGGCTGGTGAAATCATTGAGGCTGGTGTGGGGGCCTCCTGCACCATGGACGCCTGCCCAGAGTCGGGCAAGGCGCTTGGAGAGACGATTTGCACGTGGCGTGTCGAGTGCAACCACGGAGAAGTAACCATGCCTTCCGTAGCAAAGAATGCCGTTGGGGTCTGTGACTGCATAAGGCTTCGCACTCGTGGAGGTACGTGACGACCTGTCTCCAAATGCATCCGCTGACCAGCGCTTATGGTCTTGGTGCGCCGAAGAATGGCGGATTGCTCTTGAACTAGAGAATGTAAAATAATTCAAGCACTCTGGGTTAGCGCATTAGTGGTAGACCGACTAAATTCATCCCTAGAGCAAGTTGTGTGCAATTGAATTATCCTAAGAGAACATATTATAAGACAGCATTGAAACAAGGCAATATTAGTAAAATGGCAATGATAATAGCCGGTTCAAAAGACCATGAAAGCTTAGCATGCAAAAATGCACTCTTCAAAACTCTCTTCCGGTTCTCGCTTTCCTAATTACAGATTAAATTTTTGTAAATTGCGGTGCACAAATAACCGAAACTATGGATGTAGTACATACATAATTGGAACTGTGCCCCATTACAAATGGAGCTCATTTGATAGTAAACTGGCTAACTCGAGGATAGACTTTCATGAAGCCCAAATACTTTTTATTTGTGAACAGAGGTATTTTATGGTCCGTGGTTTGAAAGCCCAAACATTTTTTCATCGTTCACGCAGACTTACGCGCGAGCTGATCAATGGCCTCTCCAGCAATATCGTTGATCAATTTAATCCAAGAGAGCATTTCATGCGGTTTCTTTTGACACTGACCACCGTCCTTCAGGGGTTCGGGCAATCTGCGATTGACAACGTACCAGGCCCTTTCAATAAAGACCACAAGCTGTTGGACCACATTTTCGGGGAATGTCATCTCAGTAACTCCTGGCTGAATAGTGAGCCTCTGTTGCTGTAGGATTCTACTAACCACGGCGACGAAGGTAAACTCGCAGGCCGGCTGGACCTTGTCGAAGGAGAAGGAAGTGGAGATTCGACGTGGGAGA
This sequence comes from Taenia solium, assembly GCA_001870725.1. Taxonomy (NCBI): domain Eukaryota; kingdom Metazoa; phylum Platyhelminthes; class Cestoda; order Cyclophyllidea; family Taeniidae; genus Taenia; species Taenia solium. Next base: position 287,596 of record MIEF01006664.1, read on the forward strand.
CTACCCAGCATAGGCGCGTGACATGACTTGGGATTTGGTGTAACCGTGGCGTTTCGGATGGTGGATTTCAGAAGGCGGTTCAGCGATTGTAACGAATCACCACCGTCCAGAGTGTTGATCAAAAAGTCAAACATGCACTAAGCAGGGAGACAAGGGTTACATTTATTGAGAGGTTTTAGTTTATCATCATTTCGTGCCTTGCAAAATAAAGATCATTTACGTAAATGCAGACATTGCTTCATTGTCCTGGCAGAGGTAAAGCACTCAATCATAAACTCCAAAATGCATGAGGGTTTAATCAAATTTCAATTTAATATTAAAACCGAGTTAATTCCGTGTCCTGAATACGTGAATGATACTGATATATTGTGACGATTTCTTCTTGAACACCGCATGTATCCACAGCATAGGCCTTTTTAATACACACATTCTTACTGGTACTAAAACAGGAAAAACGGAGTACTAATAGCCTATAACGTGACGCAAAATAGTTCATTGAATTCCGTAAAACATGGCACTGTCATAACAGTTGCTTGTTTATTAGAATATGCGAGTGTTTTGAAACAAATTTGAATTTGTCCATAATGCGGTAATTTCTGTGACATAGTACGTCAGTTAGTAGAATTTTCAAAGATATAACCATCCTTTTCCCTACTTCTTTTGGTTTCACGAAACAATAAAAATGTAAGGTAGTACAGCAAAAATTCATAACCTCAATCAAGTCGTGCTCGTCGCGTTCACGAGAGGGAGGGATCATCTCTGGGGAGGTTTTGGGGGAGGTCATTGAGACGCCGTCCATATCGCCAGAGGGAGTACGGGAGAGCGATTTTGCGGGTTTAGGAAGACGAGCAGAACCAACAGTCTGCTCAATCCACCAATTTACCACACTCGCCTTCGATTGCATCAAGGCTGATGAGAGTTGTTTCCTTGCCTCGTCCATCTAACCTCCAGCATCGAAAAAGACTTTAAAGTCAGTACATCAGAAAATCTGACGTCTCCTCAATTTAAATTAGAAGGTATTTGAAGGAGTATACATTAAGTGACTTCTAGATGCATGATAAATCAAACAATATAATCGAAATAATTTGTCGATGGCACTGGGCATGTTCTTTTACATCTATATGTAGTTACCTCATTCGAAAATTACAATTTGCTTGAGAAATGCATCAATAAATAAGTGATAAAAAAGCCTTGGATTTCCATTTTTACTCCTTTGTGCCTCAACTATTTGAAGGAAAAACGCTCAAAACGAGAGTTATTTCAAAATTACGTAAGTACAACTTTCGTTTAATAATGCAACAGACCAGTTAACACATTAGTTATTTTGCCATTTTAGCAAATAAATCAAAGAAAAAAACCAGTTCTCGAAGAGCAGTCTGAAACAGGAGGATTAAATTGAACACAGGGTGCTTGGAATGATTGTTTGATCAAAACTATGAAATTAAATCCAAAACCTATTTCGATCGAAATCACAGCGCGTTGTTCTTGCCAAACTTGGATATGCAAAAAATGAAGCATAGTGCTAGCGTCGGAAATCAGGCGACTCATCAAAAATAACTACGGATCTATGAAATTCATGCAAAACCAAAACAACGTGGAAGGATATTGCACTGCCGCAGACCAAAATAATAGCTTCTCAACATGATAATTGGATAGCAGTGGGTGTAGTCCGAAATACTACGGATTCATCTGTTATGACACGGGTAGAGACTCATACCCGATGTCCTAAAAGAAACCGTTCCCAATTAATAAATTTTTAAAAATCTTAGTCGGGATGCTGTGAACCAAATTGTCAACGAACACTGCAGAGTTTTCGATCAAAAGGCCAGCCTCTTAGAAACATGAACGTACACTTTTAATTACGTTGAAGTTCTCGGGGGACTGGATACCACTGCCGATGGGGGAGGCGAGAGAAATCTTGGAAGTGGTCAGCATGCCGCTGTTACAGTTGGCGTCGGAAGGAGGACTGCGAACGGTCTCCTCGATAGGACCAAAAAGTTCCACCCCTCCCGAGGTACCCCCGTAAGATGCACGCTCCCGCGAATGGCATTGCTCCGGACGTCGACCCTTTGCCATTGTGGTGTTGATGTGCGTTGGCAAATCCAAGGTCTTCAGTGGCGATAGCTCCTGCTGTGAGCCCTGTAAGATTGGTGCTGTTTGGCTTGTGGCGGTTGAGAAGGTTCGTGTGTGCGACAAGAGTGTATTGCAGGCTTTTTTCAGATGTTTTTGGTCTGTTTGGGAATGCAAATAAGTGGTGTCAAATTACACGATTTAGACCGTGATGGCAGGAAAATGTGACTGTTTTTCAGGCCTATAAAAGCATTTTGCTAGAGACGACATCCATCAGGGAAGTTAAAGCAAAAATTCCAGTCTTTAGCGATTTCAGTAGTCTGTTTAAATATACGAGACCCCCAGTCTCTAAGGTTCGTGTCTGTGTTCACCGAGCTTTGGTGTGTTAGTAATAAAACCTTTGTAAATGACTACGATTCCAAAAAAAAGCATTAAGAATTCCGAAATTCACCTACATCCCTACGAGAAAAGTAGATTTGAATTTTCAACCTTGATGCTGATAATTCATTCACCACAAGGACCCAGTCTACGTGAATTAGTGTTGTGTAAGTGCGAACAGAAACACAAGTAATCTTTTTTTGATGGCGTTGAGGGTAACGCATGACATTGTAAAAATCTAAAGGGATCATTTATTATAAAAGGAAAGGATTGTGCAAGGTGAACACATCAGCAATAGAAAAAATATGCCCGAGATCCATACAAGCAACTCCAGAAGGGCATCTATCTTTACCACATTACTGTGGGGGTAAAACAGTGGAACAATTTTAAAAGCTATCCCCTATCAAATCATCCATGAGGCAAGTTAACAATTATTCCTGAAATAAATTGACTATTCACAAAAGGACGTTAAGATGGAGACGTGATTTGGTAACATGAAACAAGTGTGCTTACATGGCGACGCGCTGAAGGGAGTGACTCTTCTTCTCTCACCCTGACTCTCAGGAAGGGGCCTGAATAAAGCGGCAGTTGTTATTCAGTAAGTGAAAGTGTAATGCGATTTAGTGCCAGTAGTGTGGCAAAATCTTAACAGATACATCATTTTAGAAAGTGACTGGTACCATTCACATCTAACCGCTCAAGTCACATTCGCATTCAATCTTGAAATGAATAGCGGGCGTTTGCAGGCACTTCTCATACGCACGGCGTACATCAAAACCAAAAAATTTGTGCATAGAAAGGTGATAAGACACTTATCAAAGGAAGGTCAAGAAACGCAGTCGTTGAGAGGTTAAAACAGGGTCCTCACCGATTTATATTTAAGCAGCTAAATATCAGAGGGCGTTCTAACAACTACTGGAACTATTTGCTGTGCAGATCAGGGATGGATGGACCAAAGGGTGACGGGTTTTTGAGTTGCATGGCTTCTTTAAATCGAAGCTCTACACACGACCCTCCATTGGTGTAGGCACAGTGCGGGTCCAAAGGGTGCTTACAGCGGAAGGGAGGGAAATGTGTAAACCGTGCACACAAACAGTATATCTGCTACCTATTAACCAAAGGATTGACTGAATTCACAAAGGACATTTATTGCCAAGGTCAAATTTTCTGTATGCGTGTCAAATCACACATTTTCAGCATGGCATTTTGTGGTCGACCCAGTTAAAGCTACTTCAGCTGCGGTAAATCGTTGACGGGTTTGGTATTCCAAATGAAGGAGAACCTAGTATCGTTACCTATTTTAAGTCAGTACCCATCTTAAGTCGTTGTAAGGCACCTAAATGCAACGTTTTTAGTCGAAAACTCAAAGGAGCTCAGAATCATTTGCAATTTCATTAAAAAAAATAAAGAATCAGAACTCATTGTGGTTCGACAGTACCCGTTTAGCAAAGCACCATTAAAATTAAACTTGCTTCCAGAAAAAGAGCATTTTCAATTATATGCTTTTATAAACTGCGATTCTTCACCGTTTCACCATTAACAGATTGTAATAATAAAAAGCTAAAAAACCTGAAATTACAGGTGTGATTATTTCAAGATTTTTGAACACAAAAGGAACTACCGGGATGGGCTACAGGTCACTCTCGATTGTTATGATCAAACCCTCAAGCCATGCCATTCAGTCGTAGAAAATGTGTAAATACAACATTGAAGTGAATAACGTTGGCAGCAAAAATGCTTGGAGTGGAATATGCTAGTGAGTTAGAAGTGAGCCCCACTACCAGCTGTACGATTTAGTATACCATAACTATTCGACCTTGAGAATCCTACCTCCACTTTCGACTACTAAAATACGTATACTTAGTGAATGTAATACTTTCAAACCGTATCAAAATTATGCAAATAAGTTCAAATTTTATTTTTCATTGAAAGAGATTGCACCTGAGTGATCAAATAAGGGAGCTTTGTACAGATTAGTGATCCACTGCACTATATTGTATTGCCAAGCCTGCAGCACCATGTAGTGAAAAAAAATCTGATAAAAATTTTTTCACCAAAATGAGCAACAAAGTGTGGGTGATCAGATCAGCTACCCAATTGTCTAGGAGAGACAAAGGGTATAAGGACTTGCACACCCTTAATAGTCAAATCGGCAAAGAAAACAATTCGACATTTGGACCAAAATACGAAGCCCTTGACCCGCTCCTGGTCAATACACTGGAAGCCTAAAGTGGGGATTCTATAAAATCCAATTAATCCACATCTGGAACACGATTCGTTCCTTATGTTGAAAGCACAAGCAATGTTCGTTAATTATTACTTTGAATCCACTTTAACTATGAAAACAACTTCTAGGATCTTTTGGTTTTATTATAAATAGTCAAACCTTAGGAACCCACTTTTGTATCAAACCAGTACCGGTTAGATTGAATTGAGCAGCGGAATCGGGAGGCCTTGCTGAAATAAAAGAATATTCCACTGAGACCGTAGCATTAATTTAAATTAAACGAAATGCTAAACAGGCGAAGAGGGGGATCTTAAACGCCACAAAGCGTACCGAACTTCCACGTGTAAAATTAAGTAATCAAACCGCAATCAAGTACTTCGCTTCTTATAGCGCCTTCGAATACAGTGTCTTAACATGTGTAAATGTAATAAAGCGTCACACACAAATGAGCAAAAAGTGTTCAGCAATAGTACAAAGTGAATCAATTTCAGCTATCTGTTAAATGTGCAACGATGCCTCGACCAACGACTTGTTATTTATTCTTAGCTGACCGAATTAGCCAAAACCTGTTTCCCCATTTCTTTGTTTCGTTGCTTTTTAACTAAAATTCAAGAAAAGTAATGAATAAGTTGTTAACGGTTTATTGCATGATGATGCCTGAATGGGCTGCATGAGTAAAACGAAATTTCACCACTATGGAATGTCACACATTCTGCGATGCTGGACACACTAACAAGGTCGGGATAAGCTGTATATTTATGTAAAATGAGTAAAGTTAATTATAATTAACTTAGATGGAGTACTAGTGTAGCACTGACTGAGATAAATAGTGATGTCATGAGGATGAAAAAATTACCTTTAATTAAGGCATTCACGAATTTGGTCATGGCAAAATGAATTATGTCTGGACTACGATCATTACCAACCATACAGTTCATTCGAGCACCCATAGCAGGAAATAAAATCCGAAGTTGAAGATCATAACATTGAAGAAGCTTAATTAAAATGTACTCGTGATTGTTGCCATAAGTCATTGGCAGAGGGTGGTCGGAGACCAATAAATGACTTAATGGCTATAACCATACGCTATCCATCGAGTTACTAGGACAGCTAAGCTCCTGGCTTAGATATCATAGCCTAATCAAATTGATTATGTTCAATGCTGACAGCAAGCAAACAAACGAGGTTATGAAAAACTTACAGGCCTTGCTGCAGCAGCAAAGAAGGTTCGAGAAGCAGAAATGAGAACGTCTACCCATTTCCTTCAGATGCGAACGTTTTTAAACTCGAACTATCGATATGTAAATCTCAATCACTACCATGTGTTGTTGCCATCTTGTGATGCTTTCGAGACGAAGTGGAAGAAGAGTACTAGGCTATGGTTCTTGTGCTTATGTGCGTAGGCTAGCAACACGGATCCAGGGCTAAATTTTCACCAATGCTGAATAATTATTGTAAAGTTTGAAGGCGCAAAACCTGCACAGGAAAAAAGCAATCTAATGAAATACGTGAAACCTGGATGCTGCGAGGTACGGCGCAAGAATGTGAGAACCAGTCGCAGCGCTGTACCCATTTGACAAAGCAGTGGTCTCCTCTAAAGGGCAGTGACCTTGAGTCAAAAAATTTTGGAAAAGTTAAGGTTGGTGCGAAAAAAAATAAGACTATGTTCTGCTCTTTAAACCCTTTACTCATATGATTTAGCTACCTCCAGGTTGTGAAACTATGAAATTTGCGTTGGCACGAGTGATTGATCGAACTGTTTTATAAAGAAGCCTTCTTGATGGAATAACAATGCCGAAGTGGAAGTAAATAGGGTTTGACATGAAATAAAAGTTACACAAATACTTACGTGAGGTACCTCTCTTTGGCTGAGGCCTGCTCTTGTGTCTTTTATACCTAAATAAATATAAATGTCAGTTCAATGGATATTTTGGAAGAGGGCATCCAGCTATAAAAATTGATCAGAAAGTGAATAGGGAACAATACCTGAAAATCTATACATGAATAGTAATTAGAAGGGAATATATCATAACATTTAACGATTGGTGCTTACAGTACGGTTCCAAAAAAAGAACAATCAAACTTCCAATATTTGGAGCTTTAACAGCAATTTATTGCAACGGACTCACGTTAAGATTTAAATGACTGAGATTTTTAAGAATAAATGAAATACCGACATAATCACTTGTGGAAAACTGGTATGCTACGCAAAAATTTCTCATCACCCTTGCAAGGCTAAAACTGCGGTTCTGCTGGTCACTGTCAGGACAAGCTACCTAAAGGTTACTTTTCACTTCACTGTACTATTCAAGTTAAACCTCAAACAATGCTTGGTGAAAAACAAAACAATATTTATCTAATGCGAAATCACGAAAACACATTTCGTTAGCTTAATTTTGCAGATGGTAAATGAAAGTAGTGCTGTTCACTACCAGAAATTTACATGCCACCCTGCCTTACTCAACACAGTAGCGGTTTGATAGAGGGGTGTGTCTGCCATGAGTGTCACATCTCGTTCTGCAACTGACCAACCATAGTGCATACTCAGATCACATGGCTCCAGAAAGTCATGATAGAATCTGTGATCGTTGAGGCACTTTAGTAAATCGAGGCTCCGCGTCTACCCTGCGTACACTAATTAGGAGTCGTATTGTCAACTTATTTAAAAAGAGGGCACGAATGAACCCCCTATCAATTTCCCAAGCATCCTATTAGTAGTATTAATCATCGCTTAACTTAATTACCACAAACACAGGTTTCCATGATCTAGGAAAAAGGAGAACTGCAAGCAAAAATCTGAAGCAAGACGAACTGGTGCCAACACTACAATAATCTTTTCAAAACCACGCTCATGTGTAATAGGGGCCTAAATGGATTAAAGAGGACGAATATGCAAAACGATTAAAAAGCTCAAGCATTAGGAATCCAGTAAAACCATTGCTGGAGAATGCATATTGTGGCTCCATTGCCGCTAATTCACTACCCAAGTTTATGCATGACTGATCTCAAGCCTACTAACATCCACACCTTGAAAATCCTGCTCAAATCAGCATCTTGCATAAGCGATGAATTTTTTGCTTAAATCTGTGCAAAAAAACCGTTTTTTTGTACAGATTACGCTACTACAACAATTTTCAATAGTTTAAAATGACTAGACTTAGGAGCGGAAAAACGGCAGAACACAACCAGCCTACTGTTATTGCCATTTTAATGGCTCTAGATTCGAAGGGGACTACTCCCTCAACACACTCATTTGTAAAGGATCAAGTAATCGCTGGATGATTAAAGAACCATATCCGAATGAATGCATGGTACAAAATGCCTACACGCTGCTTTAATAATAAGGCATTTCTAAAAGAGTAGTACGCTTGTGGTAGAGGAATAATCCAAGTGGTGTTGGGAATGAATAGAATGGTCAAAATCACATGGAATGAAGGAACACATTTTGGCAAAAGAGCTGCATACAACGACACCAATTCGCCTGGCGAATGAAAGCGTGAACAGATGCTTCGCCGTCTATAGTCACAGTAGCATAACATGTGAGGTCATCCCTAGACCCGAGGTTGCAGTTAGCGCTTCCCGACTATGCACACGCACATACATTCGCATACAACTTTTTTTTGCCTATCTACATGCAAGCACAAACAGCCAAAGGCTGCTAAGCCACAAAGTTCGTTACTTGAGGCTGTACCTACTTGCGCCAAAGCAGTGCACAACATGGTTCCAACCAGGTACCATAAGTCTATATCGCTGGCGGGGTGAGGTGCGTTCCTGTCGGAAACTGGAACGAATAAATTCAACAATTTCGTCTTGATGCGCCACTCGACGAATCGAATCTTCTCACTTCATCACTTCATTTACACAACGCCATGGCACACACTATCAGAGGAAGCTGAGCACTTAAGGTACATACGGCTTGATTATTATTGCTGGCAGTAATGCTGCCCAGATAGAAATAGTTAAGGGCACGACGTATGCTGGAGACGTATCACTGTGCAAAACACTGATATGATTGTAGAAACACTAGACAGTCAGTCAAATCCTTGCCCACATCAGTGAGCCAGAGTATGATCAAATAGTAGCCTTCCATAATAGTGCACGTCCATAGATGAGCGTCGAAAGTCTACGATGGATCCGGCGTCCACGCAGACGGGTGTTCGATTTTGCACTTTATTGCTGCCGGTGTCACGTGTACGAATGAAAAAAGCCACTACCTTCCACTACGCTTGTGCGCGCGTAAACAGGGCGTTTGCCAGCCGCAAAACAACAGACTAATAGCCCACATGGACGTTTGAGTTTTTGGGTGAATGTGAGAAAGAGCCCACTAGGGTCTTAGAGACACGTTTATAAAATGAACGCACATGAGAATGAAAGGATCGGTGAGAAGTTCATCAGCACTTGCTCGCTTCTCTGGATCGATTTCGAAACAGCGTTTGATAAATGCTTTGCAAGGTTCTGGCAGCTCTTCTGGAATGTCCGGGTGTGCGCTGTAGTAGCCCGCTCGATAAAAAGCTGCGAACGCATCGAGCTGTGTGTAACAAAGCAAATTCAAAGCTCGTGTGAGACCGTCTCACTGCATAGCAAAAAGGCGATGAAAGCACTGCCAAACTCATACCTCATGATAGGGAAGTTTGCCTGTCACCATTTCCACAACCGTGCAACCGAAACTCCATATATCGGCAGGATAACCGTAACCATCTTTTGAGGCATTAATGAGTTCCGGAGCCATAAAACGCATGGTGCCTGAGTTAGGAATAATAAATTATTGTAGAATAAAAGTAGAGCGCAACAAAGAATTTATTCTCAACAGGAAAGGGCCAGAAAAACATTTACACAAACGAACACACGTGTTTAGGCAAACATAAATTTTATTCGGCCATGTGAATTTTAAGGTGGCTAACACCACAATTTGTTGAATAACTGTAATGCCATGCAAAAGCAGTGACATTGACAATTCATAGTGCTTGAGTGGATAGGGTGCTGTAATAGGTTAAGGTGTGCGTGTGTGTGTCTGTGTGCGTACAGTGTTGAGTAACCCCATTGCCCTTTCAGGTATGTACAGGATTTTACAGTTAATAGATGTGAGTTTTGGGGAGCGTGCGGCGTAGCAAGCATTAATCAAGTCTTATGCAATCAAAAATGTTTTGAAGATGATTTCACCCACACCGGAGTGCCTAGCAGATGGGAATGTTGACATCAATTAACCAATCACATAAATGACTACTGTATTACTGTGATGAAATTTGTTGCCCAAATTGCTTTAGTGAGTTCCACTACATGCAAGTCAAATGATTGGTGAAGTAGAACCGTATGAGCATGCTTTAAAACATACCCGTGACTGTGCCAGCCTTCCTGATGAGACCACCAAGTCGCTTCGAGGCACCAAAATCGGCTATTTTCAATTCCCCTCTGTACATGTTAACCAGAATATTATCGCCTTTGATGTCCCGGTGTACGATTTTGCTAGCATGCTAAAAGGGACACATAGAAGTTAGTAAAAGTGGTTTATTTTCCGCTTAAAACGAAGAGCAACATGTAATGAGCCAGTAAGGTTGCAACAAGCATCTTAACCACATTTTAGCTTTGATCATTTCAGGGTCACAAAATAAAGAAATGCTTGCTTCAATAATAAGCAAATAACCAATTATTTCGAATGGCGATAACAAGCTTGACATAGGTTCAATATCCTCCCATGGAGGTTGCTTATGTTGATCGAGTAGATTTTTGTCATAAATCAGCTAAATGGAACTGAATTATGCACCGAAAAAACAGCCCAGCAGCACAATAAAATCCAAGCTCGTGGTATTCGCAGTCAGTTACACGGAGAGCTCTACACGAATGCATAAAAACCCCTTAAAGAAGCATGGTAAGTAAATGTTGGAGTACTTGTAGAGAAGGGGTTTACGTTAACGCATGAAACTTTGCCATGAATGTGGCAGTTTTAGAAAAGACCCGGTTTCCAAAGAAAATGGCATTAGGTACCTTGCGTTTTGTCAAGAATTCATGCAAAATGGGAAAAATTCTATAAACCATTCGAGCAGAACGTCGATCGTAACATTAAATGCCTTATCACTAAACGCTGAAAGCCTGCGCCCGACACCCAACAGACGTCATTCTCACCAAGTAGCGCAAACCCTCGAGAATTTGGCTGGAGTAGTGCGAAACCGTTTCGTCTCTTAAACCTCCAATTTTCTTCAGGAGAAAGCTAAGCGACCCTAGAAAAATGATGACAGGAAAGCGTTGTAGCAGGAGTAATAGTTGGGTAGAACAAAAATATAACTAAAGGGCAAGTGAAACGTGACAGGGAGCGCAAAATTAATGTAGGTTACGTCTAGTTTTCAGTTTGTTTATTTTCATGCTCTCCAAGTTACAGTATTTTAATCTTCCTGAAAAAAACTCATTAGAAATAGCTTAATGGCGTTAATCCAGCGCCAGGAACTATTACACATTAAAGTGGAGGTTGCAATTCATACGGGTTTGTGAGTTACATCGGTGCTTCGTTTTATCTCATCAACAAGTTGGCGACAGACACAAAGACAAACCATGTGCAGGATCCGAATTGTAGGAAATATGAATGCAAATTACCTCCAGGAACATGTTCCATAAGAATTTTCAGGATCCCATCCTCATACACTGAGCCTAGGTAACAGACAATGTTGGTGTGGTTGAGACGCGATTGTAGATTGATTTCTTCAATCAATGGTTGAAGATCTCTAATGGAAACAATGAAAGCAAATGAAGGTGTGCCGCAAGCGCTACACTACTCTGCGAATAACAAGTGCCATCACAGTATCTCACTTTTGGGGAATATTTTTAATCTCCTTGATGGCAATCTTGACCTCCCTGCTAAGCTCTCGACCAGCGTAGACCGTCCCAAAGCTTCCTGAACCGAGGACGATGGGATGACCGCTTTCATCAAGTTCATAGACGAACTAAAGTTTCAAATTTATTTTATTTAATAAATCGAGATTCATTTATGGCAATGAAATTGCCTACGGTCGATTGAAATAGTGTGGAACAATAGTGCATTGAAAGCTCTAATTAAAACTTTCATATTTCAAACGGTGACGTCGGTAGTTTGTTTCCGACGAAGTCCCCATTATTGTTATGTTACAATTGTACTTTGACCCTTAAGTTTCCTGAAAAACCATTTCCATGAAGTGTTTTACCATAAGAGATTGGTAATAAATGGTAATGACTAACGGATTTACAAAATCTTATTTCAGTGCAAAGTGCTTAAATAATTCCTAAAAATGTGAACAGAGTATTAGTAACAACAAAATAAAGTCTTCAAAACCGCCTTAGCACATTTTTAAGCAATTGAGAGAAAAGAAATTTGCATCTTACAGCCAGGGAAGGCCTCAATGTGCTGAAGATTTCGAATGATGAATGGCAAAATCAAGGCCCATTACAAATGCATTGAAAAATTAAAAATAAAAGAAAACAAAAATGGGGGTTTTCGATACAAACCACTGCAAGATTAAATAGCGGCAACACCATCTACGCATCCACAATTCTGAGATCGAAAAATAGTTTATTAATAAAGGCAGACGCAAAGCAGTGACAATTGTACCATACTATTGAAATGAATTTCCGTGGTTTCATCTAATCGTTGTTATGCATATTACTGGTAAGTAAATTAAAAAAAGAGTGAATAAAAATACGTTGTCGTTTAAGTGCATGAAATAGCAGTAGGATAAAAGTACCTTAATAGGTTCGTCATCTTCGTGCTCATCAACAAGGTAATTATCATACTCCGAGAGCGAAGCTCGAATGGCAGCCAGAAATCTAGGTGAGAAGGGTGATGGGTTAAAAGACGGACACAGTACTAAACAATTCACACGTTTCGTGGGCACAAATAACAAAATAGGCAATTATGGAGCACACGTTCAAGGGATTCCATTTTTAGGGATAGTTCAATTGTTAAGTTCGATCTTAACCACAAAGCACAAAATAAGAAATCAGGCAAAAATGGTTTGAAAACCATTCATATACATCCACGTACGGGCGCACATGCACAACAAGTGTACTAAGCACATACTCAGTCCGTGAACGTTCACAGGGAAAGAAGATGGAATAATCTTCAGCTTGAACAGTGAAGAAGTAGAGATTCCGCTTGTCCTTTGGATTGAGGCTAGAAATTGTAGAAACAAAGTGTGCCTCGGGCTCACTTAATTGCAAACACTTGAGAAGCCGTCTGACTATATCAACGGCCCCGCGTTAAGTGGTCTGAAGACAAATGGCATGAACTACTTAACCAACAAATCAGGCTTAAACGAGAGTCCTCCAAGTCCCCAATAAACAGTTACAGTTATTGTCAGAAAAGCTAATTCATAAATTCCCCAAAAATGATGCGTCATAAAGTCGAGCAAGCAATTAGCATTTGAAATGATGAATTTCCAACTTGCAATTGACATGGACACTATGACACTGTAAATGTGTTTGCTTCTCAGTTGGCAACATCGCACGGAAGAGGTTTTGACCATAGGCAAACAAATTGTTGAGGAGAAAACCAAGTTCACGAAGCATCACCAGTGGGCTGGAAAATCAGAACGTTCTACCACAACCTCAATTCGTGCGGAGCAAAAATTTATGACGCACCTAAACCCCTTGATATCATCCTCGTAGAAAACAAGATCGTATGTTTGATTGACTCGGAGGTTAGAGAGTGGTGCGGATTCGCCCTTCTCCGTGCTGTTCTCCTCAGCGAACGTGAAAACCATAGGCGTGACGGCACGATGAGTGGAGGTCTTCGGAGGAGGCTGCTGACTGCTTTCGATGTAGCAAACGCGCATGTTCGGCTTGTCCGAGTGAGCGTGGATGTGAAGATGAGCAGGTCTCAACTCTTCACCGCTCATGTCCACAAGCAATACCGGGAAGTAGATTCGCAATGGCGCTTCAGCCTCCGGCGTCTCGTCGGGTTTCGCCACCTGCTTCTTCTTCCCATCATCACCTTCTCCATTACCCTTTAAGCCTTCCGATGACTTTCCCTTGGTTTCTAAACGTTAACATTTGATAACTGAGATTTGCTCGGGAAGTCAACATTGCTTAAAGCATTGGAACTGTGCCGCGCTTCTTGAAACGGTGATAGGGACTGCAAAACCGAGGGACGCTAATCATTGCACGACAAGATAAATGTCGCTGTTGCCGAAGAAGACCATGATTTCGATAAAATATCTAGTTTCTACCTTTTAACGTAAATACTAATAATCTGTTAAGGTGTAAATTACGTATTGAAATCAGTGCAAAAGATGTGTGAGACGAAAACTGGACGATAAGCTAGCTGTTCGGTTCTCTAGACAGAGATCAGTCTCCTACAAATGCATGTCGCATTCATCGTAAAGAGCTACCAAGCAGAACAGTGTTTATGACTGTTAAGTAATCCAGTTATCCAGCTAATAGGAATATTCCCTCTTATTATGGAAGGCAACGAAACAGTCATGTCTTATAGTTCCTTCAAAGATGCTTCAAGAATCACTCGACACTTATACAAATTTGAAATGGGAAAGTTTATCTGGCTAAGCATTAAGATTCCCATTGAAACTTACAAATCTTTGAGTTCTATATTTTAGAGATATTATGAAGAAGGATTTGTTTACGTGACAATCAATAAGGGAGAAATTGGAGGTAACGGTTAGAAAAAGAATAAACTAGCCAAATCAAAAGACGGAACATGTATTTTAATGACTGCATCAGTAACAAGCGCATGCTTAATGACTTCATCTTTCTGAGGATGCATATACACTGAGGTCATAGATCAAAGACGAGCAGCGAGTTCTGACTGGCGCTTACTCCCATCTTACCGGGATTTTGGATGCACTCTTGAAAGAACTCCAACCAGAAGTTGAAAAGCTAAAAGAGGAAGACGAAAAAAGCATCAGACTTGGCCGTACACAAGGCTAGTGATGCAGAGGCACATGAGAATCTACCTCCATATCCTTATCTGTCGTGTCTGCTCTAATTTTCCGGGCGCGCAGAATCAGTCGAATGTTTCTTAATGTTGAGTCCAGGTGCCTGTAAAGCAAACAGGAATAATGCCTTCAACTCCATGTGAGCAATGGGAAAATACACGATCATCGAGCTTTGTATATATGCATTTTAGTAGCCTGACACGTCCTTATCCGTTTCGAACGCTTCAAACATGATTAGAAAATCGAAGTAAGGCTAAGTGGTAAAATCTCCAAACTCTTTTTTATAGTTATGTTTGGGGAATAACTTCAAACCCAGGAGTTATTTTTACCATAAAATCGGATTCGTTAGTATTGCAAGTAGCTATTGACATGGGAACCACGAAAAGCATGGTACCTCAACACAAGCATACGCTCAACAGAGACCATTTCGCATTGACCCTGAGATACTGCATCAACCTGCAGCACATGAAGAGGAAACAATCACAGTAGAATATCGTCTGTCCAACAGCATAACAGGGAATATGATCATCGCAAATGCGTTAACTGTGTTGTTGATTTGTGCAATTCAGGCGACCACTGGGATGCGAATGCGGCAGTCTAGTGCAAATGCATTAGCGAAAATAGCGGCCAGGTGCAATAATTAATAGGCAGTTAGAACACCTGCAGTCTAAGCGGGCAGCGGATAGCTACAGTTTGGGGCATGGACAGCGCTGCAGGCAGTGCAAAACTGTGGTATTTGCGCATAATTAAGTCGGATCTGGCTTATAAATGGAGAGACCACTTTAATTGCTCATGAGGTACACAAGATGTCACTTCTTGTAATTGACTACTGATATTAAACCCGAGATTGGTAAACTATTGACGGTGCTTGTGGCTCGTGAATGGTCCATGCATGGCTCCTTTCGTAATGCACAATCTTCCCTGTTATATGCATGATTTTGAATTCCATAATCAGTAGTAATGGCCTTAGCTACCCTCCTATCATTTAAGAACAAGAAAGCCACTTCGAACCCCTTAGCGTGAATCCAGCCCAATGTCAGTGTTTATGCACTTTCAGAACATGAAGTTAATCCCCAAGGTCACTGGATGTGGTTGTTTTGACATGAAGTCTGCGTGAAGCAGTAGTTTTTGTTCAAAAACGTGAGGAACGCGACTCTGTCGGTCTTCAGAATGCGGG
The DNA here is from genome assembly GCA_001870725.1 of Taenia solium. Taxonomy (NCBI): domain Eukaryota; kingdom Metazoa; phylum Platyhelminthes; class Cestoda; order Cyclophyllidea; family Taeniidae; genus Taenia; species Taenia solium. The sequence continues at coordinate 303,359 of MIEF01006664.1, forward strand.
TTCAATAGGCCGTATGGGCGAATAAGCGACCACTTACCACGAAGGTGGATTCAGTTTGTGCATGTACTTGGCCGCTTTTACGGCCCCTGCGTAGTCAGCCCAAAGAACAGACACTTCGAAGAAAGTTGCCACATCCCAGTAATCCTGAAGGTCCTGTAGATTGCCCTTTCTCCCCGCGTTAATAAACAGCATATTGCCTGATTAAGGAGGGAACATAAGATGAGCGACTTAAAGAATCAGGTGCGTTGAAATTAAAACACAACACCGAGACTACTAATGCCATTTGAAAGATACATGACGTTTAGTTGGTAACAGAGTGACATTTGCTTCAAAATGTTCAAGGGATATGATCCAACTCAAAGGACGATATTCATCGTTGAAGGAGAAAGTCAAATCTTTCAAATGGGACACTTTCTTTGAGGCGAAGTCTTTAATCCGTGCGACAAGTATTCGTCTGTCAATGAACTTGAAATGGCATCTGTAAGGCTTTGACCTCTCATTTCCCACATCAATGCATAACTTCAACCAATGCTATCGCGCTATTTCCAGCCACACAGTAAATGCACGAAACCATAAACAACATTGACATTTTGTGCGTCCAGTGTTGAGATGGCCGCGCTTTATTGCCCAGACTTGTTTATCTCACCGAAAAAGGTCGAAACAATTTCACCACCTTGTATTGATGAAAATGACCTTAGACTTGAGGCAAAGTGGACTGTGTTGGTTATCACCTGCGCTGAATATAATGCGCTCTAAACGACACTAAAGCCACCCACATCCCAACGCACAGAAGACAGCACCTATCATGGACGATCTGGAGAACGCCCAAAGCTAGCCTTCCAACTTGACGGGGATCAAATCCACACCCTGACACGCAACACAATCCGGTTCACAAAGACACATGGCTGCAATTTAAATTCTACTTGATTTGCAAATTCAAAGTGCCTGCAAATGCATTTTAACGACACAGCAGATGGAAGGACGCAGCAGCGACTGGGCACCAGCAGCCTTGGTTAGACGGCTAGGAAGAGTCTGACTAGGTGGGATCTTCCCTGCTCCCTGCAGTACGTGACACGTGATGAATGGTGTGGTGTTACTATCAAAACTGCTATTAAATGCGTAATTGTAATGTCTGTAGGACACCTCTTATCAGCAGGTTTAATTTCCACGCCATTAACCCTTAAATTCGCAATTCTGAAAGTGGAAGAGCCTCTCTGAACACAGACCTCGTCAAATACATGCGCAATGAGAGCAACAGGAAGGAATGAGATACAGTCCACCTTTAATATTCACTAAAAGACTTCACACTTCGTGTAAACGGCAGTTGCAGATATGATTTTACCGTAAATAGCATCAAATATCACCTGTATGCTCCCTTTTACTTTGATAGTTGCATAACACCAAAAGTTGATAACATACGGAAATCTATTTGTGATAGTGAAAGTGGATGCTTACAGACGGTGGCCAACTCCTTATTGCTTCTGTCAGCTCCCCCGATCACAAGCAGTGTTGCCAAGTTGATGCCCAGATATTCGCTCGACGATTCTTGAAAACCCTTCCGGTAGCTCTCAATAGCTTTCTCGAGGGATTCACGATCAGTGCAGTTTGATTCCACAAAACGATCCTTGTATATCCGACCCTCTAGACCATACAGATCGGGTGAGGGTTGCTTGCAGTTCTCAATCACCTGCGCGGATAAAAAATCATTTATCAAATTCTCCCAGCTGAAATATTCGATCTCTATTCACTTAATTAATGTAAGGCTATTCAACTGAGGTATTTGGATTGGCGAAAAACGGAATGCAGGACTAAACGGATCTTATAGTTTCAAGCAAGGAACCTTCGACTTACATCCTTGATGATGCTTAGCGCCTTCTCACGATCACCTTTACCGTTGCGACGATTAAGAGCGAACGCATAGTAGTAGCGGATGTTGGGGGGCTCCAGCAAGTGTTGATAATTTTCGAGTCCCTGAATGGCCTCCACAAGATTTATCATATCCGAATAGGCCTGCAAACAGAGGACTATGTGAACATGCAACAACTTAGCATAGGGCAACTTCCCCACCCCTCAAGATAGTTTCCAATCACAGAAAGGACAAAAAGCGGCATCAATATTGGTGCACTTTCAATCACAACACATTGCTCCGTATCCGACGGTTAGTAAGCTGTTTGAAATCCACTTCATAGAATCGTGAATTCGGAACATCGAAATACCAGTAGAAGAAGAATAGTAATACAACAGTGATGGGAACACTTTTAGTTTCTAAGCAGGCAATAGGGTATCGCAAGTTCCCCCTTGAGCACATTGAGATACCCCTGCTTACCAGACGAACGCGACATACCAATCTCGCAACCAATCACGTACTTGGAATACCATCTCGGGGCACATCTGGCACGGCACCACGTGCCTAACCCGCATTCCAATACAACTTCTCGAAAAACCCGAAAGAATATATGACAGTACTTCATACCTCTCCAATAAATAATCACATAGCTAGACAATTTATAACTGACACGGGTAGCACTTGGGGAGTGAGCATTCCGTTGCGTTCTCCTACAAGAATTCCGTAACGAGCCCGCCCACGTCAATAATAACATGAATTAGAATTATAAAGAAATAAATGGCGCAAAAGGTCAAGGTCCCAACAGACATTTTCAGAAGTATATGACCAACCTCTCATTAAAATTTTATCTGAGTAAAACGCCATCAGGGATTACCTTTGGAGGCGTAACACATACGTCCATTATGTTGGAACAAAATTACAAATTTGTTCGTCTATTGTGTCAAAATCACCATAAATAAACCTGTTTGCAGACATTTTACAAGCCCTAAGAAGTCTGATTTGATATCAAAATAAGTTTTAATTCATGAAAACTATTCATAAGACTCCTTATCTTAGTTGAGCATCACCCTCGAAATTTGGCTTTTTGGGTACTTGGTGGTGAATTCTGTCCGCATTACTAAACATGCAAAGCACTTAAGGATCTCAAGTGCTTGTATTAATGAGAGACTCGAGGCTCACATAATTCTGCATGGCCTTTTCAACTTCCGGGCTGGGTAGCCAGTTCTAAAGCTCAAGTGTATTTCCACGCGACCCAAGATACGTGGCATTAATGTAATAGCAAGTGGCTATGTGTGAGATGGTTTCAAAAAAACAGGATGTTGAATTCCTAAAAGATTCGTCCATCAGTAAAAGCGATTACAATGTATCAAGCCTCAACCGTTAGAAAAAAGGGAATTCGATAATCGATGGGAAAATTGGTACAACAGCTAGTTGTTCTCTATGCTAAAGCATCTCTACTTTGCAATAATCAGACCTAGCATATAATCTACTTAGGAAAGGTAAAAATGACCTTGGCTTAAACAATGCTTTATTAGATATGAAACTTGCATCGTTAATAGGGTTGTTTGCCTAATGCTACCTTCAAATTTGCTGGTGAGTGCAAACATTGTAGAAGAGTACAAACCTCAACATGCATGTACGAAAGAAACATGTTAAGAAGACTATCTGGGGAGAGCAGTCTCGGATCATCGAGGCGACGTCGCATCTTACGCAGCTTCTGAAAAAAAAACATTATTATTTGCACTAACTAGCATACAAAAACGTTCAAATATATAGCGCTAGTGATAACTACCAATCATCAAAACAATGCAAGGATTACATAAAGACGGTGTGAGCTCACCTCGCGGAGTTCGTCGTCTTTTAGAGTCTCACGGTCTACTCGCAATTCTTTAACAAACTGACAGGAAAGATGGTGTCTAAAAGTGCACAAACCAACACAAGTCAGGTAGGCGACATCTAAGTGTTGTTAAAACAATAAAGCATGCAATGGTTAATAGCAAAAAACCTTGTTTCCTTTTGTGCATTCATGAAGCATTCCTTCAGTCGGGACGACAATGATGGAAGGGTTCCCATTATCTTCCCCTTTACGTTTGCTACTTCTCCGTTCAGTAAATTTAAACGTCCGGAATCCACATACCGAGCACAACCCTCCTCATCTTTAACATAAGGCAGTAATAGATTAGGCTCCTCGAAGGACTAAATAGGATCAATAGACTAAGATCACACATTACTGGTAAGCTTCTCAAAAGATCCACGTCATCAGCGCAAACTAAAACAATGTTTACAGTTGATTTAACACTTTCGCGGACGCCCAAATGATATAAAACAACCGAAATTTCTTTCTAAACAATGTGCGTTCACGAACACAAACATACCCATCCACTGATATCAATAACCAAGATTTCAGCATTATACAACGCATCGAGAACTTCTGTATTATTCTTGCTGATTTGATCAAATGTGTAATGCTGAACCTTTGCCTTAATCCTAAAAAGCTCGAAAAATATAGGCATTACGCTTCACATGCTTGTATCACTGCAGAAATTGCGCTTCCTTTTCCACTGATAGGTACAGTCTCCTTCCAAGTAGATAAATTACCATCCACGATGCAAACCACACATAACTGATCTGAGTTCATCTCGTCATGATAAGCGAGAAAGTGCGAACAGCAGAATGAACTAGCCCATTAGCCAGTGACCTAGAAGGCCAGCGCCGACTTGGCCTTGAAAAGGCCTCAAGGACATGCTAATATGATCTAAACGAAAAATAAAAACAGCAGCACTCCACTTTGCCTTTTGCAGGGTGTTAAACACAAGTTTTTTATACAGGCTTATTCTAAAAAAGCTGTTTTGTACCAGAGAGAATGTGTGGGCATGTCTGTGTGGCACAAATCAAACAAATTGAAGACAATCAAAAATAAATTGAGGTTTAGTGCAAACCCTTTACTAAGAAGTGACTTATTAGTGTTGTTCTCTGTATTTATTTGTATGCTGCAATATCGATTTTGCAAAATGTCTCGCATCAGAAATTTCCAAAGGTTTGTGTTTCAATTATCGGCGTCCCATTCCTGACCCATTGTTAATCACGCTTCTTCGCTAAGCGTTTTTCACAGGTATTCTTTTGAAAACAAACAATGCAACCGATGCTAGGTTGTCAAACTTCTCTTGTAATGTTTTCGTTCTTTTTCCACTCACATAGTGTTGCAATACTTTTGCTTGAGAAGATTCACTTTTTGAGAAATCAGTGTGTTGTCTATAAAGGCGATTTCATAGGTTGTAAGAATTTAATAAGTAGTCGAACTTTGCATCCTCATGGAGAAATGATGGCGCTCTGTGATTTGCCAGGAATGACGATCTCGGTAAAATGCCATTTACCAGCGCTATCCGTGGAAAATCGGTCAATTTTTCCTAAAGTCCTGCCCATGTGATGCAAACGCCTGTATATGGGTATCATATTCCGATATTAGACGAAACCTCGAGTGTAGGTTACAATCCTTTTCTTTGCACACACTTTACTATCATTTCAGCTTATAATTTTTGCTTGCATTTGGCAATCATAACGGTGGCCTTCTATGGCAATTATTACCTCAGCTGATGGCGGACCATTTGACAAATATAGTTACAACACCAACATAGGTCCAACGGTTTACACAATTGATGTTTACGTTGAAAGTGACAGGTAAAAATGAACTGGCGAGTGGTCAGTGTTAACAAATCGGACTCCGTAAGCTCTAGTAGTGGCTTACGGGTCAGGCCATAATCGAAGTTGGTGCTTTGCTTCTGTCGACACGACTCAGTGCCTTAAAAGTATCGAAAATGGTGTTTGTTTACCGTATCCTTATTATTACTGTGGCTATTTATTGCACTTCTTATCTTCCAATTTCCCAACACCTCCGATGGCGTCTTGCAGCGATTTAACAATTGATAGGGCTAGTGGGATTAGTGTATGTACTGCTATTTTATTAATGCCACATTCAAAGTAGCGGAAAATGGGTGAGTTTGGGAAGTTGATTGTGTGTGCATTCATCGACTTTCAGCAATCCCAAGGGATCTCCTCAGGAGACATTTTACTGATGTTCGAAACGCAAAGATATTTTTACTCATACATGAGATTTTCAAACGAGAATAGGTATTAACGCGTTTTGAAACGTAAGACGCAGCAACAAAGATAAAATGCCCTTTGAAAAACCTAATTGAGCATACATTGTTCCAAATTCAATGACCAGGATGAATGAGACTGCATTCGTATACCGACTCAATTCATTGGGAACTCAGATACATTAAGGATTCCTTTTTTAATAAATATCAAACATAGTCCCTATGTTACTCAGTAATGTCTAGCATTCCTGGATGCCTAGATGGCTAAGAGACAAGTAAGCATGGACCGATTTCAGCGATTGATCATCCGCTGATTATTTAGTACTTCAGCGATTTGTACTTTGTTGATAACATAATGTGGAGTGGAATATGTATGAAAGTATTAGGTAAGTGAGAAGTTTGTACGGTTTTCGTTATAGCTCACTTCAGGGATTATTTGCATCGATTGTGCTCTCCATCATTTGGCACTTGTTTGGAGCCACAGCATCATTGGGTGACGGTTGAAAATGACGGATGTAACTTGAAGATGTCCTCTTTACAAACTTAGCCCTAGTTTTAGGTCTGCAGAAGCCTCTCACCGAAGTTGCATAGCATCTGGAAATGGTGTGTTGGTAGCGTGTACCACCGAGGAATGCTACTGAAAAATCCTTGGGTTCCCGTGCTGAGACCAACTTACCATCCTCTACCGGAGAACTGCCATCTTGTCCTTCGCTTCACGTTATAAATGGCTTCACTTTGTGTTGCGAAGTGACCGTTTGTTGACTTCATTGCGGCTCGAAACCACTCCTATAATGCAACCTTCTTTGAGCAAACGGACACAGCACTAATCGTGCTTAAACGGTGGACTCACTACCCACTCCGTGGTTAAGGCATGCACTGCTTCATCCCCATATGTGGTGTTCCACCCTAACCCCTCATCTTCTCCACATACTTCTCCAGGTCACCTTTTAACTGCATTGAACAAAGGCATGGAATGTAGGGAGTTAGGGCATGGAGGTAAGGTAGAAACGGGTCTGACTAGGGCTGGGCCGGCCTGCCCTGGGGACAGTATTTTTAATCACTTAAAGTTACGAGTTAGTGTCTAGTTGAAAAACATCGAAGATTCTAAATGTCCATTATTCCACCAAGTAAATTTTTTTCCAGATGATCTTTGGAGATGGCTGATTGCCTTTGTTCAAGAGTGGTACGAACCTGTCCAAATGCATAACAGTGCCCATACCAGTCAAACACCCACTTGCGATAGAACAATTGCGTGGGGAACATTCAAGTCCAGTAAGCTTAAATAAAATTTCAGTTTAAACAGACTTCCCAGTTTTCCAGCAATTTTAATGGTGTTCTGAGCTTTATTGTTTAACTTTTATCACATAGCTTTTCCCTTTGTATTCCACGTCAATCTCCCATTCTCTAATATTGACTAATTTGATCTTCGACTCAAATGATGTGCTCCCTTTCATTTTTGTTATTTATTTTAATGCGAGTTTGGGGCAAGAGCACGGACACGGAATGCTTTTGTTCCGGGGTTGATTAAATCGTCTTTGATTTGTCAAAACTAATGCCAGTTTCCATAACATTAGAACGCTTGGCCCTTGTAAAGGCAAAAATCTACAACAATTTCTTCTATAAACACAATAAGCAGGGAGAAGGGAAGTTCTTTGTTCCGGACCGATACTCCAAGTTAGGATAAGGCAGGGCATGCTTCGATGAAGGGTTGCCTATGTCCGAATCAGCATTCATCAAGAGGACGGCATTTGGCAATCGCTATGCGACCTTTTGATAGCACCTTTATAACTCTCGATCCTAATTTCCTGGAAAAAAACTATCTGTTAATTGTAGTAGATTTAGATTTAGTTGATCGTTATCGCCAAAATGGCATTGTTCAACTTTCAGCCCTTTATTTTAAACGCTCTCCTGAAGTACTGCTCTCGTTGTTAAAGAATGTGGTAAATTAAAATAAACGAGTTAAAATGACTATGTTGAAATCACGATGGAAATTCGCAAAGGCATCTTTTCTTCTCATTTCGTATGGTTGAATCGGCCTAGCTATTGACTTAAACAAGCGAGAGAGGCGACGATGACACATTGAAAACCACATAAAAACATGGCTTGAACATTACCTTCACTACATTACGGCTTTATTAACGTTATCATTGCTTCCACTCCTTTAAACCTTCTCCCTCCCTCTAATGGAGTTGCTTTCGAACTCCCCACTCCCGGTAAATTTTCTGAGGTAGTTCTGAATCCCTAAGGTCTGCAAGATTCTAAACTTGGAATACAAGTCAGTTTCAAAATATGGCGACTAAAATGATTATCAGAATCGGGTTATTTACCATAGCCTGGAAGTAATTTACTATCTTTAAACAGAGACTGTGAGAGTTTCTAGTTGACATCCCGAAAAAGAAAACAGCGCATGTCTAATCCTCCACTACTCAAATGGAAGTTAACATCAAATTAAACATTTTCTGGTGTAAATCATTGCATACAAAAATCTTGTTGATCCATTTAAAAGTAGTGTTAGTGGACGATGCTCAGAATGGAGGCGTTTGAACATGCAATTAACGTCCCCAGTTTTAATATCCAAAAACGTGTGGTTTTCTTTACATCATGGAGAGAGTTCTCAAGCCCTTTTTTAAACATTGGCTGAGTAAAACATTATAAATTTATAGCACATTCTCATGGAGTAGAATTAGTGGTACTAGAGTGGAATTTTTCTTCTAGTTCGAAAACAGCCTTGTTTAAACAGGATGAAATGGTGTTTTGAAATGTGGTAAGCTGCCATGCAGATTCATATAAACACACATTGTTATATTTATGTCAAGTGATTTGTCAGAATCCCTTGAACATAGCCAAAAAATCAACAGTTGTCACCTATGGTTTAGGTCAGTTTCATAGTCCATTTAGATGTTAGTGACGATTCGAATGGGATCATGCTTTAAAAATGAACTAATAAATGAATAAAAAAAATGAAATGAATGAATGAAGGAATGCGGGAAGAAGAGAAGATCGTGACGAGTGGATGTAGCATACATGTGCACACGTGGGTGGTTAATGAATTGAGTTACCAGCCCCCAAAACTAGCGAATATTGCAATCTCTAGGGCCCTCTCATGCGATCGCGGCATACTAAAACCAACCCTGAAACAGCCTCTCCGATGAGCGCTGAAGTCGAGAAATAGGCCAACCCATTTGTACCACAAATTCGCGGTCTTTGTGTCCGGCACGGCCACATCACGCCGTGGCCGTGCCTCCGACAGCGCGTGCCATGTGCTAAAGGCTGGCCGTTAGGCAACTGTTTGAAATATTTAGCTTTGGCAAAGTGTTTGGAGGCACGCAGTGTTCGCTATGGAGTGGGAATTAGCAAAAAGCAGAACTGCATTTCCTCCTTTTCACTGATATCTACCTTGATTATAAATTGCACTTTCTATGGGCAAGGATTTAATTGTTCATAAGCTCTACTCGAAATAGAAATGGGTCGAACCCTGTTTACGCATGCATAAATGATGGAGCAGTATAGATTGTGCTAGTAATCTTGAAAGATAGGCAGACTAGTTTTGTATAATCTAACAATTGGTATCAGCGTTGAAAATGCGGGTGGGGGTATCAGCTTGAGCACACTAGACACAAACTGGAGTAGGGAAACTTTATGTGGTGCTGATTTAAAATTTCAATTTTTATGCATTCGTAATTACTCTTGAAGTGCCCTTTGACCTCCATCACGCTTGAAAACAGAAATGAGCTTTTGTGCTCATTTAATTGAGTGTAGCAGTGCGGAGTGGAGGAAGGCGGTCGCGTGTATTGAATCGGAGGGCGCGATTCTTTCGGATGGTTGTTCTTTTGCAAGTAAAACCCTGCAATGCGGCCCAATTTAAGCGGAGCAGCTAAGCATTGTTTTAACAGTGCCGTTTGTAAAAGAAACATGTAAACGGGCCAACGTCCAGTAAGTTGATGAATTTTTTTTGTGCAGCTACTGTGCATAGGCTCGTCAATGCTTTGTACATGAATCACCTTGTGTTTCGTTTACCTACCGAATTATCCAACGTGCGTGGGCTAGTGATTATGGCGCCCTCTTTGTCGTCGTTACTACCACGACTACAACGCCATTGATTTGGTTAAAATATGGTTTGATAATGTCTAATCATAAAAATTTTCATTCACTTTTATCCCTTCAACTTAACACAGGAAGAACAGACTGTCTGCCCCCGCCTGTGCAGAATGGCATATTTCACTAATCATAAGGTGATCACGAATGTTACACTGGAGCCTAATAACACAGCAGCAAGTTGTAATGAATGGTCTACTCTAGTACTTCGTTGTTCATTTGACTCCCGTTTTCGGTCATGGGGACTTGGTTGGTCATATTGCTTTCGCCGGGTGGACTGGTCTCTGGGCCATACTAGTAGCTCCAAACCTTCCCGTTCGCCGATTATATATATACATATACTACTCCAGTATTATGTCTTCTTTTGTCATCTTGGAAGCCTTGGATCTCTACATTTTTTTTAACTTGTTGTTTCTTGTTTTATTTGGAAAGACAACAATTTTATTACTACCGGTTAGTTGTTTACCTATCAAGAAGTTCCGCTTAAATAGCAGAGAGGGAACAGCTAGTTTCGACGGGTTCTCATCGATCCTTATGCAACTGAGGGTGGCGAAATTGTTTACCAAGTGTAGATGAGTGTTTTTGAAGTTATGTCATCCAATTGTTTACACTGCAGGATACCTGCAGTTAATGTCCGAGTCACATTTTAGCCTCACGCAAACTATTCACGATGTAAGTCCTGATGCACATAAGCATGTGGAATCCGTGCTGTCCAGTGGCATTTAATGGATCCCTCTCTGGATTGGAGCATTAATCCAATCTCAGCGAAGCGGGATCCCTCTTTGAATCCCGCGACTTCGGGCACGTGAATACGGTTTGCTTACATACATGAAAATTAGTTGAGGCATTTTGACTTGTAAACCCAAGCCTCAACGACACTAGGCACGAAGTTTGCACAAGTGATTACAAAGTTGGTGAACTGCAGTGCAGTGCTGCATATGGCCTTTATTTATGACCCACCTTTTTGGTAGTCACGTCCTGCATTTGTACAGCACTTTTCATTTTTGACACAACAGTTAGCTTGTGGCAGTTTTTCCACCTCTCATCAAATAAAAACGAAACAAAATAGGACGCAACGAGCTGTTATCAAGACACGGAACACTTTGTCCACCACTCATTAATAATTTGAATTAACCTTACAAAACATCGACACGGAATTAACCCGAATTCACAGTATAAGAGAGCTGCAGCTTCTATAAGTTAGCATGAGTTCGAACCGAAATTGAGGCTCAAACGATTCCATCACGTCATCTGCCAACTTAATGTGGCAGTAGGAAGAATCGAAGAACACATCATCGATGGCGATGTTTAATAGGGAAATGATGCACCAATTATCACTGTGTGTTCAGTTGAGGTTCGAATCCCATGTGTTTGCATATAATTCCAAATGCATGGGTGTCCACGAGTTCAAGTGAAAAAGGATTAAAATGAAAAGTGGTCCTGTTTACCTGTTGACCAACTAGTCAATTGAGATGCTTGAGTGAAATGCGGGTCTCTTACGACCGGAAGAGTATGTGTAATGTCGAGTACTGCCTTTCGTAGAAAAAGGAGAAATTTAGAGTCTTTTTTCCCACCAAATTAGCACTTAATCAGTGTAACTCAGGTTTTGTTTATGGCTTGCTTGATCAGCGGAGAATAGTCTAAAGGATCCTCAGCCAACTAGACGATCAATTGCATTCGAAACAATCGATCATTTCAGATAACATCTACTAAAAGCCCATCCATTATTTTAGGAGAGTTATTTTATCGGCGTTTCATAAAAGTTGAAAGGGCAATGGTTGCGTGCACCACAGATGCCAGCACCTCTCATCAATCCCCTGATGGACACACGAGTGCATTTGTTTCCCACCTTCTATTCTCTGCGTATTTTACAGACCTGAATGTTTTTAAAATTGTTGGCCGAGCTTTTTCACGCCAAACAAAAACTAAAGTTTTGTTTGCGATTCCTCAATTAAGTTGCATGCGTTGTCGAAACCGCCTTTTACTAATCCGCCCCTCAAACTTAGCACTTGTCTCGCAGAAATAAAGTGAAATGCAGTTATTATGAAATGAATATTTATTTTGTGGATTTGAACAGTACGAATTTTGGGCAGAAATCCCGACCATTTTGTGCACCTCACTGCTAGAAGTACCACATCAAAACGTTAACTACTTGACTTCATCTTGATAAAGTACTCGAAAATTTGCCTGCCTCTTTTCTGTCTTCTGTTCCTCGATAACAATAATGCTATCAAATGTGCGCCCAGCGGTGTTACCCGCTGAATCCAAGAGAAACGGTCCGCACATTACTCATTTGAACGCTGAAACCTATCGGCAGCCCCACTTGACCGTTGGAGATTTTAATAACGCATTAATAAGTACGACACCACCGAAGAACAGCATGAAGAATCCGGAGCAAGGCTACTTCGCGAATGCGGAGACCGATTCCCAACACGGACCACAAGCATGCCAGGAGCCCTAATTTTACTAGCCCAAAAATGAAAATCAAAGCGCAAAGTCAGATCCTAAAATTCTTACAATGGCAAAAAGCTCAAGTCGCGAATGCATGAAAATGTTCCAACACGGTACTTAATGAGTAAGCTCACTTAAAACACATTGAGCACAGCTATGCATGTATAAAAATTGCGATTAGTAAATGTCATGAAATTGGCACAAAAGTTTGGGGTAACAGAATCAGCCAGGAGGGGGAGAAGGGAGGGAGCCGGATGACCGTCAAAGTAAGGCGACACCTAGAGGCTCTGATAGCCTTGGACTCGCCGACGGTTACCAATGAGGAAAGCGATGATGGCTAGCAGAATCAGAATCGCAGCCGATACTCCCACAATGATGGGAACAACCTTATTGGTCGCCGGAATGTCCATACAATCGAGAGCTGAAACGAAAGCGAATTCAAAATAAGTGAGACCAAAGAAAAAGGAGTGTCAAGGGGAAATACGAAGAACAAATTAAAAAGACAAGTCGGACTGCCGAAAAGCTCGGCTGAGATGGACAGAATGCAGTCATGGCGCAGAAAAATGAAGACATGTATAAAAACATCCAGCTCTTTACTGGGTTAGAATATGAGGTGTGGGAGGTGAAAATTACTAATTACGTCCAAAAGCAAAGGTAAAGTCGACCCAATAAAAGAGTTAATCACTGATGAAGTCACAGCTAGGAATGACAATTTAAGTGCCAAAATTTGAAAGAAATGATGCTGAAATAAATACCTTTCTCGCTGAAGTCCGTAGAAGTTGAGTTGCGGAAGGTTTCCAAATGAAGAGAGGACACACCGAAAGTCACAAAATTAGCTAGCGAAATATTTTGCTGAGGAGTACAGGTAAAACCCATTGCTCCAGGAGTTTCAAAGAATGAACCATTAGCCAACACCGAAACGGGGCCTAAATAAGTAAAAGTATTGAAAAGCCCAATCCACAAATCAGGTCGTCACAACTAAGCATATGCATTTCTCGAAATTTGAGTAAAACAAAGAAATGTTTGCATCACCACTGCGACTCCTGAAATTGCGTTTCTTACCCGTTTTGTTGGCATGAGGGAAAATGTCAGCAGACACAAAGTAGTCAAAGCCAATGTCACGAATAAAGGAACCCCCAACCTTGGAAGGAGAGCTTGGACACTTCTGAATAGTCATCGTTAAATTAAACGGAATCCAGAAGGCATCCGGAAGCCACTGCAATGTGATTTTCTCGAATTCATCTCCACAGACCGCATTGAGGACAGCATTGTTACCAATGACAAAAGATTTAGTCAGGTTCGATTCGCCCTAAAAACGATCACGACTCAGTCTGCATTCGATCATTTAACGCATATCACAGGCAGGAAGACGAGTATGATGCTTACGTCAAAATATGAAACAAAAAGTTCCAATTTCGCTTGAATAATAACAGCAGCCGTCCCATTACAATAAAAGTCAAATTTGGACACTCCGTCAGGTGATGGGGTAGTGGTGGTTCCAATTGTTGTTGTTGTGGTATTCACTACAGTTGTTGTGGGTTCCACTGAAGTTGCTTCACTCGTAGTAGTATTTGTGTCAGCAACCACCAATGACGAAAGCAATAAAACTGAGAAACATATTAAATGAGGACTAACAAACCTATAAAAGCGAGACCAACCGACATCACTAAAAGGGAAGACAAAAGTGCGACCGCACCGATTAAGGCTGCAGGTAGCTAAACTAAACAAAAAAACGATGTCAATTATAACAACTATAGCATTAGGTTAATTACAATGATGTCAGAGAAAGTCAACATGCATTTGAAAAACAACGTGCCTCTGTGTGCCATCATTAAAAATTTGGTTTTTCGCCTTTATGCAAAAAATTAAGCAGTGAATACGTATGAATCGCATAAGTAAATGTTTGGGATTTTATTAAGTACAGTTTCGGCTTATTTTTAGTTTAGTTTACAAGCGAAATACTTTCTGGCTCAGAAAACAAGTGCATAATTTTGGTTCTTATTTCAAGAGCAGTATTGCCTGTAAGCGATGGATCTTTTGTGTGTCACCAGGATATCATTCGCCAAGCTACTACGGCTCACTAAGACTGTATGAATGATAGTGGGCAGAAGGGTATCTGTAAGGTTGTCTGCTGCTGAGTTCTTTGCTATCATTATAACGTCTCAACACTATCTTGGAGACAAATAAATGCATAATGATTGTGTAATGCTTTGTTTGTTCTTACTGACAGTTTCGGTGTTGGTCACTGGGGTGGTCATATTGCCTTAGCCGGGAGGTGCTGGTGTAGAGTCCCCAGATTACCTTTAAGGTAAAGGAAGGCATAGTACTGGGGCAGAATATATATTCTGGAAAAATAGGAATGGGGGACAGTTAGCACTGCCCGGAGGCCGGCCAACCGGCTAGTACAATATATCCACCCAAGTGACCGAAACCGGTAGTTCGAACAAATAAAGTATTACAGCTGACCTCAGGGCTATATCAGCAGCCCCTTCCCACTGCTTACTGAGTACATATTCTGCCCCAGCATTATGCCTTCTTCTGCCTTTAATGAAGTCTCGATATGCTACAGCCCAGACAGAATACATGTATTGGCGACCAGAAAGGGGTCGCGGCTGCTGGCATGGCCTAGTGGTCAGCTGACACGGCTATGGCAATTCAGACACTCAAGTTACCGGGAGCGGAGCCGGAGGTCAAGCGAAAAACCAAGTATTACATAGCCTTTTTAGTTTTTCAGCATCGTCCTCAAAGTTGCCCTTGGTTAGCCGCTCTCGTTAGCCACCATAGCATAATTAATGCTCTTAGAAAACATCTATGAGGATCCCTCTTGGCAATTCTGCTAGATATGGAGTTTTGTCCGGCTTAAGAAATGAACTCGGAGGCCAAGCATTTTGCCACCCATCGCGTGTGTCCGCATTTGGATTTATGAAAAAGAGTACTGGATTTAACACAGTTTTGTTGGAATAGGACTCAGCCTGTTTTCGCTTTGTTGACGTCTCTATGTGGGTATTGTAGTAAAACTTCGAAACGAAACTTTTCTGAATGTTTTATGGCTAGTAGGGTAGATGCCGAAGGTAGACATCATTCCCAGCCCTTCAGTTATTAGGTGTCAGGA
This sequence comes from Taenia solium, assembly GCA_001870725.1. Taxonomy (NCBI): domain Eukaryota; kingdom Metazoa; phylum Platyhelminthes; class Cestoda; order Cyclophyllidea; family Taeniidae; genus Taenia; species Taenia solium. The sequence goes on from MIEF01006664.1 coordinate 318,960, forward strand.
ATTCTTCAATCCGCGGTTCATGCAGTACATTTGCACCGCCAAAGTTTGACGCAAACGGTGGAAGCAAGGCTAGAGAGTTCCCATGTAGCGTCTGAGACCTCCTTGAAGGCGAAAAAGGGCAAAATGGCTAAGCAGAACTTAGGGGAAGTGAAAACGATGGCATGGCTCGGAAGCCAGCTCACCCAGCAAAGCCAATACATGTTAAAACAAGCAGTCAGACAAACAAAAAATTGCAGCCATGCCTAGACCATGCAACATTTGACCAGATGAAGTAGATGTCAATAGCTAACAACTGTTACATGTTCATTTATTTAAATAGTTAGCTGCATCCTAATGCTGGCAAAATTAACTTAACTGGAAGTTCGAAGGTAACATCAGCAATGCCAATAAATTGAATAAATGCTTGGACACGGTCACTGTTTAAGTTTTATAAATTAAACAGAATTGGAAACCTGACACCAAACTTCGAACTTTATCAATAACATGTTCATTTTAAGTAAAAGGCTGTGAAGACCACTTGAGCACTACCAAAATCTGCTCAGGCGTTAAAAACCTATGGAATATGGTTTAACTCCAGCTTGCAAGTGGCATAGTGTTAAAACAGTTAAGGGCTGCATTTCGATTCAAGTTTTACTCCTTAAATAATATATGTTCAAATTTGATAAGGGTCCTCCAGTTCGAGGGTCTCAAGGTGTATTTCCGATGCCGATTTCCAAATTCAAACTCGAGCTTGCATTGCAGGCATGGTAGGATTCTTTTATCCTTTGGGAAATCTCCCTCGCCTTTTTATCCAAAAATCCGTCACCACCAAATTGCAGTTCTTGTAGGTTACACCTGTAAATCCTTTCGTCTTGTAACCACACTTCCAGTATATCGCGTACATTTGGTATCTTTTCCAACATGACGGTATGTCCTACCAATTCAAGTAATTCTGATGAACTTAGAATGATCATCTACAGCTACTCTTGAGACCTTCCAGTCTGCATTTGCGGTAAAGGACGATCCCACACGCTTCATACGCCCCATATTTTAGCGTGACTTCATGTGATCTCATCATTAGTTCCTCAGATCCCTTTTGTTCACCACTCAAATCGAATTCGAGCTATTGCTGTCATGGCAGCAGCTTGATAAAACACGCCTAATTACTAAGAATATGGATTTATTAACTGCGCACTAAGCATTGCTCCTATTCTTCACACTAATGATTTAAAAGTATGCTTCCTGACACTCAATAACGAAGTGTTCTGTTACAATTTTTAGCACCACTGTATTTTACAGTAAAATTTAACATTTAGTAGAATTTTAGCATAATTTCCATCACTAGCTAGGTCATATTAACTTCCCTTGTAGCGTTCCAAGACTGCCTTTAAGGTAAAAGAAGGCATAGTACTTGGACAGGATATGTATTCTGGAAATGGAGGGATTGGGGACTGTTGGCACGCCCCGGAGGCTGGCCAACTGGCTAGTGCAATCTGGCCACCCAAATGACCGAAACCAGCAGTTCAAACAAACGAATTATTACACCCCTGTCTCAGTATGTGGTCTTTGTTTAAGTGGGTCCAAAAAGATTGAAGCATTGTTGTAGATTCTAGTTCGCCGCTGGGACTGCTTCACCTTCGTACTAGAAAGTAGAGTATCATTTAATTTACCTGCTTTTTGCCCAACTTCGATCTCTTCTTCTGCCTAAATTATGCATTGCGGTGCAAGTATTTTTTAGCAGTCTACTCAATTAATCCAGGCTCTTTTTTATCTTTCTTCTCGGCCTCCCATCAGACTAATAATTTGGCAAGGGTGCATTAATAGATCATCGTTAAAGCCATGTCCTATCAAGCTCTAGTCTACCTTAGAGAATTCTGGTGACCTTTTCGCTAGGAGCTTTGTGTTCCCCGAACGCTATTCAATTAAAATTTCTAATCAAGAAATGTACTGAACAAAAGCTGGAGCTGCTTTTACATCTAACTCGTTTGCACTCCCTTATTTGCACCCTCTATACGCCACTATAAAATTGGCTATGAAAGCTGTAAGGGAGAAGCGAAGAGAACCGCTCAAAAGACTGCAAGGATGCACTCTAGATTCAGGCTTGGATGGCCACTTTTCAGCGTAGGAACCGCATACGTTAAGATCCATTCCCAACTTTACGAGTGCCTCAGGCCCCGCGCTTTTAACTTCCGTTTAGTTGACTTCTTTGGAAGGCCTAACCTGTGACCTGCAGCACACTAATAACAAGACCTCTCATGCTCATGGGTCTTGCTACAATCCAAAGACACAGTGTGAGCATCAAGTGCGTGGAACACCACGAAGCTGCGCATTCACCACTTGGCAAGCACTAAGAAGCGAGAGGGAAATCGCAATGACGCCCACCCTCACAAGCGCCTGAGCATAATCGCGAAAAACCCCCCACCGACCACCGAGTGGCGAACCCACCCTAACCTGCAAGTACACGCCGAATCCACAGCCTTGATGGCCAAAGTAGTGGAATTGGTTGCTTTCAAATATGGCGATTAGATTAAATACCCCAAAAGACGTACTTAGAAATGGCGCGCAGTTCGAAGTCACTCATAGGCAAGTTCGTAAGTACTGCACAAAAATTTACAGTAGACGCGATAAGTAGAAAAAATGATGGTGCGTAAAAAAGGGGAGGTGGGACAAAGCAGAGTAGAAACGACCGAGGCTTCCTTATTTGAGGTCGAAGGGAGAACTACAGGAGGAGGTAATAGAGAGCAAGGGCGATGTTGAGAAAAACTAGACCGGTGCCCATCCAGAGCGTGGTGGAGAAGATGAGGCGTCGAATCTGCCGCGAGCACACACACGATGGCAGCGCCAGTTCTAGTAGCGACTTAAATATTCCCTGACCGTCCAGTGCGTAGCAAGGAACCACATTGAACATCACCAGTGCTCCCGACAAGGAGAAGAGGTACCTGTAAGCCCAATTTTACATGCCATGCAACGGGTAACTTCTTGGTAGAAAGACACGCAAAACCACAGCAAAATTATTCTAGAATTCTTTCTTTGGCGACCTAACATTTATTATCGAGGAGAGAGGGATGAAAGTATTTCATCACGGTAAAGCACTCAATCAGTTTCATTTAACAGTCTATATGGCAGGGAAAAATTTGTTTGCAAAGGCATTTTATAAATCACACTTTAAGACAATCGCAAAGATAGGAAAGACATTTTGAAGGTATAGCAATTCCAGAAAAAGGCGGGCCAGAGAAGCATACTATTCACCACTACCCAGTCCGTAAAACACTTGTCCAACAGAAACACCGGCGTGTTACATCGACGAAAAACGAGATTGTATGATTACTTAACGCTAAATATAACTTGTATCATAGGAGAGTCTTGATTTTAAAGAATCCTAGTGCATCAATCTCAAAGTAGTAATGAATGCTGTAACTGGGGTTTTACGTCCAAATAGGCCTCTGCAAGAAGCTGAGTTACTACACCACTGGACCAAACTAGAATGCAATGCCTTATTCAATTTAACTACTTAGTTTCTACCAGTTTCACACTTTATCAGTGGAGAGGTCTGGGAATAATCACACTACCTTTGAGAGCCATGACTCGAACAAGGACTCTGATGACGAAACACAAGGAGGCAAACACAAAACAACCAAAATTATTAAGGCAATGGGCTAAATTCCAGAGGGGTGACGACTTGCCTGCAGAAGGTAGCGAGGATTTCGGGCAGTCGACAGGGCGTGATTTGAGGCCAGCGGGGCACGTAGTCAGAGATTTCGACGGCCGAGAAGAGCTCTTCCACGGGACCAAAAAAAAGGACGGCGGGCGAGCGCGCGCGGTTGTGTACGATTCGAATAAGACGAGTAGCGTTGTCGGGAGGTGCGGGCACCAAGCACGCTGCCCACGCGCTTTCACCAACCCCTGCCACACCCATGGATCCGCCAGCCCCCGCGACTCGGCCACAGTCCGACGGCACACTGCAGGCCTCCTTCTCTGTCACTGCCCTTGCCGGCAGACAGGCTTGCCGAGGCCTCTACAAAGCACATCAGTGATTCTTCCATTTTCAATTTTGCGATGAACCATGGATGACGGCGGAGGGGAACTCGCACAGTGGCTAAAGCCATCTCGCGCTTTTAAACACACTTGAATCAAAACTGAGAGAAGCGTCATTCCTGGAGAAGGTGACATGAGATTGATTGACAAGGATGCGAAGGGTAACTTAAAAAAAATCCGCGTACACACATTTATGCAGTGCAGTGAAGACTGTTGTAATGTCTCAGATTAAATAATAGTTCTAGTCGCAATAACAGAAATGAATTTGATCAGCATGAAAAACAACTAAAGCACTTGTTTGCTTTTGAATGGTTAGTGTGGATAGACATCGAAGTTAGCTGAAAAAAAATTTCCCTGGCACAAACCTCTTCTCACTACCTAATAACTCTCCAACGAGCTGACTGACTTGGAAAGTAACCAATCAGGGATGTTTGTTTTGGTTGTCTGATTTGATTAGAACAATGATAATAGTAAGGCAATTTATTTCGCCGTGATGATGATTACCAGCGATAGAAAACGTGGTGTGGGAATCGAAGACACTGCAAAGAAGAAGGCTTCGTAGGCTAATTTTGGCGCTGCGCTGCTTTAGAACACATCATATTTAGTAGCCCAAACGGCTACTCTCGGATCCAGCATTCCAACTAGCGCCTTCAAAATCACTCCTGGTTCTCTTACCGTGCCTTTCATAGAACTCCACTGCCAGTGGTTAACGTTATTTTGGCTGCGATGTCTGATCTAAAGGGCGAGTATTTGCCAACGCTAACAGAGCAGCATTTTAAATCCTTTCAAGATAATAAAGCCGCTCGGTTATTAAGATAGGGAAATTTATTCGCTTATACCAAACGCACGTGACTCGGTTTGGTCATGAAAACGATACATCGCTTCATTTACAAGCTACTGACGAAAAGGGACGAATCGCTACAAGCAGTAAATGACACTGCATGCCAAATAATTTGCCGTACGTGTCCGGAAGACAAAGAGCCGTCAAGGATTACTTACTTTTACAAGGCTTACATTCACAATAAATCTAAAAACGACCTGCTAGAGCCAAATATACCTTCATGTCAATTTTTCTTATGTGACAAAATGTTTCTTATCATCCAGTTTCAATAATGGGTCACCAGTTTAATGATGACGAAGGCGGAAGACAAAGATCACTACCCTACCTTTGCATTAATTCCACTGGCCATGTAGGCAAAGCAGAGGTGAGTGGAGGCAAGGTGAGGGGGACAGCAATCCTGAGAAGCAAGGCCAGGCAGAGCCACCTCCTGCCCATCGACAACGTTCTGCTGTTGATGCTGTGGCTGTTGCAGAGGTTGGAGAGGAGGCACGACGGCAGCGAGGTGTCTGAGCCCTGGTGAGACTGGCGACGGGTGCTGCCCGATGAAGCTGTTCGGCACGCAGTAGCCTGTCGCCTTTGTACTTGCCTCCTCTAGGCAACGAAACCATTCCGCGGGGGTGTTCACTGGACAAGAATTGACTTGGGTTATCGCATCACCAAGGTGGAGACCCCTGGGACCGGTAAATACTGAGTTCTGCGGAAAAGATAAGACTTGGACTGATAGCTACCTAATCTCCGAGTTCAAAGTAGGAATAAATGTTTATCCTACACTGTTGGGAACATTTAGAATGGGAAATTCATTTGCGTAGACACAAATATGAAAAAAATCATTTTGGATGATTTCAAATCCAAATGCGATATGCACTCGTAAATTCAACAATAGGACATTCAAGCCATATCTTAAGCTGGCGAAAATCGGACATTAACACCTCAAAGACATGTGGAAGACTTTTCTGCGAATATAGACATGATGTTAAGGAAGCTTCACTTCAGCTTCCCAAGCCCAATTTTAAAACGACTACCTCGGATTTCTTGAGCTATCTCATGAAAAATTTCTGTCCAGGCAATGCCCTTCATAAGCTTGAATAAAATACAAATGATTTTTATAAGCAAATCACAAAATAAACATCAAGGAATGAAAGCATGCTAAAACGGTAAACGTGTACGAGCAAATCACTATCTGAACACCCGAACAGGGTATGGGACGCGGAGGTGCCCACAAGAATGGCATATCTGTAATGTCCTGTAATTATTAACTGACTGTTTTCCAGATGAGTGAAAAAAGCAAAACCTGCGAGTAAATACCTAGAGACTTTGAAACCGTGTTTCCATTATTTTTCGATATTAAATTGTGATCCTGTGGTTTATGCCATTGAGCGTATGCGGTCTGAAGAAGGCATCGAATACACAAACTTTCATGGACAATAAAAAATAGAGCCACCGAACTGGCTAACCTTATCTCAACTTAAATGGTGGAACAATTCTATCAAGACTCGAAAGATGCGCCCCAGTAGCGACAGAGCAATTTTTCGGCACACTTTCTGTAAGGTTAGATATAACGCCACAGGGAACGAAATTTGCACGCAAACTATGACTAGTGAAACCCAGTTCGCGTCTTATGTGGCTAATAATCAGTAGGACCCGAGAAAGATACCAGCCAAGGCTTGCCCACCCATTTTGAACGAATTTAATCTCAAATTGGCCCTCATTTTCCTTCAATCGGATAGCGATGAAAGGGTCTTACAGAATGGTGTCGCATAAGTAGTATGTAAGCGACTAAAAGACTTCCACAGAGGGAGTTGATGATTCATCGTGACATATGAAGTCGTAAAAACAGTAGATGTTTCGTATTTAGGCGAAATTTCACCGATCTTATCACTACCCAAAAAACAGACATTATTACCACGTTAAAACCATTCAGAAATAACTGTGGATGAAATGCAGTTTAACGTAGATGTAGCCAGATCTAAGTTTATCAGCATTAAAAGTAAAGAATTTGGGAAACATAATGGCATCGAAAATAGTAAATTAAGGAACCCACCGAATCACCACCACGCTACATTGTCGTAAGTGTCGAGCACATGAAGAATGAAATGTAGTGTGCTGATAAAGGAAAGTTGCATCGAAAGCGTAAATGGTGTTGTGTACTGGTACTATAGACAGACCCGAACGTTTGTTCAGATGCTGTTAACCTAATCATTTATAATTCCTCGACGCACCAGATAAGCTGATAACACAACTGAAGAACTCACTTTTTGTAAATGGACAATGCCAACACCCTGGTTTACTATATAGGCCGGACTAAGAATCCAGGGGAGAGCATAAAAACAAATGATGCTCAAAACAACAATAACGCCATTGTGCCAAACGCCAGCCGAATAAATTTTCAGCTGTCGCATCGGAGAAAGACTGTTCAAATCAGCGTCACTAATATCCACGTAGGCACCAGGATAAATTCCAATGAGAAAAAAGCCGAATCCGTGGATTCTAACACGCTCTTGGAGTGCCGCTAGCGCATGACCAGCCTCATGGAGAACCACACAAACGAGAAGTGTCAACAAATAAAAGCCAAGTTGACTCAGCGGCAAATTAACACCAGGCATCTAAAACTAGTGTGAAAAGGGGAACAAATAAGTATACCACCGGGGTTATAACCTGCTGTTCTATGGGTTTGCGCATTGTAGTGTTGTAGGCGAGAAAGAACAATATCACAACACTTAATACCATGAACACTGCTGAAAAAGCAGTGCCAACAAAGAACCACAAGTCCCAAGGAAACCAGCGGACTTCACCAATCCGTTCAAATAGGGGGTTCAATTTCTGGGTGAAGAATCTTGCTTGCAAAACTTGTATGGAAATGCCCGACTTCTCGCGGAGTTCTAAATACTTCTGACGTGTGCATGGGTGAGTGGATAACCCTGCATCTAGGAGGTAAGCAAGTACCCAAAATCCCAAGAAGTATGAAATCGTTGAGCTGGATATCATAGCTGCAAGTATCACTGGTGTACAACCTTTGTTACTTCATTCTTAAAGCAAAGCAATCGAAAATGCGATCCACAACGAGACTAATTCCTAGGAATCAAAGACCCCAGAGTGTGGGATGGGTAACTTAAACAAAACCCAAAGTGCATTTATAGAGCTTTGGACCCAGTACTAAGAGTTACTGATTTATTTTAGCCTCCAATAAAAACTCTTTTATTGCACTTGTTACTAAACATTTATTACAGGACTTTCAGCCTTTGAAGCTTTATCCGTTTATTTTACATCCCATTTTTTGGTTTTAATCCGTAAAACGAGAAAACTATTCATTTAAAACTTTGCAATGATTAAAGTTAAATTAATTGAACCTTGTTTGTTGTCGGACTATGGATTGCTGACACCACTTTGGACATGAAGTTAGTTCAATCTCAACGCTTGCCGCACTAAGGATCCATTCTGGTAAGCCTGAATCGCGTTATTACGGTCTGGCTTGCTTAAAAAAGCAATAAATGATGTTATGGAGCACTCCAAGACTTCCCTGAGGACAAAAGACAACACTGGAGAAGTACACATATGTTCGGCGAAGAGGAGGGTTTAAGGCCACTCGCATGATCCAGAGACCATCCCGCCCAGCGAAGGCAATATGGCCAACCATTGCTTGTAGCCGTAATAGAATTTCAAACAAAATAACAAGTTTTGCTTTTAAAACATTTCTTGGTCGACCAATGGAATGGACTTAAGTAACAGATAGGACTTCTTTTATTTCATCGCACATAATCTTGTGCGCTGCAGATTACTCTCGAAGAAATTCCAGATTAAAATATGCCAAAATAGGAGCTGTCCTTTGAATTCCTCGTTTTTTACTACTGGCTTTGGTTAAGTCACTTGTTTAATCACATCGCCCCAACCGGTTGGGCTGGCCTCCGGGCTATGCCTGTAGGCGATTCTTCCCCTTCCTCCTTCCTCCTCCTCCTTTTTACCACCTTTGCTATGAGAAGGTTGTATTTTTAAGACACCTTTATTATAATCACGCTGATGTTGTGTGGTAGCGAACCCAAAACAGTTATGACGAAGATTCTTCAAAGTTCAGAGATCCACCTTGCTCGTTTAAATTGTCATCTCGCCTCTCACCTACAAGGGCATTTTGAACAACAAAAGTACTACAATGCCACTAGCCTGATCCATTTCTCTTTGCTGAATATATATATACTGCCTAAGTATTATGCCTTCTTTTGCCTTCAAGAAAATCTCAGAACGCTGCAATCCCTACTCAAAAGGGTGTATTTTGTTGTAACAATTTCAAACCATAGCAAAGATTTAGGTCTCACTCACCTTTTAAAAGTAAAGAAGGTTCTTTTCCTTTGAGAACCCTTCTGGCACGGCACTTTATTTTGACTTAGCCTTTTGTTCTTAAAATTAGCGAAAGATTTCTGCTTTGACTAAAACCCCATCTGGTATGCGTTCATTGTTTAGGCCTTTCCCCATTCCTCCTCTTCACATGTGTTTAGTGTTTCCGTATCTGTTTTCTTCCTGTTGAAGTATCAGTCCAAGTGAAGAATAGAAATCTTATCTTCTAACCATAAAACACCTTTGATTTTCGAAAAAAGTAAATGCGGCTAATCTGATTTCTAAAATTAAGTTTGTTTGCAGTAGGAAAAATATATTACCGACCAGCCATCGATCCCATATTTTGGTAAATTCGAATATGCTTTACGGTGTTACACCAAGCGTGGCAGTTCAAAAAGAACCACCCTGTGTTTTACAAGATGCGAATGGAGGCGTTATGGTCCTCCATTTGAAGTGCGAAACATATTTTGAAAACATCTATTCAAGACTGTTAGCACAATCAGATCAGAAAACCCATTTACCCACCAACCGCCTTTACTAATATGTTTTATAAAATGGCCACAGGTATGTCAGTCTAAATGAGAGAATATAGGTGAACGTTAGTGCTGTAACGCCCCGAGACTTCCCTGAAAACTAAAAACGACGGATTCGTTAAGCAAAGTACACGATTCCGACGTAGAGAAGGACTGGAGGCTACTGACACAAAGGTGAGACCTTAAAGTGCCCTTGGATTCAAACGGAAGGATTAAATTAATACCCGAAGCGTTTCAATGTAAACATGACAACAGAGGTTACTTGTTCCTGTAAATATTTGCAATATTCGAAAACTGGACTTGTGAACTATTTAGATATCCTTCGTAGCCGGTAAACACGTTAGAACCGACTATCATTGCAATGGTGGGAACGAAGTGTATGCTGAGCATGAACCAACAGGAAACCGCAACTATATGATATAGGATGCCGAGTTGTTCGATTTCATAACACCGGCGGTTACATGTCGTCCACTAGAAAGTCAAGTCGAAATCTGCAGAGCCTACGCCTCGAAGTTGTGCTGCAATAATTCCATAGCACCTTAAAAATGCGTTTTTGGCATTACTATCTTAGCAGTCATTGACAATCATATTTCCAATTAAGGTGGACATGGCACATCTGTAGGCTGATAAACTCAAGGTTTTTTTTTACAAAAAAGACCTTTAGGAACAATTTGTGCAAATAAAATGTAAAAACGGACGGGTGCGACAAAATCCACTATTGTTTACACACGAATGCATCGAATGGACTGTCATAAGGTAAGGCCGTTCAGTGTGATGGATTTGCGACGCAAAGCGTGCGTTCCGTAAAGCATGAAGCTTTATAAGGTATCAACACTTTGGCTATTCACGTTACAATCAAATGCCCCACAATCGAATGCCCTTTTTGCATTTTTTTATCGTGAGCCAGGCCACTTGGCGTGGGCATTAGATTGCTAATAACTTCAGGGAATAATAACCATGATGTGGATGGAGTGTGGAATGTGGGCATTCAAGTCGTCACCCATTTTGGTGCTAAAATATTGAAACACAATAAGGAGCTCATCTACGAAAATCAGTGAGATTCCGCCACAATTAATCCTTTATTGGCAAACATTGTGTAATCCATGGACAGTGATTGTTCCATTTAAAACTATCTTTTAACTCGCATTTACTTGAGAATGATATTTTTATGAAGGTCCCCATTCTCCACACATATTTACTTCTTTTAGCTTAAAAACCTGGAGAATAAAGTTAACCGTACTTGGGTCATTGCGATGAGCTCTACCCTGTTGGAATGAATTTGTCTACAGATACGCTAGTTTAACCATTACCTTGCATTATACAGTTTTAAAAGTACCCTAGGTCTTAGGTAGAGGGCTTTTGTTTTTTACCATTTGGGGTGTTGTTTTAGCGGGCAAAGCCTCCTATGCATTGCGTGAATATGTCAACGACCAACAAGGTAGTGCCGTAGAGAGCTTCCTAGGCAGTGCTGGCCGCAACACACGTCGAGCACCTCTCAGGCCGAACAGCATTGTTTACTTCTAGTAGGGAAAGGTATAATATGCCAAAGTGAGTTTCTCGAACCGCTCCAATGTTTCGGTTCATCAGATACTTTTGAAATGCAGAGATCACAAAGATTTCCCTATCTCGCATAATATATTTAGGTTTATTTTCAGGTTATTAAGATTTTTCCATGACCTGATTACCCTTGAGAGCATTCATTGCATCAAGCTGCAAGGAGAAAATTTAAATTCATTTGCATGCGGTAACCCCACCATTTGACACAGATCCAATGCACTACTTTTGTGTCGGTCCAATGGAACTGTCTATGCTGTTACAGCCTTAATAAACACAGACCGAACAAGATCCAGATCCACCTTGATCATCACAATTTAAAGAGGAACTGTACTTTTCAAGGTTGTAGGAATTCATTTATTGAAAGATTAATCTTGATTTATTTGGTGAAAAATTCGACCAATTCATCAATATCAAGCTCGCCATCGTTGTCTTTGTCATGACGAGCAATAAAGGCTTTCAACTCTTCATGCGTCACTTCGTCGCCAAACACGGCCATCAGCTCGCCTGCACTGACCTTGCCCGACTTGTCGCGATCCAGGGACTGGAGCAGTTTCAAGACTTCTGCGCGACTAAGGGAGAGGGATTGAAATGTGCATAAAACTTACCTTCGTGCGGTTTTCATGCTAGCGTTCAGTTAAGCGTGGGCTAGGCTTCACTGAAGTGAGTGCTTATATATTCTACCTGTGACCGGTTCGACCTAGTATACTGCCGCCAGACGATTCAAAACGCGTCCACTTCAGTTGGTGTCTCTGATTGGCTCCCTAGCCAACACAAACCATGATGCACAGGACTGTAGGGTGTTTACATGTATGAAGCACACTGCTCCTTAAAAAGTTAGTAAGCAGCATTGGTCAAGATTTGCGTGTGTCCAAAAACACTATTAGCACTTAAAAGAAGTGCCAATCCATTTTCCCTAAAATTTAAAGTGAACACCTAAATCTAATCCAATGTTTTAAATTCCCATGCTTTTAAAATTAAATTGTATTTACCTACTTTACTTGATAGTTTTTTTATTCAGTACCAAGCACTTGAAGACTTTAAACAGGTCTGTTGAAAACTGTTGTGGATAACAAGACTACGAATAAGTATGTATTTGTGTCATCCTCGATGCCCACCGCTTTCTGTGCGCAACGGAGCGAAAGGGGAATGTAAGGCACCGATGGAAATATCGACAATGATCTTTGAAATCTAGTAGGGGATCGGCGATAGAACGGGAAATGAAAGGACTGCTAATTCGTCTTCTCCATTTTACAAAATTCCTTGCGTTTAAGCTCGCCAATTACTAAATGTGGCACAACGGTACACGGAATCTTTAGTCCGCTCGAAACGCTGTACGAGTGATGTTGCGGTCGCAGCACAGTCGGCCCTTGACACGACTAGAAACTTAAAACACTAGATGGGGGATTTTTTGCGGCGTCATGGCCAACTGCTGCAAACCCTATAATAACGAGGCAAGTTTGTGGCACGATACAAAGGCACCTCCCCACCCCGACTGGAGTATCGTAATGTATCAACGCCTGAATCAATACAGAAATTTACAGAACTTCAAGAGGGACTTGTTACCGTTACCTTTAGGACTTGGACCCAATACCGTGAACGCACAACAATGGTAGAAATGCAATTTAATAAGGTTTGTGTGTTTATTCTAACTGTTGGGTTTTCCTTTCCTAAGGAACGACACCGAATACCATAGAATCGGTTAATCACTGGGCAAAAAGTCATAATACTAGGGCGAATAATGCATTGCCAACGTACTGGAGGGCTGGGAGGGGGGCTACTGGAGTATTTCAAAGGACTTGGAGCCCAGCGGAAGTGTAATAATGGAGCCAACAGTGACATTATAGCCGGAACGAAGAGTCCGTGCTGCAGTAAAATAACCCGAAAACCAGCCACATCAGGTATTACATTTGCGTACAGCTGAAAAGCTAACTGATGGCAACGGCACTGGTATCTCTTCGCAATTGTACTGGATCTGGAGCTTCGCCATGTTTGGAACTGTATTGGATGAATGGGGAAATGTGCAGATTATCTAGTATGTCGTGAGAACACAAATCACAAAAACAGTTAGCTAATGCGGATCGGTTATCATATGGTGTTGTAGGGGTACGGGTTTGTATTTGTTTTACTTGCCACTTTGATCCCATATCGGTGCTGATCATTTCTATCTACCTGGGTTACATACAACCAACAAAGGGGTGAAATGCTTTAGATAAAGTTCCGTAATGATAGTCTACAGTAAGTTAATAGCTACTGCTACTCCTGCTATAATATTATTGCAAAATACGGGGCTGGGACAATTGCTTGGGTTAATCACACTTTCTCTCATCCGCAGCCAATATATTTCTTGAACGTCCACGATTGACTATCAGTGACAAAAGCCTAATTATTTGCCCTTTAAGACTAGGCTCAAGTTCTGCCACAAATGCAACTTAGCGAGCCGTTAAGAAAATCGGGAGAAGCCATAATACCGGTAAAGTATATGCATTACCTACACACAGAACGAATAAGGGCTACTGGCAGGGTACGGAAAACATGCCCTCCAGCAAAAGAGCAGGAGCGGAACCTCAGGCACTTGTGTAAACACTTAAAGCAGATACACAACTAATCGAAGTGTTGCACCACGAAAGGGGCCTTTTGTGCAAACCAAAGAGGGTATGTTGTACAAATTGCACTTCACATTGACGGGTAAGATTGTCTACTGAAAAATTAGCATAAACAAAACAAGCAAAGGCAATAATGCTGTTTTTTTGTTAAGATCACCTCCCTATAATTTTTCCCAAAATAAGTGAAATGACGACTCTTGGAAGAAATAATACTGTAAAAGATGTTCCAGATAACTAAAGGTACTCAACTTCGTTTTTCAGAAAAATCTTCAGAAATAAGTTTATTGGTATGGTAAATAGGGTCTAGTGTTTTGAGGCTTTGCTTAATTTGTTGGTAAAATATGACCTACAAATAAATACCGCTATGCTTGCATTGCCAACCATAGAAGTGAATTGACCAGTTTTATTTATCTAAGTGCTTGTAAACCACATAAAAATTCGTGCTCATGTATTATTTGACGATGCATTTACCAATTATACAAATTTTATTTTGTAATGTTTATTTGCTTGCTGATCAAAGATGAATATTTTATTAACAGTTTCAAGTTAGGTTCTTAGACGCTTAATTTGGTGCTTATTAATTTAATGCGGAGCCTTTAAGAAAAACTTTGCACATTTTTACACTTCATGGTGCAACCGCATGTAGTTAAGCGTTCTTCAGGTCATGTAAGAAATCCAAATGAAATCATTTTAAGTTAGACTTTCGAATATTGATGGATGCCCATTATCCATCAGCACTGTAAAAAATCCTGAAATTGATTTGCTGTTTAGCTGGTGATTGATGTTGATCACTATTTGGTTGTTTGCATTGAAGTGCTTGTGAAAATCGAATGGACATGCTCACACCAAATCTTCCTGGACGAAAAAGCGTAAAGTGACTAACATAACAAGCATATTTATTGACTTGATTATGATCACTCTGCTAACAATTTTAGCTTGCATTCAGCTGCACTGCTTGTCGAACACATCCATTTTGTTTTTTTCCTTCAAACGAGCTTCAGGTTTTTTTGTAGCTTCCTGGGTCCCGTAGCGCTCGCGCCTCAGGGTCTATTCAATCATCCCTATCCAATAGGACATTTGAATCTACCACTCAAAATATGCAACAAACCTTCAAGTATAATAAATGGAATTCAAGCCCTTATAGCTCATGGAATGGAAGAGAAAACCGTCTTTCACAACCTCATCAAGCAAATTACAGTGGTACAGTTGAAGAAGGAAGTGCTTTGCCAGTAGGTAATGGTTTGAGTGGTGAGCGAACTCCTCTTCCTCGAGCACGCAATCCCAACGCTTTATCATCTCGCTCTCAATCTTCACCTAAACCAAGATTTTGGACTCCTCAAGTTGAACCCTCCCCTGAAAAAAAAAGCAATCAATCATTTGTTCACAAAGGACTGTATGACAAATTCTTGGCCTCATTTCGAAGAAAGAAGGCCAAAGATGCTCCGCCTTTACCTTCGTCTGTCGATAAGGTGGAGGTCGGTAGCTCTGAAAAACCTCCCAAACCTATTTCAGAGGGTGTTACAGCGCATATTTTGCTCCTGGATGGTGAAGAAGTCTCAATGAAGTTGAGCAAGCGAGCCTTTGGTTTGGAATTGCTTGAGCGTATCTGCGGTGGTCAAGACATCATCGAACCTGATTACTTTGGAATCACATACTCGGATAAGAAGCTCGGAACATGGGTAAGAGTTCGTTGCTTAAATATTCATGCATTGTTGACAAAGCTTAGCAAAATTACGCACCACATCTTGAACTTGATTAAATCCTTTGCAACATCACAACATTTTTGGATGTCCGTATGGTCTTATGGTATAAAATAATTCAAAGTACGTAAAGATAATCATGGCATGGAAAGTATCCTTATTCTCATATTGTAACTAAAACAATATAACCATTAAATCAAACCTTTTAAGAATGTTCCGGTTAAGTTTTCTGACCTATATTACGCTTGCCTATTTTTGTTACTGAAACTGGCATAATTGTCTTCTTGTTTTAGTTTTGGCTGGATGCTGATAAAAAAATCATTAAACAAGTTCCAGGTAAGTAATTATTAGACATTGGTTAACTTTACGAGGGAAATTTGGATAATTACTAAATATAATCATAGTGATTCCCTTCACAACTACTCATGTTTGATTTTGTATGTGCCTAGATGACTAGACAATTGCTACCGAAACAGATTCTGGCCCTGAAGCTTACTTTCTTCACTACAGTACTGTTTATATTGGAGCATGGGCTACTGTAGTGCATGGAATACCACTAGTCTCTAAGTGACTTCTGGAAAATACAGTGTATTCGCTTTATAGAGGTCTTCCATTAATCGGGTCCATTTCTCTGTGAATTTCGATACTGGTCAGCAGAGTCGACGTGAAGTCCAAAATTGTATAGTTGAATATCTTGACCTTTCATTAAGTGTATGGCGTTGTTTTTATGAATTCGTCTCTTCAGATGTGGCGGATTGGCAATTCTATTTCCAAGTGAAATTTTACCCACCGGAGCCGACGATGCTACAAGACGAGACGACGCGATACCAATTAGTTCTGCAGGTGCGGCAAGATGTCTACACGGGCAAGTTGCCCTGCTCCTGGGTCACACAGGCCCTACTCGGCTCCTTCCTCGTGCAGTCGGAGCTCGGGGACTACGACCTCACAGCACATGGACCTGGAATTGACTACCTCAAACAATTTGAGTTCGTTCGAAGTCCCACCGACCAGTTGCTGCAGAAGATTATGGAACTTCACAAGACTCACACGTGAGTTGCCTGCAGTCGTTGCAGAAGCTACGAGTGTGCAATCTACAAATAACCTTACAGAGAATACGGATTAACATTTCAACGGGAACTGTTTTGCCGACTAAGGCACCTGCATTTAGCATGCGTCCTTCAAAGGACATACTTTCCCTGTTTTCTAGGGCCTTAATCATGCCCCCATGCTCAGTCGATTCGTTTGTACAAAAAGGCCTTATGCAGGACATAAGTAAACGCTTGCTTGTCCGGTGTAGCTAAATCACTAAATTCACGTTATAGCTCTTTTCCTTTCTTACAATTTCGAAATTTCAAAGTAATTCACAAGAGCAGAGCAGGGTACGACTTTTCTTTTATAAATCACCTCTTTACTGTAATCACCTAAACTAGTTTTGTCGTTTTAAAAATGTCTAAAAACAGCCAACCTGTCCACCAAGAACCAAAAGTAGCAATAATTATGGTATAGATAAAGCTGCTTCCAAAAAGAACTCGACTTTGGTACACAGCTGTTACCGACCGCATATTGTGGTTTGCTTGTATGCGTAAGTAGGTGGCCTTTCTTAATGTGTCGGTTTATTGCTGTTTTGGTGTCACATAACCCAATATCAACGTAGTTTTCTTCTCCGCTCCTGTGAGATTTGAAGCCGTTACCGCTTGATGCTCCACACGACATCCTTTGCAATGTGCTCCCCATACCTCCGACTGGCTGAAGACGAGTCAGTGAAGGTGCGGCACTTATATCCACGTAACTTTATGAAACACCACAATACAAGCCTTTTGAAAAATAATTGAGACGACTGAAGCGTCAATTCGTGGACCTGGTATTTGTGGTAGAGACAGCCCAAACGCATTCACCCTAATTGAACAGCCGCCTTTGTCAAAGTCCTTAAGCACGTGGGGCACTATTCGCCCCAAGGCACCACTCGGTTATTGACATACACACGCCCCAGCGCGTCGGTAGGTCTTCACCTCTTGTGGAATTGGCGGCCTCCTCACTCGTAATGTAGGATCATGATTGAACCCTAATCCGCTTATCAGTCACCTTAATGCATATGCTTACGCATTCACTACCGACTTAATAAATCGTCACCCGGTGATACGGAATGAATTATTGAAATGGGAAGTCGAGGCTGCTCATAACACTAATAAAGACCCACTTTCAAATCATTGGTAAGGTCACATGTATAATGAGTTTACATTGAAATCTTTCAAATCATAGCTTCTTGTGAATCTACACGTAATTTTTAGACATACATTTGGCACTACAAGTACATGCCAAGCTTTTTAACCTTATATTTCTTCACTCGCATCAGCCTGCCCATTTGAGCCAGTCGTTTCCTCCCGGTGCAACTTCTCTAACCCCATCTCACTCCATTGACTTTGCGATTGAACTTTGACCATGTTAATGCTAGAAGCTCTGGTCTTTGTGGCTTTTGACTCACCCACCCGTTGGAGGAAATGCCGAACACCAACTTGAAGGCTGTAGTACAATACAGTGCTACAATTAATGCGATAAATTTCGAAAATTTCAAGCGTCTTGACTGTTACAGAATGCAGAAAGTGCAATCTCCTGACATCGAGTCAGAGAGACGAATTTAATTTTTTCTGGTTTTTTATGGTGCGATAAACAACACTTTAATGGTGCATACAAAATGATTTCCAATCGATAGGTACCTCCAAGGTTGTATATGGAGCTCGAGTTTGATGTTTACCGGTAGTCCTCCAGAATAAGACATTATGATGATGCGCTTTTTGATCAGCTTTTGATTAATCCATTTTGCCTTTGCAATTAATAATTTCTTTGGTGCTACCAGTAAAAACAATGCTCCTAAGGTACCCATAAGCATCTTGGAGCTTTCTTTTTGGTTAAACTTTCATATGTCGCAACAGTTATTACATGAAAGCAAAGGCAGAACGTCAAATTGAGCTTAAAGCAAAGTGTCATGCATTGTTGCTTTTTCTCTCCGCTTTAGAGGCATGAAACCGGGGCAAGCAGATATTAAGTACTTGGAGACTGCGAAGCGATTGGATCTTTATGGTTTGGACCTTCATCCTGCACGGGATATGGAGAACGTGGAAATCTACATCGGTGTAGGGTACAGCGGCATCGTCGTTTATCGCGACCGTGTTCGGATTGGCCGATTTGCCTGGCCGAAAGTTCTGCGGATCTCTTATAAGAAAAACTACTTCTATTTGAAAATTCGTCCTGACTATGCAAGTTCGCTTGAGCTTAAAAAACTTATTTGAGAGTTGTTGGCCAATCAGTTAACGCTCCAAGTGATCAGTTTAAAATGCTGATCAGTTATTTCGTAAACCCTCTTACGCTCATTGATGTTTTTGAGAAGTCTATAAATAAAGTGTAGAATTTGGGCTGCTAGTGCAAGTAACAACTATCTCTCAAAAGCTCTATCGTCACAAAATTAGCGCACCAGGTAAGCCCAGAATGAATATCTTTTTTTCACGAAACTGTGAAAGATGATTAACTGGCCATCGACCAATTTACTTAACAGCCTTTCCGTAGTCCAGATTTGCACTTTACGTTCCATAGACGTGGAGCCTAGGGGAGCAGCTAGAAATTAGCGACTAATCTGAAAAGTCTGTTTGGAATAACTCACCTAAATGTTGGCGGGTGCGCCTCCGTGTTTGGTTAAGCAATAACTCATGGTAAATGCGTGAACCAATCTTAAACTGCTAAAACTTAAAATATGAAGCAGCGTAATAATTTATAATGCTTCATGAATTATAACAGGCTAGGTGTGTACCATTTCCATTAGA
This sequence comes from Taenia solium, assembly GCA_001870725.1. Lineage (NCBI taxonomy): Eukaryota > Metazoa > Platyhelminthes > Cestoda > Cyclophyllidea > Taeniidae > Taenia > Taenia solium. The sequence goes on from MIEF01006664.1 coordinate 338,349, forward strand.
ATTATAAGGAGTTTGAAGGTAGAGTTTCGGCGACAAAGCAAAATCCTCGCTTTTTGATTACATTGTAAAGTGGCATTTGGGAAAATTCGACCTCTACAAAGGAGAATAAGTTAATGGGTTAAGGTGTCCCTCGCAACTTCTGACATTTACAAAGAGCAATGCTTATAGAAGCAAAACCATCCGGCCAAAACCTACCCATGCCAGTTTTCATAGAAGTACATCTGGTGTGACGGGTTCTTGTAGAAGTGCTGCCAAGCCAGAGAAGCGAATGTAATTATTAACAAACAATATGAAGGCAATGGCCTTGCAGATTAAAATAACTAAAGGATTTTTCGGCAAGGCAAAGGATGGATGGTTCACTATTTATTATTAAATCATAATATAGCAGTGATGTTAATTTACATCACGACTGCCCACAAAGACTACAATTAAGAGCAGCTTGATCTACCTGTGTCACAATAAGTCAAGTCGTTTACACAATAATTCATTTGATTAGGTGCATTTGTACCTCTATTAAGTAAATAAAAACAGGACTACGAAGTTGATAGGGCCTATTATCGGTAATGACTGTGATCTAGACGGAGCCAGAAGAAGCAGTGGTGGGCTTCCTGCTGCTGGACCCTCAACTGGCAAAGCGACTGTGGAAGATAGCAGTGGAGCACCACGTCTTCTTCCGGTTGAAAGAACCGCGTGCAGTAAAACGAGGTCCAATCGGATTCTTGGGAAGGTCCGCACGAATTCAGTACTCGGGCAGAACCTTCTTCCAGTACCGCACCACCCAAATCGATCGCCCCGCAGCAGGAACGAATGACGCCCTTGAGGACAGTCCGCGTCCGGCACATCAGCGAACTGCCAGTGTTCCTGTTGCTCTCAATCGCGGTATATCCTTCCTTCACTTTATCCCAAGAAATTTACACTCTCTTTCCTTTTTTTGCTTAAAAGCTTATCCTCACAGAGGCAGTACACAATGGTCTTTATTTCGGATAATGAATAGCGCATCCAAGTCACTCACAAATAATGTATAATGGCCGTAAAGAATTTGTGCCTGGTTGAAACAATCAAACACTCGAAGTGCTCTCTCCCTCAGTTTGAGAACTGATGTTGACGCTCTGTTGTTCCACTCTTCAATGATCGTCAGCATATTGATGGTACCTGTCGAAATAGAATAGCAATGGCACATTTGAGGTGCATCACAAAGGTGGGGGCTTGAGTTCAATCCCATTAGTGCATCTGACAGACTTCCTGATAAATTCAAGCAGTGGTATTCATTAAGGAGTAGTGACACACTAATGAGTGCGGTCCTCCGGCAAATGCAAACACAGATTACGTTAAGTATCATTATTTTGAATGTGCTCATAATTGGCGTGTAACACCTGCATTTGAAGCAACTATTCAGAACTTTGTGCTGTTCCAATAAGAAGTCAGGAAAGAAGGATTAGCTTATTGGAATTGAGTTTGTCGATGGTCTTCACAGTGCCGTTTCAACGATTTATGGGAATAAGAGGAAACATTATTATCCATATAGCAAAATCGAGCCAACCATAGCATTCCTTGAGTGCTAGTAGCAATAGCTCCCAACGCAATGCCACTTACTTTTATTTGTGATGAATCTCCTTTGCTATAAAAATGAAGAACTGCTAATTTATTACTATTGACAATATGATCTGCTACTTGTCAGTTTAATTTCACTTATTCAACAGCCAGATCTTAAGTAGTGTGAAAAGAATCTGCTAATTTAATGACCCTACATTATACCCATTACCCCAATTTTCCAAGCATCCTATTATAACCTGGAAAACAGCCGTGCTGTAGCTTCAAAATTCAGCACTGGGTTAACAAATCAAAGTGATGGCATGGCTGGTGAAATTTTGTACTTTTGTTAAAGTATCAATTCACCTGACTTGTGGCTATACTACTCCTCCAGCTGGAATTCGTTACAACAGTGTGCACTCGTTGAATCGCACTCATCCCCGTGACATGACTATAGGAAAGGCGCAAAGCAGTGACTATCTAGGCCCTACCATACAGGTAGGTTACTGTTCAGTCTTCTAAAGTTGAAGCTTTTGCCTTATTTACCTTCCAATCCCGTGTTATTTAAGCATTCTCAACAGCCAATAAGGGCTGAGATTTCAGGAGCGTCACCAATCCTATCAGCACAGCGTCCGCCCCCGTCACGACCAATCCCAGGTACGCGCGGCCCGCCGCCAAGACCTTTAGCCAGAAGGAACCACCGCCCACCCCCAGCACCGACTTATTTTGATAATGACGGCTCACTTTTTGATGCTGCTAGCTCAAGAGGCGAAGGATCCATTCTAGGCTCGGGCATTCGCGGTGCCGATTATGAGGTTAGTCCGTAAAACTAAGGCCGTTCAAACCATCAACAACAGATTGAGATAAACCCCTAAATGCATGGATGTTAAGTGTTTGGAAGATATATTTTACTGTGATATAGAGCTCTAGTTCCCTTTTCATAACAAACGCTAATAATACCTTCAAAGATTATCCGCAGGAACTTTTCTGAGCTTCTAAGGAAACATATTCCATGGACTACTATCGACTATCCAAGATAATGGGATTTTATGTTCAAAAAGATCCTAAGTTTAATGGGTATTTCCAAAGCTCCCCTTCGGAAATTTACTATTAAAATCCCTGGAAAATTCATCGTACTTCATGTGGTAGTGCTATGCATACAAAATAAACCAGCATCCCAATGCGAACTCGATGTCACGCTATGATGTCTTGAATACAGAGCGTTCCAACTTGAGGATTTTTCACACTAATCTCTTCTCAGTTTTCAAGGTTTCGGCTTGAAAAAAAGACGTTGCTAATTGGACCTTCATCTAAATTTTGACGAACTGGCTATAGGCAGGCCGATCGGCCATCATAAATCCTTTCCAGGTACCTCGGCAGTTGAGCTCAAACGAGTACTCCTCCTATGCTGAAGAACAAGAGGATCCATTGATGTTTAGTGATGGTGACTTCACTGACGCGAATGACGTGGGCGGTGCGGAAAAAAGCGGTGTTGTATGGTCCGCCTCAAATTCCTACAACCCACAGCCCCCGCAGGACTCTTCAAGGCCGCAGAACACTCTTTTCTCTTCCCCTTCCATAGACACTCATTCCTCATATTCCCTTCGCGATCGCAGCCAGAAGCCGCAATACTCCAACCTCGGTTATGAATATCCCTCCGACACCTCACCCGCTCCAATACGTCCCAATCGACGCGCGGGACCTTATGCGCGACAGGTGAGCAAACTCAATGTCCCTCTTAAGAGCTACATTGACCACTTTCACAGAAAACGTGTTTGTGGCCCGCTTTGGTTTCGAATATTCGTCAAATCTAAACTGAGACTCAAAATGGTGGTACAGAACGTCAAACACCCATTTTAACTGCATACAAACAACTCAATTTGTCCTTCGTATTTTATCTGTTTTCATAACATTCACCAAAGATAATCGAACTTGCGCTTGTGAATCAGTTTTCACTGGCATCATTAACGCCCTAAATAGTTAACAAAATTATTTTCTATTATTTATTTATTGCCCAGAATTTTTTTTTTCAATGCAATTAACTCTATTTATCAAATTAAGGAACCGCTTAGATGATACTTTGTTCCGATCGTGCAACGTGAGTGCTCAAAGTTTACTAAGCCGGCTGATTAACCAGATGCTACTTCGGCAAACTTAACACGCTAATCAGCTTGTTCCCCTTTTTCTTCTGGGTGAGGCATATATCCTTGCCTTTCAGACCTTCAATGGCTATCGGTCACCCACCCCTGATGAGGATTTCCTCTAATGCCATTGGCTCAGTCCTCGATGTGCCTCTGATTTCCGCCCATGTGATTGGACTACAACCATGCATTTGACAGAACTGTGATTTCCTACTCTCCCACAAGCATCAACTTTTTAGGTTTTTCTTTTTGCAATTAACAGAGATACGCTTTCTTAAAAGATATAAAATGACGGAGGCGGCATGATGAAGGAACATTTGTTCTTTGCCATTTAAATGTCTCGAAGTTGACTAGTGGATAGAGGTTACACAATGCCAAATTAGCTTAGGATTGTTTTTACTGATAAAACTATCGATAACATTTCACGACAAAAGCATTAGTTATGCACATATTCATCAAATATTATATAAGTCAGGTTAACTTGTGAAGCTCGAGTATCTTAGCATACATTTTGATGGCCAATTTAGTCGACGATCAGAATAAATCGACGGGGAAAACCAAGTACAATGCATGTTAACAGGACTGTGTGTCAAGTACGCAGTACTTCAAGCATCTGCTCATTAGTAAGTGCTTACACCGCTGTCGACTTAAAAGAAGAAATAGATAGTTTGAATACTTCTGCGTGTTCAAAAGACTTTTTGCTTCAAGACTCTTGAACATTTCTCGAAATGCGTGGTGATAGATGAGTTTGCATTAAGTGATTAGCTCGCCGTTTGTGCAACATATGGCATATGGACAATTCGAGCATGGAAACCCCCGCTTAAAAAGGGGAAAATTTAACCACCTCAACATTTGATCTGTATTTGAGAGGTTTCAGCGTACACGGGTTTTTCGGACTTGCTAAACTTTTAATGGTATCCTGTTTCACTTTGTCGTCAGTGCAGGGATGATCTCGAAACAATTTTTACGTTCAAACAAGAGTTTAGACATAAAATGTGAAAAGGAGGTAGTAGAACCTTTCAGCATAGTCGCTGTAGTGTCTTTGTCGGATCGTCACTTCAACCCATGGACCATAGAGCTATTCATTGTTGATCGAAAGCGGAAAATTGTCTTGAAAGTGGCAGTAATGTGAACGATTCGAAAACTTTCACCTGACCCAAATGGCTTGTCCAACCTAGCCATCGCTTCCATAGAATATGGTTAGTTTCGTACCAATATCCAAATGTCTTCCACTTTTGAACACTGAAATCTGTATTGCTCACAGAGTTCTGTTTAAGTGCTAACACCGCGGACTGCGATCATCGCTAACGGTGCGTAGATTAACTCACGCCATAGAAGTCGGTTATTATTAAGATGACACATGCCATTCTCCTTGACTGCTTCACATAGGTGTCAAGTGGCGTAAGCCTCTCTTGACTGTGGGCACCAGGTGTAGACTCCCAAGACTTCCTCTAAGGTAAAAGAAGGCATAGTACTTGGACAGAATATATATTCTGGAAACAGAGCGATTGGAGGGCTGTTAGCACGGCCTGGAGGCTGGCAAACCGGCCAGTACAATATGGCCGAAACCGGCAGGTCAAACAAACAAAGTATTACAACGGGACATAAAATAATCTGTAAGTAGTGCTTCAAAATTCCTTAATAGCTTTGTTCAAATGTTCATAACAACATCATGCATAAAGCCATAAATTTAAAAATTATGATCAAAATGTATCTATTTAATACACAGAAAAGACAAGGCCTACTGCAATACTTCGTTTGTTCGAACTGCCAGTTGCGGTCACTTGGGCCGTGCCAACAGCCCCCAAACCGCCTGGTTCCAGAATATATATTCTACCCTAGTGCTATGCCTACCTTTACCTTAAAGGAAGTCTCGGGACGCTGCATCGGTGGCAGCGGAAAGCTCACCCGACTTAGACAAATTTTATCCTGCTCCATACCGCTTCTGGCAAGCTTTGGCGGTGTGAAAGAAGTGCATGTGCTACGAATGGGAGAACCTCTGGATTCCATAACAGAACGGCTGAGATCGACGCCCACCTTCGGCATCTCCCTCGCCCTCGTGTTCTGCAAGGAAGCTATTAACAACTGAGGAGACACTAGCCGTGAACTCCATGTCCAGTGGAAATACGAAGAGGGGTCAGCGACGTTGTGGGCAAGCATCCTCAGTAAGCTCTCTCTCGCTTGGTATTTAGCAACTCGCCTCCATTCGTAAAATGCGTATCTATAGATGTAGAATGTGCAGGACGCCATTCGGTTGCATCGTTTTATGCTTTGCACACTTGGATCGCGTGCATCTCGTCCCCATGAGGCCCGATCGCCCCATTTGCTCAGAGTCTACGATACCCTCGCGTTTCTTCAACGGCATCAAAAAAGCCTGGAATCACAATATGTGTTGTGTGTGTCTAGACCCATTCGAAAACTTGGATTTGTATCCCCATCTTTCATTGGGCCACATTATCGTGGGAGTGGAGGACCAAGCAATACGCGTTTGCTGCACCGAGTGCTATGCAGAAATGATGGCACTGCAAGAAGACATGTGCTAGAATCTCGATAACTGGGATGGCTAGCTCGTGGGTGCTTCTCAGCGCTGATTACGTTGTGATGGCTGACACGAGGGACTGCCCAAGGAGGGCGTCGGGGACGACGCTCGAAAGAAGAGAGGGGCTGTGTAATGCCTTGTTTTTCGAGCTGCCGGCTTCGCTCACTTGGATGGCCATAGTGTACCAGCCGGTTGGCTGGCCTCTGGGCCGTGCCAACAGC